>JAPQRP010000030.1:14095350-14113245 GCA_037367295.1 Apogon hyalosoma
TGCGGGGGGGGGGGGGGGGGGGTGTGGGGTTAAATGGGGGTATAGCTGAGTGAAACAACAGCGGAGTGTAGCAGGGAACTGGCTGAGAGCTGCAGACTATTGCATCTGTATTGATTGGGCTCCAGCCTTTTCCATTTTCCATGAACTCCTCTGAGCTGCTCCAAGTGGGAGTGATGGGGGGGATTTGCTTGATCTTTATGATATTTCTTTAAACATGATGCTGTCGTTATGCCTCCCTGGGGACGACGCCAGCCATTTCCAGTAAATCAAAGGCTCTCCGTCCCTCGCTGTTTTCCACACACCTTATTTATAACCCCACTAAACAGCCCCAACACAGCACAACCACCATTCTCATAAGTGTTTTCAGCCTTTTGCGAAATGAATGTTTTTCAAGTGCAGTCATACCGTTGAAGCAGCCACGCAACGCACTTGACCCTCCGCTGCGGAGTCCATCGAGCCGCTACGACGGAAACTGTAATCAACAGTGACAGAAACGACATAGACAATAGATGACAATAATTTGAATTCCGTCTGCTCTCGGAGTGGGGGGTCATTCGGACGGGCCTGATCTGATTTACGGTTGCAGAGCAGAGGACGTCGAGCGAGGTGGGGGCCGCCGTGCGTCCTCTGACTTACAAACAGGCCCGAGGTCTTAGCGGGAGCCGGGAGCAGAGTAACCCACATATCCACTAGTGCAGGTGCCCTCTCCATGGGGCCAGGTGGTGGCTAATTCGCTTTCTTTGTCCCTCCTAATGAATCGTTAATTGGTTTGCATCACCCGCCGAGCCGAGGATAGCAGGTGCCGAGTGCTGCTGGTGATGGAGGCCACTGTCACTGGCGAGCATCCTCACGCACACCGGCATCTACATTTAACAGGCCAAATGTCACCTCGCAACATGCAGCAGCTTGGCAGTCAAACAGGGATGATATCGGTCATAGTTTATACCTTTTCACAGAGTTTTCACCGCTAACGTACAAAAACAACCTCTATGAATATGGTTTAGAGGTATGCAGGAATGCTTTTCATTTATCTGCAGGATGCTGTGATTTTGACCTAGCTGTTTTTGACTATTGATTCATCCTGTACCACTGTAAGGCTGGGGATGCACACATGGACCGTGCCTTTTTAGCTCAATAAAAAAAACATCCCATTTTATGAAGGAATGTAGAAAGTTAACCCCCCCCCCTTATACTCATGACGTCATGACAGCATGCAAGTGTACCTTATATGTTTGGGCTTCTTTTTCTTTTTCAGTTTTTGTAAATGCGCATCACCAGATTAACAGAGATATACATTCTAATTGTACACTCCTAGAACAACTGATTACAGCTGCTGTTAGATTAAATTCATCTTTGTCGGTGCAACCAGGTTTAAGTGTTTTCTCCTCTCTGTTAAAGTATTAATTTAATGGGGGCTCTAGATTGGGACTCAGACATGTGCTTGGATTATGTGAGTTGATGTTTACCTTAATGGTGTCTCGTCCCCTGCAGGTGGTTGCTCTGAACAAGCGCAGTAAGGAGGCCGAGTCTGCGTTCCTGGGAATCTACAAACAGCTTATCGAGGCCCCAGGTGAGTCTCCCACTAAGGCCAGAGATGCGCATCTTCACAAACAGCAGCAGCAGCATAGACGGCACGCTTTCACATTACCTCTAGTATTATCTTTTCCCCTTCAGAGATCACTCCTCTGTGATCAATTCCCCATCGTCATACCAATACCGCTATCACTGGTCCGACCCTCTACATTTACAAACACAACTCATCACATATCATGTTTATATGAAGCAACACCCACTGACAAAAAAGTAATTTTCTTGCCATAGATAGATATGGTGCAACAGCACATGGATATAAGATACATAAAACCCTATACCCTGTGGCTCTTATCTATTTTTCAAAGTCTGCGCTCTCAGAGTGGTTTCCAAAACTCTGCATGAGGCCACTTCAAAACCCAGCGCTGGTCCTTGAGTGTTGCCTGGCTGAGGAGCGAACACATCCTTGAGGAGCTCTGCTGTTGATTGTGGAGGGCCAATTAAAATCCCAACTGAAGTCTGGCTTCGTGAGGAACGCAGGCCTGATGAGGCCAATGGGGGGAAAGATAGAGATGGGGGGAGAGACGCCAAGTTAGAGAGGAGGAAAGACATATTGTGTGTTTATTCAGTTGTTATTTCGGTGCCAGGGCACATGTACTGTATTGCTCTTTGTTGCAGGAGACGGCAGCAAAACGCAGCCCAATCTCAGTCTAGATCAGAGAAACACTTGTGGCAGGAGTAGAGAATGCTGTTTACAGATTCAATGAATACAAGATAAAAGTCTGCGTCAGAGAAATAGCGACGGCGGCAACTGACTTTTAAAGGTCTCCATTTTTCCTTGAAGTCCCCTGCTTGATATTGCACCACTTTCTCTCCTTCTCTCTCACACACACAGACACACACACTTTGAATGGAGTTATTTCCTTGATAAGAAATACCGTTCTTTGAAGATGTATTCAGTTTGATTTCTTGACCTATACCTTTTATATCAAGGCCTTAATTCAAGCCCAGAAGAGTCTTGTGGGGATATATTTTGTCACAAACCCCTCTCAAGAAGAGAATAGAGTCAACTAAGAGTTATGTTCAAGAACAAGGACTTTAAAATAAAAAGAAAGGCTACTGTCACCCAGGATCAACTCTTATGTGGAAGCTTATAAACAAAAAAAAAAACAAAACAAAACACTGCAATGCTTTTAAGATATTCCTCTTTCACTTTTATACATACATCCACCCACCGTGACAGACTATGTAGTATTTGAGTATGTATAAAGTAGGTGAATGACTGCGTCAGGTTACATGAGACAACGTAACACACTGGGTTTCCTACTTCTTTTGACCTTAACTTTACAAAGAGAGTCTGTTTCCCTGTAAACTGGAACCCATCCAAAGTGAAGCAAGTTGGTTTTCTTACTCTGAATCAGTATTGACTACTGTGTAACAATATAGGCAATAGTAAAATGTAACTAACAATTTAGCATTAATTAGAAGTAATTGAAAGCTAGTTACTGTATTTTACTTATTAGTAATTAAGAGTATGTAAGTTGTAACATTACCATTGCGGTACTCTTTTCTACTTGGTTTAATTCAGTAACTTTAATATCCCTACACCACAAAGAAAATGAGGCATTGAAAAACTATGCTTCAGGTGGTTTTGGTTCAGACACTGAACATCTTAAAAAAAAACAAAAAAACAACAAGAATCCTAAGACAATGAATTCAGCAAATGAGTAGATAGAGCAGGGGTGTCAAACATATGGCCTGCGGGCCAAAACTGGCCTGCCAAAGGGTCCAATCCACCCCGCAAGACAAACCTGAAATGTCTTAAGAAAAATAAGTATAATTTTAACAACATGCCTGCCTGTTACTGAGTGGTTTGTGCTTTTGTAGAGTCACTGCGGTCTGTAAGTTGTAATGCACACTGAGGCAGAATATTGTTAAGAGTGCACTTATTTTCTCAAGAAATTTCAGGTTGTTCATTATTGTTCAGGTTCTTCACTTTTTTTCTGAAAGGATAGTTTGTAAATGTAAATACATTTATAATGTAAGTTGAGTTGTCATTATTTATTACTTATTTTATTGGTATGTAAGCTTGAGATTAATTTGGGCTGTATCTCAACTAAAAATGAGTTAAAAACCCAGCAATAGATGGATGATTGTCTGTACAATAACCAAATCCCCCACGTCAAAGTAACTGTATTTTTAAGTAAAGTCAAATGTTAAATACTACTAAATTATTTGTCAAATAAACGCCAAAACAAGCTCACAAATTTGTACAACTATGAGGAAACCAATCACCAAACAGTCATGGGATGTTGTATTAGAAAGTATAACATAAATAAAGTAGTCAAAGTTCCTTTTGCATTTCCTACTAAAGATGTTTCTCTTTCTTCATGGTTTGGAGGCAAAGGAGCTTTGCAGGTGGAAAGTGGGTGGGGTTATATAATCTTGGGTGTGACTGAGTGGAGGTGGAAGCGGGGTCAACATTGTGTTTTTTTTAAAGGGGCAAAAAAGTAACTACATTTCTACAGTGTCATACCCAGAGTCATAGAAAACATATAATAATAATAATGGACTAGATTTCTATAGCACTTTGGGTGCCTTGAAAATGTTATATTATTGATCCATTATTCATTCGCCCTCACATTCTCCCTCTGGTGGTGGTAAACTACGTTTGTAGTGACAGACAGAAGCGGGGCTGCCAATTCACGCCACACGGTCCCTGTGACCACCACCGAACATTCATACGCATTCATATACCATTGTGAGTGGCACTGGTGGTAAGGTGGGTGGAGTGTCTTGCCCAAGGACACAATGGACAGAGCGGGATTTGAACTTCCAACCCTTCGGTTATTGGACGACCGCTCTACCTCCTGAGCCATGGCCACTGACAGTGTCACTAACGTTATCACTGTCTTATCTTGTCTCACTGCTTTTTATCAGGACTTCTGGAATTGGCAGCAAATCTATTATAATTTGCCATTTTATGATCAGCCATGCTTCAGTTTGGAGATATTCAGTAGTCGTCAACAAATAGTAATACAGTTTTCTATCTGTGAATCCAACTGGCTGAATGCATATTTCTTCTACTAAGAAAATAAATAGGAAATAAATTATTTTGATGTTACAAGGAGTTTCTCTCCTCTTTTTGTTGAGAATAAGCCTCCTTTATTCCTGATGCCAAGTTATTGTTTTTGTTTTGTTTTTTTTAGATTTGGTAGGTGTGCACATCAGCTCCTATAACCAGTACTTACCCATGACACTCTTCTCTGTGTTTTCCAATAAACACCAGCTTCCACAGCTTTAAAACATTTCAGGGCTGAGTCTGGTTCTGTTGTGTTCAGACTCTACAGCATCGACTCATGAACAATATGATTCTCCAAAGCATCCTGACCAGGAGGACAAGGCTGTCTGAAGTTTCTTGCCCTCTTTAGACACTTAAAGAGGATGTGAACAACATTGTGTGCCTCCTCCATTTTTTTTGTCACAAAAACCTTATTTTGGCTGAGCACCTGTTAAAAGGTTTTTTGGATGATCACAATGTTATTGGCACTTTTCCACCCCATGGTGCCGTCTCAACTCGACTCTACTCTCTGTTGGCTTCAGGTGCTTTGCAGATAATGCCTCAAACCATCATCGTAGCGATACTGCATGAAATCACCTTCATCTTCAATGAGAGTCTCGCTGGAAAAATGAAGGATATTGAAGGGGTGCTATTTTTGATTTTCTGTCTTAGGCTGTTTGTCGCAGCATGTAGTAATATGATATAAATAAATCTGATAGCAGCTAGAGTGCATGGAATAACACAGCTATATAAAAATGATGAGTTTGTTCATATAGGCACAATGAGGACTGGTGTTAGAGGTTAACTAGTTAGATACTAAGTGAATAAAAACACAAAATAGGTGTCACTGCAATGAGTTATCTTACATTACATTGCAGGTTTTTTTTCCAGTTAAAGAGGTATGCATGCTCACTTACTGTTGCATCCTCAATTTTTGTGTTATTGTGCTTTTTCATCAATTAATACAGTCATTCAGGTAAATCTAAACTGTCTTTTGTTTAGACAGTGCTTTCAGAAATCAGGCTACAATAGCTTCTTTGAAACAACTGCACTATTATCTGTGACCCACCTCAATACGTAACACAACAAAACATAAATCCTTCTGCATTGCATTACAACTAGAGCTGTCAGTATTCACCAGCCTCACGATTTGAATCGATTACGAAGTCCGCATTGCAATGCATCTTTGGATCAAGAAATTTTCACACCCCTCATGTAGAACGTAACAGCTGACCACACCATGACATCAGACAAGAATGGCTTTCAGTGCTGGAAATTCAACAATATTTTTATTCTGAAATTAGAAAAGGGTTCAAATATTCAGGCACAGTGTTGACTTTTCAGTTTTATTATTCACTAGAGAAATGATAAAAAGCAGTTTAATAGGTAACATGTCTAAGGAAGTCACTACTGACGTCTAACTTTTCCAACACTGATCCCAATCCTCTTACTGTTTCTGACCAATTAACACTCTTTTAGTGTTGCCTCAGCTCGCTTCTCAAGAGACACCAACAAAAGAACTTCACAACTGTCCACAACTTTTGCCCAATTGAAAATCCGAACAAGGCGAGTGGAGTCGACTGAAGCTGGTACCATGTGATAGAGAAGCACCATAATAGTTGTCATGGTGGCGTTGCACACTGCAGCCAAACAGAAGCCTGGGCATCCAGACCATTTTTGTTTCATGCTCTTGCAGTATCTGCCATATGTGAGGAGGGCCTGCATTATCCTGCATGTGTTTGTCACTGTACATCTTGCTGCTGGTGTCCAAGGTCACAATCCCCCCCTTCTCTCTCCAGCCCACCCCTCTCTAGAATGGATGACTCCAGGTACACCGGAGGACAGTCATTTGGCTGTGGCCCCACTTCATTTCTCTCTGCCCCTTAAACACAACAGTGAGCTTTCCCACCGTTCCCCCAACAAACGCTACACCTCATGTATTTTTAATCTTTTGACAGATGCAATTATTCTTTACACGCTGTGCTCGTTAATCTTAATGCAGTTATTACTATTCATTGCAGGACGTTTTTTTTTCCCTCCTATTATTTCATTTGAAAGTGCCTCTCCTTTGGTGTGTGCGTGTGTGTATGCTCATTTGTGTGCCGACACCGGGGCTGTCCATCCAATCAGAACAGGCCAACAGCGGAGTTAATGAATGCAAGAGGCGAACAAGGAAAAGGGGGGGAGGGGCACAAGCAGCAGCAGCAGCAGTGGCTCAATATGTGACCTGTTGTATCTGGCTATCATTAACATCTGGTCACATATCAGTTATCCACTTTGCAGTGCCCACTATTGAATACAAATAACATATCCATTACATGTGTGAGAATGCAGCACGATAATGTTACACTTTGTTAATGCAAGATAATGCTCCAGTTCAATGGCAGCGAGAATGCAACAGTAAACTCAGAACAGAAATAACTTCTTGATGCAAATGATTGAAGTGATTTTTTTTTTCCCTCTCTCTCTTCTTGCCTTTTATGAGGCCCCTAAGCCGAGACGTCAATCCACTGGAGTGTTTCATTAGCGTTCTATATTTTGATTTGCCTGTGACATCTCCCCATGCTGTGCACTGTAACTCCTACCCAGTCTGAGGCTTGAAAGAGGCCTGTTAACAGTGTTTCCCTAACAATGTTTATATCACCTCCGCACGGTTTTGATCAGTGCAGATAAACACGTCCTGATCACTGAACGCTGAAAAACAGTGGCAGCTTCCGCCAAAGATGCACCTAACTTCCTCTCTCTCTCTCTTTCTTTCTCCCCTCCTCGCTGCCTCGTTCAGCTCCTCTCCCCTTTACTGTGTGTGTGCGAGGGGCGTTTGAACGTCGGCGTTTGTTGCCACCTCTGTGAGAGCAGCGAGGCCCTGTCGCCAGGGGCGTAGCCCTGAGACTGACGCTCCAGGTGTTTGCTCTTCCTCGCCTCCTCTCAGTACACACACTCATCCCTCAGGATCCAGCCTGCTCCCTCTCTCCTTTAGAACACAGCTCCTTTTATCTGAGCAGGGAGCTCACTGAGAGTTTGTGAAGATTCTGATCTGAATACACCCCTCTAAGTGTGTGTGTGTGTGTGTGTGTGCGTGCGTGTGTGTGTGTTTGCTGGGCCTACGGCATATCTGAGGTGTGTGTTGGTTGAAATGTTATGGCAACAGTGCTTGCTAGTGGTGACCAGAGGTACTGCGGAGCAGAGCAAAAGTACAAGCAGCGTTTTGTCGCGTTAAGTCACATGTCCTTTTGTGTTACGAGTTGGTTGTAAGTGCCTTACATATTCACATCAGATGTTTCCTGTGGCTATGAGATTATCAGAACTGAATGCACTGACCTTAGTAATTCACAGTCATACAAATGCATAAAGAATAGTTGTCCTTCCTCAACCTTTCATATACATAAGCGAGCACCAGTGAGAGGCCTGCGAGGCACAACCAGCCGACTTTATTGTAATTGTGCAGCTGAGTACCTACAGTCAGGATGAGAGGGAAGGAGGAGTGCTGCGTGGCGGTCTGTCGGAAAATAAGGGCGTATAAAAAGCTGATGGAAAATGAAAGCTCTCTGGGCGGGACGAGATTATGCACAAGTGATTAATAAGAGCAGTAATAAACAAAGGCCCAGGAGATGTTTGAGGTGCTTAATAATGCATTATGTTCATAAAAGAGCTGGGCCTCTCCGACTGGTCCCTGTGGAGTAGGAGACCCCAGAGGGACCAGGAGAGAGTGTGCTCTTAAAAGAGACTACGAGTGTGTGGAGGAATGTGTGCGTGTGTGTGTGTGTGTGTGTGTGTGTGTTTGAGAGCAAAAAGAGGGAAATGCAGAATTGGGAAAGGTAAAGACAGTTGAATGGAGTATTTGGTGATAATTCATTGTGACTCGTCTTACATGCATCTTAAGTAAGAATGTTAGGAAGGTTGATTTATTTTTTGTACTATTTCAAGTTGAGTTTCGTTTGGATGTCACCTGCACGGCTGTTTTCTGAATTTCATGTTAATTTGAAATGCTATCTAGCTCCGGCTCCACTCTTTGTTCACAGCTTTAAAATGTCTCAGTATTGATGTCAGTCTTTCTCCGTCCTTTAGTCTGTCAAACAAAGACATGGAGCAGCAAACGAAAAAGAACAGGTTAAGAAGTTTCTCTTTTCCGCTTTGTTTTGTTCACACACAAAAGCCTCAGCTTCATACTATCTTTTTTTTTTATTCCATTCCACCTATCTGTTTTATTTTACTATTTTCTCACTCGTTCTGCCACATCAAGGTAAAGTGAGACTCGGGTTCGCTGTCTGAATATCAAATGGTTTAAAACGCACCACAAACAGAAAAGTCATGTTTATGAATTTGCTGTGCGCAGTTTCTTTTCTAATCAAAACTAATCCTTGACAGGTAGAAGAAAGCAGGAGACATTTATGCTACATACCTTATACTGCTTTACATTGTCTGTGAAGGTGAAAGTAGCAACTTAGTGTTCTGTCAACCTAGTTTTGGTCCTTGACAACAATATTACAGCAGTGTTACTGTTTGTTGCAGCAGCAGCAGAGCGTGTTTATGGACCTTGAAGTCCACTCAGAGGGAAAAAAAACAAGATGTTTTGAATGAAAAGAAAAAACCTTGGAGCACAGCCTTGTAAATTAATTTGTTCGTGTTGTATGATGGGAACACAGCTGGCCTCATTAACATGCGCACAACAAATAATTATAGCTTTTTTTTTCTCTCTTCAGCCAGCCAATGCTTGGCTAATGGGCTTGCTGGGTTAATTATGTCAGAGCGTAATTACACAGGGCCCAGGGAGACATAATGGTGCACCCTGCTGCGCCCACACCGCCTAATGATGGTGTATCGCTGACAGGGCCAAGACGGACCGCCCTGACACACCTGCTTGTCTTGGCGCACACCACCCCGGACCACCCCCCCACCCACCCACCTAGACACACATCCCCAACCTGCCGTGCTGACTTCCCCGGTGTCACCCGCCTTCCTCCGAGCCGTCCGGCCTCCGTCAGCCTTTACCTTCCCATCCACCTCGTCGCAAGAAACCGTACAGAAACAACAGCAGTGACCACAAGGAGGCAACTACAGGGTGGCAGCCTCATTATCACACAGCCAAAGTGATGAAACTTAATATCTAACAGCTGAGAATGTACGAAAACAATTAAAAAGCCAACATTTTTTGGCTAGCAGCAAGTTGCGAGTAGGGCTTATCCAATCTGTGACTAAATTAGGTTAATTTTGAAGGCTAATTATCACTTATTACCTCTGCCAATGTGGTTGGTGCTTTTGTTACTGATTGTTTGTTTGTCCGTCCAGCAGCAGGATTACGTAAAAACAATTGCCTGATTTTCATGAAACTTGGTAAAAGGGTAGGGCATGAAGCAAAGACGAATCCATCACATTTCGGATTCAGCAAAAAGTGGGAGTTTTTTTTTAACTTTTTTCTGACTTTGTGAGAAGTTGCTCAAGTGCCCTTCTAGTTACATCATTGGTTTTATTTTTTTAATTGTCTTATATGGAGCTTTTATTACAGTATTTTCTTATTTATATTTTCTTAGATCTGGATTAACAGGTATGAAAGTAAACTATAAATTCTTTACCTCATTGTTTGTCTAAACATCTGCCAAAGTCACAGGTTAACTTCATGGTACAAAGTACTTGTGGGCATAGTTGGTTTGTTACCACTCACTTTTTGCTTTTCCCTCCATACAAAGTGTAGTAATTTGTTTAATATTATTTGATGCCGTTTTATTAGACCTGGTGTAACTGAAGCACAGAAATAAGAGTTATTTAATGTCTGAATACTCCACACACAAAGTAAACAGTAGGGGGCTAAGAAAATATTGATGCACTTAAGTATTGCAATGTCATGCTGTGTGATACCGTTTCTTTTCTCAAAAAGACTGTATTGATAATAGACAATAGACGATTTGCACATATTTGTGTTGAAATCTTTCTTACTAATATGGACAAATTAGTTATGTTGCTCAGATTATATAAAATTTATGGTATGATGTTGGATGTAAATGCAGATCTCACTCTTCTGATTACAGAGTACGGTACATGATGTGGGTTTTATGACAGTTTTCCTAAAATAGACTAAATCATTTGCAGTAAATCCCATTAAATTATATATATATTTTTTATCATAAGATTCTTGCCTTAGTAAATATGCATGTTTTCACGGTGGTATTATTGCACTGCCTTAGACATTTCTACATTTTGCAGTGTGTGCTGTGAACCTGCTTAACCAGAGAAAACAATGTATTAAATGTCTTGAGATTCATTGCTTAACATAGGCTGTCATTGCTTGATCAGTTATCATGACCTCAGAGCAGCAGTTATAATTAAGATAAAATGAATTAAAAAATAAAGTCGCTGTGACTCAGCTCGAGTGACTGAATGTCATCTCTTTGTAACATAAGTGTGAATGTCCAGGTTCATGTCAGATTCCTCTTCTATTCCAGGTTTTAATCCGTAAACTGAACACTCGAGCTGCTCTAAAAAGAAGCTCCTCTCCTGCCTATTAACTCTATCAATTAGCAGCATAATTTTCCAAAGTTATCAGCAGTCTTTCTGGACTCTCCTTCAGTAACTGTAGATCCCCTGCCCTTTGAGGGTATCCTGCTGCTCTACTTTGACGGGGGTTAATTTTGTATACAGACTTACGTTATATCCCTTCACTTTAAATTTGACTTTACTCCCCTGCCACTGATTGATAATCCTGGCTTGTCCATGTGTGAGAGATTCCTTACTATAATCTCTGTCCTTTGATCATTAAAAGTTGAAAGGATATATGGGAAAGAGGCTGATAAAGTGATTTCTGTGACAGTGGGTCGATGGAATAGCAGTGCTTTAAGTCATCCTGTTTGTCTTAGAAGAGCTGTGCTCTTAATAGTGATGTCCCTCGTGACTGATGCAATATCTCCACAGTTGCTGTAACAATGAATGCAGACAATGTTTGACTGTAAACGGTCCTGGGAAAAATAGCTCAATCAATTAAATGGCCCAAAATGTTTGTCTGATGAAAATGCAGATATAGCGAGCTGCAATGTATGGCCAGGATTTCAGCAAATTGCACTTTGTAGAAGTTTTGCGTCTCTGATGAGCATTTATTTTCGTGGCCTGCCGAGTGAGAGTTTGCATTCTTTCAGTGAAATCTGGCAAAGTTTAAACGTCTGTGGCTCCAACTTCTTATGAAAAGTCACTTCAGTCAGTGCCCATACCGAAGAAGGGATCCAATTGGGTTCCACACAGAAGTCTAAGATGAGTGGATGAAAGCTGTGGGAGAAAAGTTTGTGCAGCAAAGCAGCGATTTTCCTCCTCTTTTAGAGTTTTGAAGGGCTGCAGTGTATGTGTGGGTGAGTGCGTGCGTGTGCGCGTGGCTCTACATCTTGCCTCCCCCCTTGTCAAGGAGCTCCCCTGAGCTTCCCTCTCTGTGCTTTGGCACTAGAAGTCACCTCCTTTGGTGTTCGGCAGGCAGGTACACAACAGGAGCAGCTCTCTCTCTCTGAGCTGTTGAACTTTTCGGGAGGGGAAGAAAGGGAAGGGGAAGATTAAAAACAGCCCTGTGATGTGGAGTGCCGAGCTGCCTCCTGAGAATTCCTGGCATAATAATTTAAATGATCAAATGATACAGAGGAGACTTGTTAGCTGAGAAACAGCCTCCTAGTTGGCCCCATGGGCCCGGTGCTGCCGCGCATGCATTGCAAAACAGCTCCTCTGTTGTGCTAAAGAATCCTGCTTTTTTTTTTTCTTCTTTTTTTTTTTTTACCCCCTTTTCAGGAGCAGACTTTTTCTACACTTTGCCTAGGTGTATACTTGGCACTTAAGTCTCATATTCGTGGCATTCTTTTTGTCTTCTTTGCCATTCATCAGCACGTGAGAAGACTCATTAAATTAGATTTCTGTACATGTAAAGGGTCGGAACAGTACTTGTGTCATTAGGTCCACCCTGTGAAATTTTCAAAGGCGCCTGAGTGGGGAAAAGTCTAAGAGTCACTCTTTGGAAACAAGTCTCAGTGGAATAGTCTGCCTCTGTTGGAACTCTGATGCAGAAAATGTGCTTTACAGGCAGCACACACAGTAAAACAGCTATTTTGCTTTTTTTGAAAAGTAGGAGTGTATGGATGTCATGTGAGTCTCAGTAGCTCTTTCTACAGAGATTTGTTTGCATCTGTTTTCACAGATCCGGCTCCTGTGCTGGAGGCCTCACACACTCTGGAGGAAAGGCTGCAGCAGCTGCAGACTTCGGCCCCAGACGGCGAGGCCCTCGTACGAGAGATCAGCGGGCACTGGAAGAAACACCTGGAGTGCCTTGACAAGACAGGTCAGGTCCTAAACATACTCACCCCTTCAGTGACAGTAACATGACTGCCACTCTACAGGTGGATGTCATACATACTGTATTAAAATGTGTAATACACAACACGTAGAATAGACCATTAACCCCCTAAACAACATACACCTCTGGACAAAATGAACAGACTGCTCCAGACTTTCAGACCTGAGCCTATGGAATATGAGGAAAACCAATGAACAAAACCAAGCTGCAAAAACAGTAAACAGTGATTCAAAACTGGTGGAAAACATGCCAGAACTAATGAAAACTGTGATTGAAAATCAAGGTTATTCCACCAAATATTGATTTCTTTTTCAGAAATTAAAAGATTACTATTCTGTTTATTGAAAATAAATCTGAACTTGTTTGTTGAGTATTAAAGGTCTGAAAAATGCTGTTTTTTTTTTCTTTTTTAACATTTGTCATTCTCTCCAAATAAGTTCTCTAAATTACAATATTTTTATTTGAAATTATGGAGAAATGTCAGTAATTTGTAAAATAAACAGAGATCCTTGTGTCACTCAAACATGTACCAATAAAGAGTGAAACTGTCTCCTGTTTTTATTCTGATCTCTAATTCTATAACTCATTGCAGTTAAAACAAGACAGTGCACTCCCCAATGTGGTCACGGTCTAGAAGTTTAAATTAATTTTCTTTATGTGCATAAAGTCTAAACATGAAGAAAACCTTGAACAAAACTAGTCTTTTGTTATATAAAACATGGCACTATGGTAAGTTATTCAGGATGAAAATCAAATTAAACTGTATTATCAAGCACAATGCTTTAAAATAAAAGAATAAAGATATAGCACTCATAATTTTTAGCTGTAAATGAACGTAAAATGAAACATGAAATGATCTGATTTTAACAGAAGCTTCAGTTAGTCCTTCTGCAACAAACTGAGCTGGATGCAGTGCAGACTCACAACCCTGAACTGACCATTTGTAGCCAACAGCAAAACAAAAAACCAAAACAACTTAATTCCATGCTATAACAGTGATAATGCACATTTCCTGCCACCAGGTGTCTCTGAAGCAAAACAAGACAACAGTGTTAAATATTAAATAGCATTTTTGCGCAGCTGTAATCACAAATCTGCAGATACCAAATACCACAAAATAAGTTATAACAGACTAAATAGCATATGCAGGCTTTGGCAATGCTGCAGTTAAAGTTTGGTTGGGTTTAGGCACAGAATGTAAAAAAAAAAGACAAGTGTAAGTGAGTCACAAACACCAGGATGTGGTTTAAAACCAACATTTACCTTTGGTGTGAAACTAGACATGAACATTGATCTCCTGTTTTGATGTCCCCAGAATGCATTATTAGCACTTGAACCTCCTCCTAAGGTTTGTCTTAATTTAACGCCACCACTGCTAATGGAAACATCATCCATTTTAATCTCATTAAACATTTGATGAGTTTTGTCTTCAGATCTTTTAAATAGATTAAAAACTTTGACCCACAAGTAACACCTAGCTAACGTTAAAGCTCCTGCTTGTGTCCACTCAGAGCCCACAGACGACGGTCCATCGGTCCCAGGTGCAGCAGTGACAGAAGAACCTGCAGAGTCCAGTTCTCCAGACTCCCTGATGACCCCGAACAGCACACCGGCTCCTGGGGCCCCGGGTTCTCCACAGCAGAACCACCAGGACCAGGCTGAGGACCACAGGTGAGAGACAGTAATTGCCGCCAGCCTCTGTACACAATTTATAGCCAGTAAATAAATAAAAAGTAATAATACTCAGCCTTATTCATAATAATCCATCAATATGTCAGAATTAAGTGGCATTAAGTCATTTAATTCTGTCTGAGACCCTGTGGAGTAGTGCAGTGTTTCCCATGCTTTTCTCTTTGTACACAACTTTTTAAAGAACTATGGAAGACCAGTGCAGAATAGATAAAATCTATAACAGTTTCTCATGTTTTTATTAGAGCACATTGTCATACAGTTACGTGTTTACTGCATGCACATTGTGTGTGGGATTTTTACATCCATTCACACAAATGTGCAGTTGGACACAGTGCACTCATAGTTTTCTTCGAACATATAACAATAGATGAAGAACAGATATAAACACAAATGAGGAAAAAATATGATAAAATCTATAACTGAGAGTAAATGTTCACATAAATGAACATCCCTCACCATTTGAATGCTATTTATGCATCTCTTTACATTATGTTAAATGGCTAAATTGGATATTTGGAAGAGATATAAAATTCATAAAGTTTTATGGATGTGTTCTTAAAAGTATACAGAAATACTTCATTAAATACTTTACCACAAATAAATGTATTTCGGTGGGAGTAAAAATGTACCAATTTTAAATGCACATACTGTATATACAAGATTTTTTGTATTAAAGTTTTTACTGTGTTTATAGTTTTATGACTTAACTTACAAATATTATCAAATTTTTCCAACATCAATGTTCAAAGTCATAAAAATATGCAATTTATTCACCATGATGGGCCCTTCCATTTGGTTAACTGTGAATTGTATCATATCCCATTTACTAAGTTAACGGTAACATTTCTAGTGACTATTTCACTAGAATGAAAAAACATAATTCGAATGTATGCCACTAAATATAATGAAAATGATGTGAATGAGGCCCATAAGTATTTGGGCAGTGACGCTTTGCTTCTGTAAACCAACACAGTGGATTTGAGATGAAACAAGTTGTGACTGAAGTGTGGACCTTTAGCTTTAATTTATGTGGTTTAACAAATATTGCATTAACCCATTAAATTATGCGATGAAAATGTTTCCATCTACCAACTATCCCTTAAAATAGTGTGAATAACATGAACAAACTGAAATTTCTTAAGAAAACTTAGTTCAATTTTAACAATATTATTTCTTCGTTTATCATTTACACATGTAAATTACAACTTACAGATCACAGTGGATCAACAAGTACACAAAACATTGAATAACAGGCAGAATATTGGTAACGTTGCACTTCAGACATTTCAAAATGTTCATATTTGTTCAGGTTATTAGTGTTTTTGTGAAATGATAGTTTGAGTGTAAATACAGTAAAATGACATGAAAATATTTACATTTACAAATAAAAAAAATTGGAGTTGTGAGTATTTATAGGTTATTATGATAGTATTTTACTGATCTGACCCACTTGAAATTAAATTGGTCTGTTTGTGGAACTGGAACTAAAATGATTAATATCTTCAGTGAAATTTTTGCTTTTCACAAATTCATCCCAGGGGCCAGACTGGACCCTTTGACGGGCCGGATTTGGCCCCTGGGCCACATGTTTGAGACCTCTGCATTAACCCTTTAGGAAGTACAACCACATTACCTGACTGTTTTATTTAGTGACCACTCAGTCAAATGCCCTGTGTTCAGTCACAGTGAGTATGTTTAGTGCTTTATTGTAAGTGGTTCCGCACTGTGTGACATTTGGCATCTTTTGTTATCTGTTTGATTGAGACACACCAAGCCACAGACCATGACCATGGAAGATAAAATCTACAGATAAAATCTTTCAGAGCCCACCTGTGGGTGATGATCCTGTCTTTTGGGAACAACTATAAACCATAAATACCCATATTTTACATAATTCATTGAAACTGGATAAAAACAGAAAGGGTAATGGTAAAAGAAACTAAAGTAAATGTGTGTTAAATGTGAGGTGTTATTTTTTTTGTTTCTGTTTTCCTTTTTGTCCAGGCAGATGTGGGTGAATAACATATTTATCTGTCTAAAGGCATAGAGTTGCATTTTCTGTTCTGTCCATTATATAGTGCAGGTGCTGACAGTGTTTGTCCTTACAGGGAGGAGGAAGGCGCTGATGTTAGTTCACCTGACAGACTATCAGAGGCTGAGGAGAAGATCAAGGCTCTGCATTCATGTAAGTGCTTTAAATAAACAGCACATGTAGAAATGTAATATGGTGCCCCCTACTGAAACACAAGCTGTCCAGCTGCTGCTCTGTTCAAAAAGATATGTTCCCTATCATAAAATTTGCCAGTTATGTTAATGTAAACCCTGAACATATACAGGTAGTTTTCACGTCTGGGTTGAATGCACATGTACAAAAACGACAGGCAAATCTGTCCTGTATCTTGCATAATAATGTCCCTGAAATTTGCTCTGCGGATAAATTCAGTGGTGTAGCTTTAAGGTTAAAGTTTCTGTGTTTTTTTAAGTTAATATCTCACTTGTGCGTGTCTGCCTCTCCACAGCTTTGAACACTGCACAGACTGAGCTGCTGGACCTGCGGTGTAAATACAACCAGGAGATGGCCAACAAGTAAGAGTCTGGATCTGAGTCTTAGATTTAGTGTTAATTTGTTCACATATTTCTGATGTTAATATATGCCCCTCTGTCTCTCCCTCCATGCGAGTCGTGCTGGCCACACATTGCCATCTGTGTGTCCTTCCTCACTGGTGTTCACTGTAGCATTTCAAGTGCTGAAGCGGCTCTTCTTTATTTTGCCTACATGAACTCATGTCCAGTGTTAGAGCTGAGGAATGCCATTGTAAAGGCAGAGAGTGAGAGTGACTCAGCCGCTAATGCAGGTCGATGAGAGAGGTCTGTGTTTGCCTTCCCTGGCAGCTGGGCCTTGACAGCCCTCAAGAAGAATTGCTCCATTTAAAGATTGCTTCAGAAAACACTCTACCTTGTCCTGGTCTTTGAGCGCAATGTATCCACCGCACGCCTGAAATGAATCTGAGCTTGTATGAAGGATGTCGATAGACATTCAAAGTAAACACTCCTTTGTTTGGGTTGTGCTCCAGAGCACAGTCAGCCACTGCTAATGGATTTTCTCCCAGGCTTAATCCATGGCACAATTGAACTGATGTTTCTGGACCCACTGCCATCCATTTTGTTGGACTGGACACATTTTCAGTTTGGCCTTACCTTTGCGCGTGCAGCTGCGGCTTGAAATTCCATCTTTCTTATGGAATACGTTGTCATGGTCACGTTCTTCTGGACTGACCCCAGAGATCCAGCTGTAGTT
>JAPQRP010000030.1:14125588-14146208 GCA_037367295.1 Apogon hyalosoma
CCAGAATAAAACCACCGACCTCAGGGGACATTTACCACCACAACATTGATACTTGGTGAGAGTATGAGTAATAATTTTAGATGTTTATTGCATAATACAATGCATATCATTGTGATAAAAAGTAAAAAACAAAATTATGAGTGTATGTATTCCTGTAGATATGTATTTGACCCCAGTGATAAGGTGCTGTGCTGGAAAAATGTGAAAATGACCCTTAAAAGTACTTGAAAAGTGCTTGATTTTGACTTGAAAAATGTGTACGAGCCCTGTATGTCTTATCACACCATTAAAGCATCTTGGAATGAAAGTGAAGCTTTCTTACTAAAGCTCAGACTTTGGCATTGCTTTTAACTGAGTGCTCACTTTTTTCAGGGACTGTCTGTGGAAGTTTTTCCTGCCAGCTGATTTCCAAGACATGAAGGTGACGGAGGTTGCACAGCCTGGAAAACCCCGGCAGATCCAGGCCTTCGAGCTGCGAATGAACATCATCGCTGACGCTACCATCGATCTGCTTTTTACCAAAAACAGGGTGACTCTTGCGCTCACTCTTATGTGCTTTCTTTTATTTTCTTTCTTTCCTTTCTTTCTGTCCTGTGCCCTGCTGCTTTGATCTTTCTTCTTCCCTCTGCTGCTCCCCTCATCTTTGTCTTTATGCTTCACCACGTTTTTGCGGCTGATATTAGTTCATGTTTTATGCTTTTTCAAATTTTCATCCCAGAGCAGCTCAGGGATTTTCACAAAGCTAAGAATGTGAAGTGCATACTAAATAACAACATAAATGCATGTGAAATATTTTTAAGCCAGCGTGGAGCCCTCGTTAATAATTTGGCAGTGTGTATGACTTGCTCTCTGTCTTTCTGTCTCACGTCTTGTTTCCAGGAAACCAATGCCATTCATGTGAATGTGGGTGCAGGCTCGTACCTGGAGGTCAACATACCTATGACTGTAGGAGAGAATGGTAAGTGTGTGTTTGAAAAAGACAGCCATGGAAGCAATTTGTTATTTATTTATTCTTTTATACATGAGTTCACTGTGTGTGCTTAATTTTTTTGTATTAATGGCATTTAAAATCTCAAGTTGAATTAATAAAATTATGGTTTGCTATTGTGCAGTGTCACTTGTTTAAAAAAAAAAAACACTTTCATTTATAAAGAAAATAATAAAAGAAAGTATTTAGACTTTACTGCATAGAGCTGTATTCAGCATGTAGGTGTATCTCTCTACAACCCATAGGTTAAGTGAGCTGAAATTCAATATTGAAATCCTCACCCTCCATTATACAGTAATGGACACTAAACATCAAGTAAGACCAACAGAAATGAAATTCAAAGCTATTTCCAGAATAAAACCACCGACCTCAGGGGACATTTACCACCACAACATTGATACTTGGTGAGAGTATGAGTAATAATTTATCACACGGAGCAGATAATATTTTGTCAGTCATCAATCATTGCTTTCCTCCGCCCCCGGAAATGTAGTTAATGTAAGAAGCTTCACAAGTTTTGCTGGTAAATGACATTATTTGCAAGAACTTAGTTAAAGTTTGGATTTTGAGAATTGATGGCAATGCAATTTCTCTCTGCCCTCAGGCTACTCCCCCACCATCAAAGGTCAGCTGCTTCACGTGGACACGACCAGTAGCATGCAGTACAGAACTCTACTAGAGGCTGAGATGCTGGCTGTAAGTAGCGGCAGATACATTTTCATCTAATGCCACATTTGTTTACTGCACTGAACTGTACATACTGTGTTTTACATTTCATTTCTATATATAATGCACATAGTCTTGATATACATTAGGGCTGCACGATATTGGAAAAAAACTGACATTATGATTTTTTTGCAATATATATTGCAATATGAAAAAATACTCAAGAGTATATAATTGTTGTGTGGTGCCGACGTAAATGGTCAAACTGATTAGTTGTGTTACCCGTTTGTTGTAGCAACAGGTGTAAGGCACTATTGACACAGTACACGCTTCAATATCATCATTCTTGTAACTGAAATAATTCCAGATAATTGATGGTTTTTTTTTTTTTTGGCACTGAGTCTTCATTTTCAGTGATTTTCTCTTGTTTGTTGCTCAATTTCAATATTGTTACCAGCAACTCACTCCAGACTGATTAAGAACAATTGTGATTGGTGGATCACTGTGTGCAGTGTGTGTCAGGTACCCTTGAAATTAGAAGAGAACACTTGAGTTCATTTGCCTCCTGCATCACAGAACCTGCACTGTGACTGTTGTGCACACGTACATTGCAATAAGGATGCTCAAATTATATATTGTGCAGTTCTTTTATACATATTCTTTACTATTTTTATATTGATTTTTATCTTGAGTGTTTTTATATACATATATATATTTTTTTCTTCCCCCCCACACATTTATTTATTTATTTATTTATTTTGTTTTATTTTATTTATTTACTTTTTATCTAACCAAGAACTACCTCTAAGAAAACATTTCGTTATGTGCACATAATGACATTAAACATTCTTGAATCTTTTTACCTCTCTTTGGACACTGATAGTTGAAGTGATACACGTATCCATAATGACGTTTAAGTGCCATGCAAATGAGAAAATATGCTTTTTGTTTTTTTTCAGTTCCATGTGATAGCGAGCTACCCTCGTGTGTGGAACATGTCTCAGTCATGGCAGTGTGAGATTGAGGTCTACAAAGCCACCTACCACTTCATCTATGCTCAGAAAAACTTTTTCACTGGTATGTCCCTCAGGAAACATATCAGATGAATGTTACTGTTAACATTCATTTGTATATCTCAAGAGATTTGTTTTTTAAGTGTGTTGAATTAATTTTTTTCACCTTCCCATTATCTTTTAAGATTTGATCCAAGACTGGGCAAGTGACAGTGCCCCTGATATTTATTCTTTCGTGCCCTATTCCTGGAAGTTTAAGATTCTTTTCCACCAGTTTGAGATGATCTGGGCAGCAAACCAGCATAACTGGATTGATTGTTCCACCAAGCAGCAAGAGAATGGTAAGGAACATGCTTCTCCAGATGAAAATGACTGTGGAAACAGAGATTTGCAGAATTTTATTGTATTTTCAATTTGTCCATTGTGAGTACAGCTTGTTAAATTACATCCTGGGGCAGTTTTTTACCCTGTGTTTAAGGGTCTTTGTATTAGCAATTTCATAAATCATTCAGATCAGGTCAGATCTCTGTGATATACCACACTGAAAAGATGTCTGTAATGATATTTTTCTCTAAAGTAAAAGACACTTTGCTTTCCAATTAAGGAAAAAAAATGGTTTTGTGAATGAGAAGCTTCAGAAAGTATTACATTTCTATATAGTTTATGGTATTATTAATGAGTAGTATTGTAGTTTAACTGTTTAATAGTAAGGGTGACTCATTATCTGCAGAAGGGGGTGCAGATAGAGGCTAACAGCTTCTATCAGGGTTCTCAACAGGAATTAGTTACTCTGTGGGAAAGTGACAGCTCAAAAGGCAAAAACCACTCCCAGCTATTTTTTATGGTTACTTTGATGTTCAGTTTCACATGTATTGCTTAATTACTTTGATGTTTGTTCACTGACTCTGATTTATCTATTTTAGTATTTATTACTTTGACGTACATGTTTAGTTCAACAGATTTCTGAATTTCAATGACGTCAACAGGTTAATTTCAGATATTCATAGTTGATTTTCAGTGTCAGAAATTTATGACGAGGGACAGGGATGACATTGTCCGATAAATGGGCTATCGTTTTTTTCCTTCTTTAAACTACAGTTGTTCTGTCAGTCTTTAAAAATCCACTATCTGTTGATTTCTTTTAGAAACTGAACTCTTCATGATCTACGTGTGCAGCATTAACAATGCAACAAAAATCCCACAAGCGAAGCTAATCAATAATGGCTTAATAGCTCTTTAACACCGGAAGCTAATGTCCATGACAGGATCTTTTACTTAATTAAGTCATGATACTTTGTACAGTATATTCACTTCTTACATCCAGACCAGAGCGGTCTAATCAATTATGTTATTGATTTTCTATAGTATACCTGGCTGCATGCGGCGAGACACTTAATATAGACTTCACGTTGCCTTTCAATGAGTTTGTCCCCACCACCTGCCACACCCGCTTCAGCTTGAAGGTGAGTCACACCAAGTGATGTCTTTGTTTAATTTATACCTGAAAAATGTATTAGATACTCACTTTCACATCAGTGCTTACATTTCAAAGGTTTAAATGTATGTTTAACTCCACCTTACAACCTCATAAGTATAATTGTCCACAATTATATTTTTGCACACTTATTATGTATATTTATTTTATTATCTTATTGATAATATATTGTCCAGTAGTGCTTCTCAACCTTTTTACATTGGAGTACCCCCTAAAATATATATTTTTAGCTAAGTGTCCCCAACTCTCACTGAAGCATTTTTGATTGAAAAAATTAGGCAAAATTTGTTCTTATTTCAGAACTTTATAAACAACATATATTTAACGTTCATATATTAAAAATATCAAATGTTTATAAGTAGATTTTGTGTGCAAAATATAAACTGAAAAGTGCTCTCTTTCATTGATAATAAAAATAAATTAAATGGTCATTAATGAATAAATAAACCTTTCACTAACAAAATATAATTAATTAATTACTATAAAATAGAAATGTTCTTAAAATGTTGCCAAAGCTTAAACAAGATGACAAACAATAATGATATAAAAAATATTGAAATGAAATAAGGTCAGGAGTGCCAATTTTATTATATGAATGTATTTATTGTGTTTTATATTTCACCATTAATTCTCATTATTTCACCATTAATTCTCATTATTTATTTTGTATTCAGAACATGATGACTTATTTAATGTATTTTTCTGAAAAATTTTCAAGCACTTCTTCCAAGTACCCCTGGGGGTATGCATACCCCCATTTGAGAAAGACTGGTACATATAGCTATATATATGTTTGTATATTTGGAGTTTTACATGTATGTCTTTTTCTGTGGTATTGATAATTTCTTTCCAGCTAATTTTTATTATACTTGAATGGAGTGAATGTAACCCAATAATTCCCCCTGGGATTAATAAAGTATTCTGATTTGGTTAATTTTTCTGTGAGCCTGCAGCTGTGACACAACCCATTTACATTTGGTTGCATTTGTCCACCTCAGGCGGAGGACACAGATATGCGCCTCTCTCTGCCAGAGTGCCACCCGAGCCGCTATCCTCTCCTCACCCTGGCCAAAGACTATCAGAATGTCAAGTTGCCCCCAGATATGTTCATGCCAGGGGAGAATCAAGGTGCTCCCCCTCCCAAACCTACCAAGTCCCGCTGGAGGAACATCACCCACGCAGGGTGAGTTAAAGCTGGGATGCTATTCTCTCTTCTGGTTGTGGGCAAAAAGTGAGTGTGATAGAATAGAGAAGGACCGATGAATCATCATCGTAACACTGACTCACATCAGTGCAAAGGAAGAAAGAAAGTGTTAGCAAGTAGGTGGTACTTTCAAGTAAATGTACTCTTTTACCTTCACTGTATATACTTTGGTTAGCTCAGTGGTTGTTGCTTCAGTTGTATACGTAACATTTAGGAGCTGTTATGAAATGATACTTAAAATACACATGAAATTGATTTGTGCTCTTCGACCTCTGTCCAACTTTTAATCCATTTTGTTAAGTGCTGCAGTGCACGGCTTTTATTTATATTAAAGGCACTTGTACTACCGTTCACCTTTCACTGTCCGAAACACTGAAAGGTCAAATAGATGCTAGAGAACCTTTATTATGCTAGCAGGAATGCACACTGTACATGGTAATTCAACATCACAATCATTTATTATATATAGCCCTAAGCTAAGACCTATGTTGTACTGATGTAGTACTGTGAAAGACCCACATCCCCCTGGGGAGGTTACGATCAAATTCTGCCTGGACTAGTGCACACTGCGCTGCAAAGAAATCAGGCGTGACCCATTTGCAGTCCTTGGTCTGCACTGTATGTCCCCTTGTTGAATGCTCCATAAAGCAAATGATGAACTGGAAAATCCACTTATAAACTCAGCAGCTTGTGTTCTGAGTGGACATGTTTTTTTTTTTTTCCTTACACCAGAGCTGGCTGGGTGGATTGTTGGAGTGTACCCAACTTCTTGCTCATCATTGACTATACCTGGCACCCCATTTATCCCCAAAAGGCTGATGAGCAGCTCAAGCAATCATGTAAGCTTCACTGCATCAGTAGCATTTCTTCTGTTACTCTACCAGTGTTGTTCTAGGCTTCTCGACACAGATGAATTCATCTTGCGTTTGATTTGTTACTCAGTGTCTGAAATGGAGGAATCCATGCTGTCAGCTCTGCGGCCCCCAGAGCTCTCTTCTGTACCCCATAATGCCACACCACGCTACACCTCCACGTCTGCCTCGGCGGCCCACAGCCGTGTGCCCACTGACCCCTCAGAGCTGCCCCCTGACAGACTTCATGTGGAGATGGAAATGTCCCCAGACTCTCAAATCCTCCTGTATGGGCCTATGCTCCGAGCACTGATCTCCATCAAGGTACAGATACTGTGGAAGCTGTAATAATAAGCTTTGTGCTACAATATTATTATTATAGATCATTCTCATATGTCACCTTCTTAAAATAAGTGCTTAAGTAATTTTTTTCAGATTTTTCAAGAAAAACAAAAAAAAAACAACCTGAAATTGGGTATTTGATGATTTAGGCTAAAAAGTAATTTTGTTAAAAAATGACGTTGGCACTTATTTTAGGAAAGTGATAATATGATAAAGCATCCCTCAGTGAGAGATGAGAAGTTTCATAGATAAGACCATTCAATTGTAAAATACAACGTGATATAGAAATGTAGATCATTAGACCAAAACAATAAAATACATTTACATTTTAATTCTTTTAATTTCTTAATCTAAGTAGAAAAGTGCATGGAATATAGAATATTTAACATCCAATTTCTTAAATGGACAGAAGATATGAGCATATTGATTTTAGGTGTTGCATTTAAGGTGAGTGGATTAACTTTAAACACAGTCATTGCTATAGTGTTATGAACTTACGGAAACAATGGTTCAATCTTATGATAATGACAATGCAATGCTGATATTAACTGAAAGCATCAGTGAAACTGTGGAGGAAGTGGTCAGACACTTTTTATGTTTTTTTTTTCCTACAGGAGAATTATTTTGGTGAGGATGACATGTACACAGACTTTGAGGAGGCAGTGTCCAGCCCTGTGTTGTCCGCCTCCACCTCCTCAGGACTTGGTTGGTCTCCTCTGGGTATGGAGGACAGCGAACATAAGGAAACCTCTGACATCCATCCTCTAGACCTGCGGCCCTGGGACATCACTGTGCTCATTA
The DNA here is from genome assembly GCA_037367295.1 of Apogon hyalosoma. Classification (NCBI taxonomy): domain Eukaryota; kingdom Metazoa; phylum Chordata; class Actinopteri; order Kurtiformes; family Apogonidae; genus Apogon; species Apogon hyalosoma. The sequence goes on from JAPQRP010000030.1 coordinate 14,132,949, forward strand.
ACCTCTACAAAGTCCACGGTCGACTGCCAATGGTAAGAGTGATGGCTGCCAAGGTTTGACTTTAATAGTGAATGGGGCAGTGTGACTAGTGACTAGGAAAGAATGAAAATATGCTCAGATCTTTGCTCAGATCAAAAGCTTTATTTTTTTTTTTTTACTTGTGTGTTTATATTTATGAAAACAACCTTTATGCATACGTCAAATTTCCATGATTTTATGTTTTTGCACATTCACTCGGTGCCTTCAGCACTGCAGCAGCGAGGGTCCTGAAGGGCCATCAGGCTTCTTGGAGCGTCTGTGCTTTGAGATGAAGAAGGGTTACAAGGAGACCATGCTTCAGCTGCTCCTGTCTCCTGCTCATATCTTTGTCAGTGACAACTACCAGGTACACCTGTCTAATTCTGACTGTTTTTAGCTCTATATTTTCCTTCGATTTTGATATTATCTGTAAAGGAAAAACAAAACACACAGAACATATAACTTTATGAGAGGTGCTCAGAAGAAAACGGTTAGTTTGTGTATCCTCCTGAGACCCTGGAAATTGAAAATGTTGTATTTTTACATTAAATAATTGGCTTGATTGGAAATTACATAATCCAACAGTTTTTTCAGATACACACACACACCTTTTTTTAACATGATTATAGAGGACCCTTTGTTAAAGTTACTATTTGACATGCCTCACAAGTGAATAAAGTCAATTTTAATTAAAAAAAAAACTTACTGAGTCTCGTCTAGTCACATACTGAGTTGAGCCGGTGGTCAGTGGCCAGAGTTACATTGTGTGAAACGTGTGTACTGGCCACGTTGTATAGCCACACAGAATGTCTAAGCTGTAGCGTGATCCTCTTTGCCATTCCAACCAAATAACGCCCTCTTATCCTAGTTACAGAATGTGAAGCCCTCACCTCTTTCCTCCAACAGAATAACACTTTTAAGAATGAGTAGAGATGAGAATGAAAATGAAAAGGTGGTGATTTTGCATCAGTTTGTATGACTCTGCTCTTTTTCCAACAGCGTCCCACAGCAGACGGGGTGTTGAGGGACGGCCACTTGAGCCTCTCTGGGCTGCAGATGAGGGCCCATGCCATGTTCTCTGCTCAGGGCCTTCCTCTGGGCAGTGACACTTTGGAGTATGCCTGGCTCATTGACATGCAGGCTGGAGGGTTGACTGGCAGGGTCACTGTTCCACAGGTGTGTGTGGTACACAGGCTGAAATGAGAGATAGATTTCGAATGTGGTGAGGGTGTATTGTGGATAGTATGAAAACATTATGAATGTGTCATAGCTCTTAAGGCCATGTGTGTGGGAGTGTGTGTGTTTGTGTGTGGAGCTATATTTCTGACTCGCTTTGATGGAATTATCTCATAAGGTTCTTGTAAAGGATGAGTTTATAGGTAAGAGTGTATGAAAGTAATTATAGGATCATAAATTAGTTTATTTTTTTAGATTCTAAACATCTAAAAGAGAGTACATAGCTAATATTTACTAACTTAACTTAATTTTTTTAAGCAGTCTAAAGTGTAGATTTCTTTGACTCACATGTAATTTTTTTTTTTTTTTTTTACACTTTATTTTTATTTTTTTGGATTTTGTACAATACAAAACAAACATAAGGGACATTTGGGATACATTGACCATAAACCTTTATGACTAACATTTGGTTTTAGTGATGTGACATTGAAATGAAAATTTTCCATTTCTTTAATTTATCATGACACTACTCTTCTTGAATCCTCAATCTTTGGGTCATAATCTCCATCTTAAATATTCCATTCACAATTTGTAGCCAGTGGTTCGTTGTAGGAGGATTTTATCTGCACCATTTTTTGTAATAGCCTTTTTACAGGCTGCTAATAGTATTAAAACAAATATCTATAATTTTTTCTTACATTATTACCATTAATACATCCGAAATACATCACCAAACATGTTTTAGGCATTGCATAACCCAGTATCTTAACAATTGTTGAATATACATTATCCCAAAATGATGCAAGTTTAGGACAAAACCAAAAGACATGTACATGAGTCACATTGACATCTCCACATTCGCTCTGAAAAAGTTGAACTCTGGACACATATTTAGCTGTAATTTTAGGTGTTATGAAAAATCAAATTATTTTTTTCCAGCAATGTTCCCTCCATGTTCTTCAAGAAGTAGTTGACTGTTGAGTTCTCCAGATATTGATCCATTCCTCCTCTGAGACACATTCCTAATTCTTTTTGCCATTTCTATTTCACATCCAAAGTGTTACAACCTCTCTTTCCCATTACATGTTTGTAAAGAGAAGATATATTTTGTATTTTTTAGAATGATATACTCCAGTAATCATTTTTACAAACTCATTGTTATTAGAATCAATACTGTGCTTTATTTTTTTTCTTAGAAGTCCCTTAATTGTAGGTACTGGAAGTGGTCTTGATTTGTCAAGTCAAACTCCTGTTTTAATTCTTGAAAACTTTTAAAGCGGCCATCTTTAGTACACACCAAGCTGTTATACCTTTATTAATCAACTGCTTATATCTCAGGTCCTGGGTACCTGGGGTAAAGTTTTTATTATAAGCATGCCACTGAAGTAAAGGGCGTTCCCTTTCAATTTTGTATTTTCGTATTACACTTAGCCACATTCCTAACGTGAAACTAATCACTGTATTTACTTGGTTAAGTTTGTTCTTGACTGTATCAGTCTCTGCAATAGTACTTGATTTCTCTTCCCTGTATCTTGTGTTCAATATTTTTCCATTTTGAAACATAATTTACGTCACACAAATTTATTATGGGAATCACATGTCAATGTTTCTATTCTAATCTTAGTTAACGTGTTTATTATGACTTTACTAATAGGTAATTTTATATCAATAACTAGTGCTGAACAGAAAAGCCAAAACTGTTAAATAAAACATTTGTTATATCACTTTCTAGGTAGCTAGACAGAGAGCAGAGTTTATTGTTAAGCATTAAAATATGCATAAAAATATTAAGTTAAACAAAATTTTGAAATATTTACAGGTGTTTTTGTAGCTAATGTAAACAAAATAAACCCTTAAGGCAAAGGTAATATACATGTCTATACATGTCATCTCATGCCACGTATGTTAATAAGCATTTAATTTGGCCTTATTTGAAGAATCTCAACATTAAATCATCTGAAGTATTATTCTGAACTTAATATTGAAATGAATTATAAAATTAACATTTGTTAGTTTGTGCAGTTTTAATGTGTCTGTGTTTGTGATTATTAGCTGGCCAGTATGATAGAGTGGGGTGAGACATTCGTTTTCCATGTGGTGTCCCGAGAGTTCCAGCTCGATCAACCCAAGCCCTCTGTCATCTGCCAGCATGGTGTTGATCGACGCATTTGCGATGCCAAGGTACAAACAGGACACACACCATGAAATGCTGTGTGAGCTCTAAGCCTCATTTTTCCACACATTTTCTCCTTTTCTGCTGTCGCTGGCCTGTTGTTGTTTTAAACCCATTAGTAAATGTGTGCTTCTGAATTCTTTGCTGAAATCCTCAGCAGTAGCTTATTATAGCTGAATGTTGGTCAAAACTGTTCGGGAGTTGTGGAAAATAACAACAGATAAGAAATGAAGACCAATGCAAACACTTTTGTAATGATGTGTGATTTAGACAGTGCACTTTGACACCATTGGAGAGACTGAACAAAAGCATTTGATGCAAATCTTTTGATCTACTCACTGTAACCATGCATAGGATACATACATACCACCATGGTAGTGTGTGAGACTATGTTAGAAAACAAAGAAAAGTATGAGAATGCTTTCTTTCAGCACGAATACTAACAAGGATATTTTTAAAAACTACCTCATTACTCTGACAGCTGTGGAGGCTACAGGCTATGTAATGCTATGTAAAGCAGAGTCACTAAATTGGACACCGTTTCCCTTGCAACCACTGAATAGTTTCTGGTACTAATTGATGGTTGTCTTTCAGCTAACCTGCCTACCAGGTCACTGTCGCACCTCAGAGGAGCTCAAGTACACTATGACCCGACTGGCGATGGATGGTGTGGACCTGTTTATAGTTGAACATGGCTGTGCTGCGAACGTTAAGGTTAGAAGCAACAACTATTTGTTTATTTGATTAAAAATAAAATGTTATTTATCTTTCTGAAATATTAAAAATGTCAATTGTCCATACCAGAGGAAGAAAATGGTTACTTCAAAAATATACCATATTCTCTTTTTCAGACCAGCATTATTCGTGTGGCAAACTGCAACCTGCACAATCAGGCAGTGGGAGAGGGCATCAGCGCTGTGGTGCAGGATGTAAACATCCGGCAGTACATTGAACAGCAACAGCACAACGAAGCAGCCAGGCTGCAGCCGACCGGACAGGGTCAAGGTCCGGGTCAGCCATTAGGTCTCGGTCAGCCCACTTTGCTGCGACGCTCTGTCTGGCTGGAGGCGGGTTCAGTCAACCTGAACCTCATCACAGCAGACATTGCCCTGGCTGCTGACCACCCAGCCAAATGTGAAGTCCAAAGGCATTTTTTGGAACTACACGATGCTCAGACCAAAAGGTAGAAAAATGAAGACTAGACTGTCATCTATTTGGTTCTTTATCCACTTGTGACATTGTGTGTTGTGGCAGGTTTGTAGTTGATACATTTGTCCCTTATTTAGCTTCCAGCTGATTTTAGTATTGAGGAACTCTGTTGGCCTTTGTGGTTCCTGTTTAGTTTAAGGTATGGGGACTGATCTGCACTCTCCGAGTGCTTTTCTAGTTTATATTTACTTTCTTCATTTTTTTTTCAGGTTGTGGTTTCTGTGGCCAGAAGAGGCTACCATTCGTAACAAGCGTAGCAGGAACCGTTGTGGCTGCCTCGGAGGCTGCAGGTTCTTTGGAGGGACCAACATGGGCCTGGACTTCTTCAAGCTGGAAGAGCTGACACCATCTTCTTCATCTGCGTTCTCGTCCTCCAGCACTGAGTCAGACATGTGTTATGGGCAGTCCCTTCTGCAGCCTGGGGAGTGGATCATTACCAAGGAAACACCCAAAGTGGATGGTATCAATTTGCCCAGATTTATTCCACATTTCTCTGGAAGCATAATTCTGTGGTTGCTTGAGGGGGTCCCAAGCAAAATGTACAATCATTAACAACAGTGTTTTATTTGTACAGCAAAATCCTCTGTCGTGACTAGTTATGAGAAATGTACCCCATTTAAAGAGCATCATATGTTTTCTCAGGGAGGGTTGTTGGACTAAAGACAGACACACATTCTCCGTGTCTGCCTCCTGAACTTCCTGAGAGACGAGGCCAGCAACACCTTAACCTTCAGGTCCCACAGCGCTCCCACAGCTCTGCATCCTCCTCTGAAGAAAATAGTTCCTCGAGTGCTGCATTGCCTCTGTTGGCTGGAGAGAGGGACACCCCCTCGCCTAGCATCGAGGAACGCATGTTCACCATGAACGGCAAAAGCCCAGCTGAGTGAGTAAAATGCAAAAGAACAAGTCGAGTTCAAGCCAAGTTCACTTAAAAAGTAATGACTTTCAAGGGATTCATTAAAAACTAGGTCTCTTTTCTCTGAATTTGAATTACTTTGATAATGAAGGCTTCATACAGTAAAAATCTTTCAAGTGTTATATTTTGCTTTGCAGCACCCTTGGAGAGGTCCCAGAAGTGTCACCCGTGTCGCCTAACAGCTCCCAGGAGCGCTCCTCAGTGCGCTCGCCCCTCTGCTCTCCTCTCAAGCGCCAGTCCTCGGTGCACTCGGGTCGTTTGGGAAGCACCAAGAGCCTATCAGCTGCCGTCTTCACAGACAAGCCACCTCCTGTGCTGTCCGGAGGCGTCCAGTTCAGCAGCGAGGTTTCCCGCAGTGATGAGAATGTCCTGGATTCACCACGTCAGCGTAGAAGCTATGGCTCCTTTCCCTTCACACCATCAGCAGATTCCAACACCTTCCATCAGTACCGCTCTGCAGACTCCAGCATGTCTGTGGCAGACAGTGAAGCTTACTTCTCTGCTGCTGAGGACTTTGAACCAATCAGCAGTGCAGATGAGGGTCCAGGAACATACCCAGGACGGAAAAAGAAGAGGAGACAGCAGATGCAGCAGCCACAGCAGCCCCCGTATCACATGGAGAACTACAGGTCAGCTCTGAGGGTTCAACATTTATGGGTTTTTCCACTTAGTTGTCGACAAGTTTACTTGCCCCTATACAAACTGTGTTATTCATTACTGTTTTTCATAAACTTGACATCCTTTTGAGAAATTGGCTAATTTTTCATGATTTCTTATTTATTTACGTCACTCTTGAACCTGCCACAAACTGCATTATACAGAGTTAGAGTCTAGCTCACACCCTCCAACACTACCAAACTAAACTCCTGTTTCTTGGATAACTGAAAAGCTCATTTGCACTGAACCTGTTCATCTGTCAACATATATGAGAGGGAAACAAATCGGCCCATTCCTGACAACCCTTCCATCACCAGCTCCAGAGAAAACTGTATGTTGGATTCTTTTTTACCACTTGAATTTCTACATTTCCTTGCCCAATATATCATTATACTTGTCTTGGGCAGTTGGGAAATTCCTTGGCTTGAAAATGATTGAGCCCAGCTTCAGTTGAGCCCGTGTTTTCAAAGTTAAATAGTTTGAACATTTGAGAGGAGAATGGATAGACGATCAGATTAAGAACAAGGTTAAACACTGGATTAAGGTGATTGGAGGTTCAAGACAGCTCACAGTAACATCAAAGACTCCCTTGGTAGTCCTCTCTAAGAGCAGATGAATTAAAAACTGTTGAGCAAGACCTGACCTTGACAGATATCAGGAAGTGCTACCCTCAATAAATAATGTAAAAGGGACACTTTGTAGGATCTTGCCCCTTTTATGATTCTAATGACTGCAGGCATCATGTTTTCATTAATTATCTCCAATTTGTAAATTCCCATCTAAGGTTGCTATGGTGGAATTTTAATGATACCATTATAGTTTCGATTTTTTTTTTTTTTTTTTTTTTTTACTAGATCTTGTAGTTGGTGTCTTTGCAAGGACTTTAACATTTAAACTTAGAAAGTGTTACAGAATGACAAACAGGCAGTAAACAACTTCTAATGAGTCACACCAACAGCTTTGCAATGATTGTGAAATGTCTTGATGGAACAATATGATGGAATACATTAACTGTGTTATGACAATTTTGTATTTTATACCCAACATGTTTTGCATTTCATTGTGTAAAGCAACTTTCCCCCAAGCCAGACATGTTGCAGCGTTCATTTATTACTTTGATTCAATCACGGGAGGATGGATGTGATGTAGAAGGGTTGTAGCAAATGAGATGTTTGATCCATGGGCAGCCACTTATTGCGGGTGTGTTTTTGCAAATTGGATTTTGGTCTTGCTGTGCATCTACCTTGTCATTTTTCTATTACCCCAAATGTTGTCTCATTGATTTTTAACACACTTTGTGATTGATATAGCCTCCACACAAACACAAATAATCGGTTCAGTCTCATGAAAGATTTCAACTGGCTCAAACCTGTGAAAACACTAGGATGTATTCAAGAGCATGAAGCTATACATGGTACAGAGGCACTATAGATTCTGTCCAGCCCAAATTATAGCCTTTTGAATATAACTAATGTATGGTGGTGTGTAAATCAATGGAGCTCCATTGACATTAAATTGAAATGAAAGTCTTAATAACACAAAAAGTAATTATTTGGGTGTCATCCACATCTAGAACCAGTATTGATCCTCTAAAGGCCAAAAGCTTTACTCTTATATCAGCAGGGTTTTGACTCAAACTGGTCGATATTACATTTATTGTATTCTTTTCATGCTCATGTGTGAATATTTTGACCTCCCACAGTCGAAGTTCCATCTACCACAGCGTTGAAGGACCCCTCACCTACGTCCTCAACGGGGAGCTGATCACTGAGCCACGTCCTCTGCCCCTGCCTCCGCTGCCCCCTCTGCCATCCCAGCCTCTGCCCAGCCACACGTCCCAGGCCTCCTTCGTCTCAGCGCTGGCTATGGAGGAGGAGAGCTCCGTGGAGGCAGAGAAGACTGCCGAACCTGGCCCCGTAACTCGACAACCCCACGTCATGGCGTGCTACCAAAGCTACCTGGCCCACTACCAGGTGAAGTCTTTCACGTTTGTCCATGTCTCTGTAAACCAGGTGTTCCTTTGGGGATCAAAACATTCCATCTGCACATGCACAGAATTATTTTATCATTCTTTTAAGTTGTATAAGAATAACTCTGAATTTTTGTAGATCCTTATTTGCAAAATATTAGTTGTTAATGATTTTTATTATTTTCTTTCCCTCTGTCAGGTGTCAAATTGGTCTGTCAAGCAGCCCACCAACAAAAGAACCTCTAAGTCCTCTTTGCATCGCCCCTTAGATCTGGACACACCCACCAGCGAGGAGAGCTCCGCCTCATTTGACCAACTCTCTGTTCCCAGCTTTAAGGTATTTTACTCATCTCTTTATGTTGGTTAACTTTAGAAGATGGTGTTGGTATTTTTTCACCATTACACTTACAATACATGGGGTGTAAATAATTTGCTTATTTTCAGGTCATAAAGCAGGGCCTCTCAGCCAGCTCTCTGTTAGACAGAGGAGTTCAACTCATGGGAGAGAACAACAGGTATTTACAAAACACTCTCATTCTGTAAGATATGGTTTTGTGATTATAGTGTTTGATCACACTCAAACACTTGTGATTGCAATTTGTGCTGTTATTAACTACAGTAACAGAATGATGGTTTGTCCTTTGGCAGTACACCCTACACTCCCCTTGATAAAAGGGCCATGGAGAACACAGATGAGGATACAACAACGGATGACTGGACTCTGGAGCAGCCTTTAGCTCAGACCAGGACCACAGCTATCGTAGAGGTGAAGGGGGCCATCAATGTGGTGCTCACACCTCTTGTGGCTGAGTCCTTGGACAGGTACTAATGATATTTCTCTATTTTTGGTGTGCTCTTGAAGCAATGTCTTGATTTAAAATGTTGTCTATTTTTATTCCTCAACTTGTGTGATTTGCTACCTGATTATTTTCTAGACCAACCGTAAAAAGTCCACTTCAATCTTGGTTATAAAAAAGGGCTTTTAAAATAAAATACCTGAACTGATGACAAAGTCTTTCACAGTATCACACTGCATAGACTAAGTTGAGTTTTATTTATAGCCTGAGGCTGTGATTTCATTCAAAGACACTTAAATCTGTACGCACACCACATCTTGAATTTAAAATTCTGCTGACAGTGATTCACAGTCTGGACTTGTTCTTGCTTTTCTACCGGTAGGAGTCTTTAGTTTGCTTAAGGCCTACTGCACTAGGTTACCACTGTTCATACTATCAATTAGCGTTTGGCTTTGTTTGCATCGAATTAGATAAACTTGAGATACAGAACTGTAAGAGTGAATAATCTCTAAGCAGTGAAAAAAATATGTTTAAGTAGGAAAATGTGTTTGTGTTTCTAAATATTGACCAAATAACATAGATTTTCCACCAAAATTGTGCAACAATTTGTCATTTGTTTTGCTTCAGATACATTGAGTCCATGGTCCACTTTGCCAGTATTCGACACCCTGCAGCCATTCTGGATGACCTGCATGGCAAAGTCCTCAATGAAGCCTATCAGATAAGCAAGTCCACTGTTACTGAGTCTGTAAGTACATCATTAGTCAGGTCAGTGAACCTGCAAAGCTCAGTGTAACAACTTTAAATGTTGACTACTGAACCGATTACAAACACCGCCTTCTCAAAGCTGCATTTAATATTATTATTTTACATGTACCTTAGTGCTTATATACCAGATCTTTTCAAAATTTTTTGAGTGTTGACTAAAATTAGCTTCCATTTGAAAAGATAATTAAGAGTGAAGAATACACATTTATGAAAGTTATATAGGAATGGTTATTTTTATCTTTAAAGACCAAATATGTAACACTTTAATACAATATTAAGCACTATAGAGACTCATGCAATTATAATCCTTCTCAATCATCACCTCTGATCCTACTTTGTGATGATGTATTTAGAGAACCATCTCTCTGATGTGGTGCTTGAGACATTTTTGGGTGTTGACTATCTGGCAGTGTTTGTACCTTCAACCCGTAGCAGCATTGTACAGGACATGTACACGGGCAAAGATACATAAAAAAAGAATGTGACTTGCATGACTCATAGTGGATCAGTTCTGTCTGAGAGAAAACTCTGGATAAAGCACAGACCCATCTGTCTTTTCTCTACCACTAGACAACAGAGGAAGCATACACTATTTCCTTATATTTCCTTAAGAACATTTCCTTTAGGTTATGCAGTAATGTGCACGAGATGTATGGGTGTATTAGAATGACAGCTGTGAGCAAAAAAATCAGAAAATAACATGGTCTTCTTCTATGTCATGGTTTCTTACTTTCGAGTGATGATTACTCTTTACATTGAGTCTACTGCTCTTTTGACTTCTTCCACTTTCTCTCTTCCAAGCAAAGGCCAAGCTGGTGTATAAACGTAAGCAAGAAATGATGCATAGTTTAGCTGTAAAACCTAAAAAAACAAAACAAAACACAAAGATGGTTTGTTGGTTTTGTTTTTGTTCTAATTCATATAACTACTCTGACTGGTTTCTCTTTTTACTGATGGATGGTGTCTTGTGAGCCTCTTATGAGCTGGGTATATTATAAGCTGACGCAATAATAAAATCAAACCAATTAAGTGATCACAAAAAAGTCAAGGGTGCATTGAATGAAGATTTTCTGCCCAATTACTGATGTCCCCCTGTTTTGAATCTGGGTCCACACAGAGCCAAACAGGCAAGCAGGAGCACAAGCTGTCCAAGACAGAGGGCGCGACCCCTGGATCCCTCAGCATCTCCCAAGGCCAGACAGACCTGTCCGTCAAACCGGATAACGTGAAAATCAAGGGTCTCCAAGCCAATGTCTCCATCCCTAAGGTGAGACTGATGACCCTGAATAATGAGAGGCCATGAGGGTTCCTCAGATTTTGCTCAGACCAAGAGAGGTTCAAACGCAAGCACGGACTCACGAACACGGGCTCTCTTTATATTTTTATGGTTAATGGACAACGCATGCTGCATATCAATAACAGTCACTTTTTATATTTTAAGTTAAAGATGCATATCTCTGCCAAGACCCCATTATCCAGTAAACTCACCATCTGACAATGTCTACTGCAGTCAGAAATGGAATGGGTCAGCTATGGCCGTCCACCAATTTTCACAAAATATCAGTGCAGTAGTTTTATCTAAATGTGTTGACAGACATACAGAAAAACAAAACAAAAAGATGCCTCTTGTCGTTAGTTATTGTGCTTCATCAACAAAATATTCTAAAACCACCAATGGAAGCAAGTCTGTTTACACCAAAACTTTCACAGGATAAATAATGCGACTATTGCAGTATTGATTTTGCTTTTGCGCTTTGTATATCTTCATAAAGAGAAGACCAAAACAATCTTCCATTTGGGAAAAGCAGCCTCACATACAGTATGACTAATCTGTTTACTGTATCCATCCCTGAGGAATAGTAATTTGTCTTCATAAAGAGATTCACTTTAGCATCAGTGTTATTTATGTTATTAGCATTACATTTTTAAAAACCCCTTTTTTTCTTTTTTAGAATGCAGTATTTTACAGCTCTGCTCTTTCTGTGCAGGTAAACCTTTGTCTCCTTCAAGCCTCTGTAGAGGAGGGGTCACCGTCTTGCTCCAGTAAATGTGTCACACATGTGTCTCTCGTGGCACTATGCTTTGACAGGATTGCAACCCAGTTCAGAATGAACAGGTAATGCCTCAGCTTCTCATATTATGACTAAGTTGAAACAAAAACCTCATAGAATCACATTTTTACTATTTGAATATTAATTTTCAATTCTCATAACCTGATACTGCTGAAATATCAGTAAGTAAGATACTAACAGTATCTCTTAAACCCTTTAACAACAGCAATCTTTCCGACACTGCATTTTGCACTTTACACCATTTAAATTACTGTAACTCCTGAACTGCTTTCCAACACTATATCACTCTTTACAGCAGTAATGTGGGACTCTTACAAGTAGAAAAGAACTGTTTCAGAGACTTCCAGACAGGCTAAAAAGCGCCTGGAAATAACAAAAAAAATGAAGCTGTAATATGGATACTAAATGTTCAAGACCAAAAAGCATGTTTGAGCAGACGTTAAATAGTTGAAAGTTTATTTCTGCAATCTCAAACAGTTTTGTTATGGACATTTACAGTTGTTTCTGATAATAAATATGCTTTTTTACTAAAACACACTGTTTTAAGCATTTATTATTTATAATAATGATAATTATTGTACAGATTTTGAAAGTCACGTTCTTCCTGAAAAAATAGGTGCAAAAGAATTGGCAAAAAACACATTTTCTGACACTTTTATTGCAAAGAAAACATGAAGACACCAAGGTAGCCTGTTATTATGGCAGTCCTCAAAAGGTTAACCCCTAAATGTAACAGCTCAAATAAAAACACACATTTTGTTTCTATTGTCTTTAGGGGCATTGTAGAAGAGACGCCCAACACTGCAGAACATGGTCGTCCATCCGTCATGCTGGAAAAGTATGCTTCAGCCACCAAGATGCAGCCTCAGTCATCTGGCTCTTTACGCTCAAACGCAGGCATCGAGAAGGGCAAAGAGATCGCTGCTAGACTCAACATCCACCGTATTCACAGCCAGCTCCGGGGCCTTGACTCCACCGGTCAGTTTAGTAGAAGAACAACCCTAAATGATCCACTGAAGCACTGCCTGACTTTTCTAATAAGTTGTTGTACTGCTTCTTCTCTTGCTATAGACATCGGCACATGTGCCATTACAGCCATCCCTTTTGAGAAATCAAAAGTGCTGTTCGGTCTAGAAGAAATGGAGGAGTTCTCGCTGGTAGATGAGACAGACGCTCAGGCAGCTGTAGGTGATCTGGGCCGGTCCATGACTTCTCTTGAGAAATGGGGCTGGATAATGTTTGAATGTGGCATTGAGAACCTCACGGTGAAAGGTAAACCATCATGAGCTCCACCGTTATGTAGTCACTGAAAAAATGATTCAACCACCCTTTGTTTTCTTCAACATCTTGATCATTTTAATACCTGGTACAACTAAAGGTACATTTGTTTGGAAAACTATAATTATAACAACAAGAACAGCTCACAAGAGTTTAATTTCAGAGCTGATATCCATCCATTTTCCATGTTTTCTTGATAATAACCAAAATCACTTCAGTTCTTACAT
>JAPQRP010000030.1:14146308-14165525 GCA_037367295.1 Apogon hyalosoma
CTGGTCTCCAATCAACCCCACAGGTGGAGCCAATCAGCCACGCAGGTGGATGTCCTCACCTGCTTTACAGAAAAACAGAGACAGAACACACACATACACATACCACAAGCCAGGACTATGGGGTCACCAATAGGGGCGCGCGTAACACCCACCATAACAGTCATTTTAACATAACTGTGGGTAGAGGGGGAATATATTGAATATAACTGATGTTATGTTGTTTGTTCTGTGTATGATTTGATAAGTATTGTATCTTTTACATATAAATACATTATTCTAAATAGAGCATTGCATCATGGGTCATTTGTAGCATTAATGTTGGTATGATAGCAGCTGTTTTTCAGTGTGTTATAGTGATTCTAAATGTGTTTTGTTAATTCAAGGGTCACCATGTACTGTTGAGCGAAATGTATCCATGCACCATTTGTAATAAATAAAATTGTATTCAAGGAATTCTCTTCACTAAAGAATGTTTAGGAAGAAGTCATAACATGAATTTGTTCCATCATCACTTGCTGTCATATCATATCAGAACTGTAATCACTTTAGGCATCCATCAGTATTAATATGTCTAAAATCACTTCTCTTAAAATCAGTCTCTGTCTTTTTAACATTGTTGCCTAAGAATTTTGAATGTTGAAGTATTAACTATGTGGAAATCACTGCATTTCTGGTAAAGGTAATCTGTATAAATACCCACATTTTTAATGTTGATTTACATAGACTATATTTAACAATTGGGAATGCAACACAAAAGACTCAAAAACCAGGGGGAATTAAATTTTAATGAAAAGTTTGTGATATAAAATTGACAATCACAAGTAAATTGTACCCATTGGTGGTTCTGGTGTTTATGTGCAGGAATTAGTATGTTGTGTTTTGCATTCATTGTGAAATCAAAGTCTCACATTGTTTGTTTTTTTGTTTGTTGACAGGTCAGCGTCTTTTTGGGGAGACCATCCTGGGTCTGACTCAAGGCTCGGTATCTGACCTCCTCTCCAGACCCAAACCTTGGCACAAGCTGAGTCTGAAAGGCCGTGAGCCGTTTGTCCGCATGCAGCTGTGGCTCAATGATCCTCACAATGTAGACAAGCTGAGGGCAATGAAGAAGATGGAGAAGAAAGGTGGGCAACAAGGTTATATTAGTTGAATTTTCCAATAGTTTATATTTTGGCTTGACCTTTCATTTACAACTTCACTTTAGTTTCATCGTGGCTGTTCTAGTTTAGTGTAGTTTTTTTTATTACTTATTTAGTTTTTGTTTGTTTTTGTTTTATGGGGTGTTTGTCTGGGCAAGATTCAAGAAGGTCAGAAAAACTATTGTGCAATAAAAAGTCAACTTTTGCTGATATGACGCCAAGAATGAGGTGGTGCCATCTGCTGGTGGAAAACTGGCACAGCCACAAAACTGGACGACTTTATATCCACCCAAAATACAAGGATTTTATAGCAAATAAATCAATGAGGAAAGAAATTGAAGACACTATACTTTTTGTTTCTTACAATTATACATTTTCAATTAGTTTTGTAAAGCCAGTTTTTTTTCTGTTTTCAGTTAAAGTGGTTCTATGTAGTATTAATATTCTAAACTGTCAACATCAGAAGGAAGTCACGTAGCAGAACAAACCACCAATGAATCAGTGCTGTGTATCCACAGACTGTTTCACTCACTGAATAAAGGATACAGTTCATTGTTTACACACATCTGTATTATGGTATCATCAGGTTTTCTTTAAACTAAAACTCAGCCACTTATTTTGACTCAAAGTAACAGTGCTAGCTGATAATTTACATTATAATTCTGTTTTTAGACAGAAAACAACCACAGTAAAACTGTACAAACAAGGTCAGAACTGTCACATTTTAGTCTGAACCGTGGATCAACAAATATCAAATTAGCAAAGATAATATCCCATAATAACTTTATACCTTCATTAGACTCAGAATTAAACTTGTGTAGAATCATCACTTCCATTTCAGCATCAAACTCCAATATTTTCATTCAGAGCTGTGTCTAGTGGAGAAAACACTTATTAACACTACCAAGTTGTCTTCCTTCCCACCTTATTCACCAATACAGCACAGGATATTATTCACAGTAGGGGGAATTTTTTTAGTGGTCCTTGATAAATGAACCTAATACGGGCGTTTTTTAGGTGTAGATCCAAAGTAGAATTTTGCACCCAATGTGGGACTTCAACCCACAACCCTGAGATTAGCAAGCAAGCAAGCAAAGTTTATTTATATAGCACCTTTCACAGACAAGAGAAGTCACAAAGTGCTTCACAAAAGATAATAAAATACAAATAAAACAATAAAATACAAATAGACTTTGTAGAGAGAGAGATTAAGGGTCTCAGACTCTACTGAGGTTAACCGGGCTGATACTGTGCAAAATTAACTGAAATTTCCAGCCTGAAAAACAATTTCATTTTTTTTTTTTTTTTTACCACCACAAATATCTACCATGCTTCAACTTCATAATCAAACTGAGCCATGTAGAAAAAAACGCTGCCATTTCAGCATCAAACTCCATTCTTTTCATTTACAGCTGTGTCCAGTGGAGAAAACAACATTGCGTCTAGTTTTTGTCACTTTGTCACTTCCTTTGACTCTAAAAGTTGTTTCTTAGTGGTTCTCATCCCATCTGGTCACTTTCTGATGCTTTGGTCAAAGGTTCCTTTACTCTGTGTTAGTTTTCTTCACCATGGGAGACCGTCAGAGTGACTCATTACTCCCTTTAGTGGTCACATAAATCAGTTGGACCATCAGTGTAAATAGATTCAGTTCAAATCTCCACAATCCAACACGTTGGCATCTTTGGCAGAACTTCAGAGCTTTTTTGTTCTAAACACTGTTGATAAGTTTAGGTCATTTTTTTTAGATAAATAAAAGTAGAAGTACATCACTCATTTTATTACATCATTAGTTTTTGTTGTTTATAATAATCCTGGAAATTGTAAAATCTTGTATGATATTATTTGTCTGTGTTCTCTATTTCCTTAACTCTGGGTCCCTCTGTCCTTCCTCTGTCCTCTCTGCAGCCTATCTGAAGAGGCGGTATGGTCTGCTGAGCACCGGCTCAGACAGCGACTCGCCCAGTACTCGTTCTGAGTGCGTGAGCCCAGCCTTGGCTTCCCTGGACCTGTGTCCCTACAGTCAGGTGAAGAAGCCCCGGGTGGTGCTGGGAGCTGAGGAGAAAGAAGCCCTGAGGAAGGCCTACCTGCTGGAGCCCTACCCCTCTCAGAACACCATCGAGATGCTGGCATCCCAGCTCAACCTCAAAACCAACACAGTCATCAACTGGTTCCACAACTACAGGCCAGTCTACAATACAATTTGTTAAAGCTACAAAATAGTTGAAAAGTAAACCATAGGGGCTACAGGTGCATATAGAATAAATCTTTATTGTCACTGTCACAGGAGCAATGAAAATCAGTTTAGCAGCTCAGTTCAATTTAGCAGCAAAGCACTTAGTGTAAAAGGGACTGTATAAAAAACAAAATATCACACAGAATAAGAAAATGAAGGAATGTGCAAAGGCTCCAGAATAAAATATTAATACACTTATGCTACTAAAGTACGACTAGAACTATTGAAATATACAAAAAATGTACAAAAGCTAACTATACTACACACGACAAGTATGTACAACAAATAGGTAGAAAGGTGCATATGTTGGGGGGGTGCATGATTTTAGACCTGATTAAAAAAAGTTGAATTTGGATGCATAATTTCTAATACCTGCATCTGCAAGACTTACTGATTCACTGATACATAATTATTAATAGAGACTCTATGCCTTTATATTTAATAGTATGACCAATCATTTTAGTTTTATTGGTAGATTCATTCCTCCTCTTTTAAGTGTCTCTCAAGTGTTTCTCTCATACCCATATAAAACAAAAGTTTAGGCTGCAGTAAAGGCCAGTGAGTGTCATAAAAGTGTGGCTGGAGACAACTTAAAATTAAAAACAATAAAACACTTTGGTATGAACACTTCCTGGACTCAAAGTATTTGTATGTATTTGAGGAATTCTGTGTAAAAATGAAAGAAAACTCAAAGGTGCAAGACCTCATCAGGGACTCAGACCACATCAAAGTTTATTTTATGAGTTTACTGCGATTATACACGGACAACAAATACATTTTAACTGTTTAAAAAGAGATTTCCTCAGAGTTTTCTTAGATTTTAGGAGAGAAGGGCTGGTTTCAGAAGTCCAGGCTTGGTTGCATTTCATCTTGTGCTATAGACTTTACTTTAACAAAGACTTAACATTAAAAAAGAATCAGCATAAGTGATATGTATACAGAGTTGCGGTATGAGAGAAACAAATATGTTAAGTAAAAATGGTAATTTTTCATTTAGTTAGACATATCCTTAAATGTTTTATTACAGCAGCAGAGTATATTTAGAGTTTGGCATTGAGCCTCAGAGCTCATCACTTCCCACTGACACATTTGCATATAGATATTGTAGAGTGATGATAACATGTTCCCCTTCTGGAGTCTACAGGTGGATTGTGGGATATGTGAGCTAGCAGCAGCGTTGGAATGCACTGAGGGAAAGTCAGATTTTCACTCGGAGGTTCCATTTGGTAGACGATGTATCTGTTGAACTGCACTGCAGCATATACTATTGGGTTAGATTTGTGTTGCACTGAATGAAATCGTTTCTCAATAAAGTCACATTAGCGGTCACTTCATATTTTTCTATAGCGTATCCCATCAGCCTCAGAGATGTAGATTCACAGATTCATTTCTTTTTCCGTATCTCAGACTGTGACACTTCTGGTCATCACACTGTAACAAAACTCCAAGATGAAACCAACCACTTAGCACTAATGCAGGTGATGATGTCGTGTGTCTTTTCATTGATTTAAAAAAAAAAAAAAATAAATCATTTACTTAAAATAGTGGTGGTTAAATCTGCAGTAAAGAGGCTCCAAAAGTCAGTAGATAGAAATAATCACAGAAATTTACATTACACAATGAGTGATTCTGTCTTTGAGATGTTATACAAAAAAATAATAAACATACTGGAAAAACTGGAATTCTTATTTAAACATTAAGTGATTTGTCTATGTTAAGTTTATTTTGATTTAGCTTTTTTTTTTTTTTTTTTGCATACACACAGTGATTTAATGGATTTCTGAGGGACATACAGGATGCACAGATTTTTTTGTAATTTATTTAATTTTATGTCTTTTTTTTTTTTTCATTGTGTCTCTACATATGATACATCCTCTTGACAAGCATGTTTGTCATCATTTGGTCCATACATTGTTTTGTTCACTTCGAAAAGTAAAAAATTAAGTTAAAAAAAAAAAAAAGTTGGAGTCAAAGTCACAGGGGAAACTGCCATTCAAATATGGCCAAATTTAAAGCATGAATAAAAGAAAAAAAATGAAGACAATGAAAAGATGGGCAATCTAAAGTCATTTCATGCTGTTACGGAAAAACTGAAGTACTTTTAAACTTGCATGTCGAAAGCAGGACAGTAGCAGTAATGTCTATGCCACTTTTGACAGTAATTACAGCTGTCGGTTACATATTTAACCCTCCTACCTGTCTGAAAACACCTGTGATTAGCTAAAAATCTGTGTCAGAGTACATTTTTTTACAGCCAGAAATCACAGGCAAACCAAAAATGCCCATCTCCTGTCCCAGACCACTTGAATTACGGTATACTCTAAGGTAATTATAGAATTTTTGCCCCATGATGGTTGAAAAGTAAACCATCAAGCACTACAGCTTTAATGGTATTTCTGTGAAACATGAGAAAGTGCAAGCTGAAAGAGATGTTGTTTCACTGAAGCCTGTTGAAAATAAAATTACCATCCTCTCGACTAAAAAACCTAGAACGGACAAACCAAACACTGACCTTTTCCTGTTTTTAATGGCCACTGTAGAGCACAGTGAGATGGGGATATTCATTTGGTTGCAATCTGAAACCTAGCCACCAGATGTCACTAGAACCAACCTTTTAAAATTCTGAACCTGTTGAGACCATGTGCGTGACCATCTAACAGCAGTGTGTTTGTGCAGGTCCCGGATGCGGCGGGAGGTGCTGATGGAGGGTCTCCCAGACAACGACACAGATGCTGAACACCTCAGCTACTCGCCGTCAGTGACACGGAGCCCCCACTCTGACGGAGAAGAGAGGAGGCTGCAGCAGCCCTCAGGACACATCCACTCCAGCCATCCTCTCAGCGCCAACACCACTCTGCCTCACGTCAAGCAGGAGGCGATGGACAGGGAAGACGACGGTGACGAGGGGCGGGATGGCTCCGGGAAACAGTCAAGAGTTCAGTGTTTTTCCACAGCGGTTCAGTTTCCGCCGTTAAAAAGCGAGCAGGAGGACTCTGGATGTCGCGAACCCCACTCAAGGCAGGAGGAGGGGATCAGCGGCCAGACTCAGGGGCTCTACCCTGGCTCCATAGACGGACCCCAGAGGGCCAACCAGTCCAGGCACGAGGGGGAAGACTCCGGAAAGTCCCCCGTCGACCCGGTCAGCTTCAAGGCTTCGTCGGAACCGTGTCGCAGCAGCCTGGAGGTCTCCCTCAACTCCCCGTCTGCTGCGTCCTCACCCGGCCTCATGATGTCAGTGTCTCCCGTCCCGTCCTCCTCCGCTCCCATATCGCCATCTCTGCCCAACCCACCCTCGACCAGCACCAATCACAGCCTGGACCCCAACCCGCTGCCCCCCTTCCAAAGCCCCAAATTTAACAGAAGCACTCAGAGACGCAATGAAAAAATGGCCAACCTCAATAACATCATCCACAGGTTAGAGAGAGCAGCCAATCGAGAAGAAACACTGGAGTGGGAGTTTTAAACCCCCTTTTACTTGTATGTAGTCCTGATGACCCTTGCCGCATGCAGGAGAGTCTCAAACAGAAGCTTCCGGAAGACGTGGAGTGGAGCCTGGCTCCAGAGGGCCTGTCCTCTCAGACTCATAGCAAATGGGAATGCACAGCTACACATATGGCTGAATTCCCTACAAGAACTTAAAGAATTAAAAAAAGTTTATAAATGTGCATTTTTTTTCTTTTTTCTTTTTTTTTTTTTTTGATAATGCATACTTCTTTGAAATATATGTAACAGCACTAGCTGTTGTTTTACCTATTGGACTTGACATGAAGACTTTTGCAGCTATGGTGTCATAAAATGTACACTGAAGTTCTGTAGATTGCCACTGGGTGAGATTAAAAAAAGACCCCTGTCTTAAGCCATTAAAAGCACTATAACTATTTGAAAAGAGACATTGACCAAATTTGCTACTTTTTGAATAGCAATTTTTCAGATTTTGTCTGTAAGACTGGACAGTTTAAGTCAAGTAACATGAAATCCTATTACTGACTGAGGGATAGTCCTTTAAGACTCTAAATATTCAACATCTTGTATGTACTTAGTTTCTTGGTGATATGTTTTGAAATATTTGTAACTCACACGTATAAAATGTGGTTGTACATGTTGTAGAATTGTCTGCAATAGCCTTCTCTAAACCTGATGTAGCATGGTACTCACCTGACCCTGTTATCCTCTGTAGTTAGTCACCTGTGGTTATATTTGAGCGAAAACACGAGAAAAAAAGTTGAAAACCCTGCAAAAAATAAGAAAAAAGGAAACGTTGAAATCTAATGAGTAGTTTAGTGTTTTTTGTTTTCTCTTTCCTTTGAATAATCCTTGAGGTTTACAGTTTAGGGCCCTTGTGCTTGTGATAGTAAGTGAAACATTCACTACACGAGCACAGTTTACATTATTTCTTTCAGACTTACCTCTCTGACCCTCTAAGGCACTGCTTTCTCAGACTGTAACGGGCCAAGACACAGGACACCTGGTTTACCTCAGATTATGTTGACGCACATCATGCTATGACCACATGTTTCATTCTTATGCATAAACATGACCCACGATTATTTGAATAAACGGAGGGAGAATATTCCGTATCATGCCTCAGACAAGAAGAATCAAGGACGAAGCAAGTGGAAAGATGTAATGAACAGGACAATTAAGTCTGCTGCTGTTTGGAGAGACAGGGAGCGAACGATTAATCTGTTTGTGTGTTTTATGAACACCTGATCGAGCGCACTTTCTCTAACTGTTGTCATTTACTGTAGCAGGAATAATGCGTAAAACACCTCAACCTCGAAGTTCTGAGACTGTTTTAAGCTGCGTATTTTTCAAACAGTCGCTGTGAACGTTGTGAATTTGCCTCCTATGGGATTGAATCTCAGTGTTTGAGCGCATGATACACAGGGTACGACCCCTCGTCGACATGAAAACATTCGATTTGTAAGTACACTATATTCAAGAACACAAAAAGGTTACAGGTATCCCCTCATATTATCTTTGACCACTTGTGTATTGTGTCTGTAGAAGTTTCTTTGTCATGCTTGCAAAATGTTCTTTATGTATTTTGCCTCTATTTTATACTCAGAACAGTTAACTAGATATTCAATACCTCGTGTATGAACTACTTACAGCACTTAGATTTTGATAATTGTGAGGACTCAAGAAAATTTCAGATATCAACATTATCCTTACTTAGTGTCCACAAGTCTTTGCCTTTACTGTATCGTTGAAGTTGGTAGTAAACACTTGCACATGTCTACATAGTTCAGAGGACTTGGATTGTATTATGTAGAGATATATATTACACGATTACTAAAAATAATATCTTACATTCTTGGAACAAAATGTGCTGATTATATTGAAATAGAGTGTACAGATTTAATAAACCAAACCCATTCAAGCCAGTTCTGGTCTGGCAAGCTTGCCCACGTTTTAGACCTTCTCTCAGGGTAGTCTTGCTTTTTAAAGCTTTACTGAAACAGTTGCTCTCATCATTGGTGGTTGATGACTACAATAAAGCATTATGTGGTGTTAGAGAATGCTCCGTTATATATTAAATGGACCTGTGGAAGTTGTATGTATATGGGAATTGCAACTTTTACAGAAAGCAGCGAGTTGTCGGAGAGGAGTTGCTGTTTTGTAATTCATTACACGGACGTGTCAAAGTACAGTGCTGGTTGGAACTACCACGGTGAGGCTAATGGGTTGCATTTTTGAGATCAGTAGACTTTGCTCTCTAAAATACTGTTTTTGCTTCTCTTGGAGCCACAGAAGATTTCTCTCTGGTTTTCGTACCACCATTTTTTGTGCATAATATACTGTATGATTAGAAGTGGCATTTCTTTTGTGGAAAATTTCATTGTCTTACATGGTAACATGGACATATGACGGAAAAAGAAATGTATTTACCCAGACCATTATCTCTTCATGTAAAGCTCATCTCATTGTTTTGCATGCAAATCCATCCTGGTCACATGAAAAGGGATAGACTGTGTTTTTGTGTTGTTCTTGCACAGGGACATTAAATCAGCACTTCAGTCTTTTTTACATCAGTGAAGTCCATGCATGGTGCAGCTGATAAATTTGGCTCTCACGATATCATCATGAAACCAATCAAATCAGAACCCAAGGAAGACCCAGGAAACATCACAAGGAAATACTTAAAATGAGGTTTTTTGTGCCATATCATTTGCCTCATGCATTATACCACAGGAATAATGTCATGTGGTGAAGTGTGATTTGTAAGGGGTGTAGGGCTTTTTATAGCAAAGCAAAGCTTTTTCTAAAGAGAGCCCACACTTAAGATGGTTTTATTTTGTAATTGACATTTGTCACTAAATTGGTCGTCGAAATTTGAATGATTGTATTCAGAGTTATTAATATGAAACACGACTCTGACACTGAGGGTTTATCACTAAGAAAATAGTTGTTTTTCATTTGAAAGTCAGCTGTGAGCCAATAAACAGAAGTGTCCTGCAGGCGTATAGTAACTGTCTGAAGCCTCACATGTCAGGCTGTTAAACATTAAAGAATGGACAAAGGTATGCCAAGCGTCTTGGAATTGAATTTGCATATGTAAGCCATCATTCAATACATAATTGTTTAAGACTTTGCTGTGTTGTGTTGTTATTTCTTGTATTTGAGGAATTACTGTCTCTGAAAGTCTGTGATGTTCACAAACTATACAAGTTTACTTTATGAAACACCTGTCATACAAACACATGTACTATTGTTATTCCAAATTAACAACAGCAGGGGGATGTCTTGGACCAGAACACACTTAAAACTACCAAACGCCAGACTGAGCCCACTGTTCACACATTTGCATCAAGGTTTCTCCATCAAACACTTGGTGAAAATAACAGTCTTACAATCCTCACGTGCTGCATCAGCCGATAGTTTACATTATAGCTCTGTTAGCTTAGCTCTGTTTTTAGACTGAAAACAGCCACAGTAAAACCACAAATCACCTCTTTTTTTCTGTAGTTTGTTAGTAGCTAAACTAAAGATCTGTTTGGAATCGAACAAACAAGGCCTGAACTGTCACAGTTTAGTCTGAACTGTGGATCAACAAACAGCAATTTAGCAAAGATAACATCCCATAATAAATGTATACTTTCATAAGCCTCAATCTAACCCAGGGGTCTGTTCCTAGGGAGCCGCTATCCTGCATGTTTTAGATGTTTCTCTCTTCCAGCACACCTGAAGGTCATTATCAGGCTTCTGCTGAGCTTGGTGATAGGCTGATCATTAGAATCAGGTGTGTTGGAAGAGGGATACATCTAAAACATGCAGGATAACGGCTCTCTGGGACCAGGGTTGCAGACCCCTGTACTACGTCATCAAATCAGTGTCAGTTGAGTCTGTCAACTAGGTTGCCTGCAGGGATTTTTAAGGTCCAGCAGGTGTCAGTATTCAGTGACATAGTATCAACACAGTATCAATATAGTTTGGCAATGTGTCGAAACGCTTCATGACGCATCATCAACCCATCACTATTTAACAGTATGAACTGCTATCAACAAGCTGCCATCAAAAGCAAGGTCAAATTTTCTATGAAATCCTCATGGTTGGGCTTGTTATCAAACTTTCCTCTCTTAAGCTGTGCAGCAGGAGGAACAAACACAATTGCCTGAGTAACATCAAACTGGTCAGAGAACAAAGGGGAAGAGAAAAAAAAATCCAAGAGTACATCTACAGGGTAATCTAATAGAGAGCCCCACCATTTTTACCTTTTTTTAATATATATAAATGCTCATGCTCTCTAATGCACACATTAAGTAATAGCGACTTAAACATACAAATTACACATGACCAGCTATAGTCATAATGATTTGTCAGTGAAGTTCTGCTCAATTATTTGCTTGGTTTTCATCTTCATAGTCACAACTCACTGTCTGTTCCTGAAGCTCCTTGTGTTAACTGGTTAAAAAAGTACTCGGCACATAATATTCCCAGAGTTTTTTGTAATTTCAAATACAATGTGTAGAAGGGGATAAAAGAATCTAAAAAAATAAGCATGCTTTTTTGTCAGAACTTACAATATAATATACTTACTGGAAATTCCATCAGACTCCATCTTAAAACTGGAAATATCTTCAACAAAACCACTATCACCCTCAGCCCCCACACCTCGCACCCGAGGGCCTATGGTAGAGTTTCGCCGTCGCTCATGGATTTCGTCAGAAATCATCTCCAGGTTCGTCAGTGCTGTCTTGTACTTGCCTTTTGCCTGGGACAGCTTAGCCTGCTGCTCATCCACAGTTTTCTTCAAATGCTAGAGTAAAGGCAGTAGAAAAAGTGATGAACTCTATCCTGCACCCACCAGCAGGCTGAGGATACACTTATCCTAAACTATGGCATCAAAATGGCATGATTCTACTACTGAGGCAAACACAAGCCACTTTTACACAGAGATCACAGAAACAAGGCAAGATGGCGATCCCACCTTACTTCCACCATTGACCGATTTCCACAGCCAAGCCAAAAGAGTAACAGAGGTGAGAAAGGCTAGACTTTTACACAGTGGACCTGCATTCCAGAATCCAAGGGGCGGTGACGCAGTGCAGTGTATAGTGCGCATATGGAGACAGTGGCATGGATTCTGCAACAGCCGCCCCAAGTGCCACAGCTACGTGGCACCGGTCCTGCAGCTTCGTGCCACAGGTGAAAATGGCATGTAGCCACAGCACCAGTGGCATGAAGCCATGGCATCCACGGCATCCCTGGCACAAAGCCACACAGCCCTAGCACAAAGCCACCACAGAATCCATGCCAGTGCCTCCAAATGTGCCCGCTGTCTCTCAGGCACAGGGGTCGCCGTCATCAGACGTCACACCTTGGTTGCGGAGCAAGAGGTGCTCCTTTTACATAGCGTTCCGGAATCATGATTCCACCTTTGTCACGGCTCTGTTACTACCTCCAGAGGCATTACAAAGCTGCAACAAAGGTGGGATCAAATGATCCCACCATCTCGTTTACCATCCCTTGGCAAAGCAAATTTGCTCAGCACCAAAAGGCAGCCAGACTACCATTCAGCTGTTATGATGCTGGACAAGACAAGTTAAAAAAAAAAAAAAAAAAAAAGGTGGGACCAAATGATCCTAACATTTCATTGCACAAGACGTCATTCCAGAATAAAGGCAAAATATTTCCGTAACATAAGTACTGTGTAAAAGGGGCTACAGAGACATGTGGTTTCTCTTTTATATGGTCTAACACCTTATGTGGAGAAAGACTGAGTTAATGAAGCATGCAGTCTTAAAATTCAGAGTAGCCTTTGAGACCAGTACAAGGCTAAGAAAAAAATGTAGATTCAATGTGATTCAAAGCCAAGACAGAGATCTTCAACAGTGCTCTTGAGATGTGACCAAAATAGGAGTACATATATTAATATTCTATTGTATTTGTTTAAATAAATGCTCTGATAAAGTTAGGACTTATTGTACTGTTTTTTTAGGCAAAAACCTAAAAGTACAAGCTTGGAAATGTACTCCAGGAGTAAAAATAAAAAGTATTTCTCTGTACTAACTGAACCTCACACTATGAATGTTGCTATAATAGTACCATCTTAAGACCGGTCTCAAGACTAAGACTTATAGTTGTATCCATTTCTAGTACTACTTGAAATGGGTACTACTATAAGCTATAGCATAACTACATAAACAAGGAAAACCTGACAATGTCATTCTGAAGAAAGTAAATGACAGCTGAGCAGGATGACGTACCTCTAGCTGCAGATAATACTTTGCTTTCATCTCAAAGTAAGGCCTGTGAAGGAGGTGAGGGCAAAGGAAAGAAAAGAGGAATATATTAGATCACAGAAGCAAAATGCAGTAACCCAGAAAAAGTGCTATAACCCAGTATCACCATGGCAACCCAGAGAGAGGAAGGATGGAGAGAAACAAATAAAGAGATTGCAATGCTGGATGAGTAAATGATGCAAAATGCATACCAGCAAGCAAGAGTAGTAGCAACAAGTAGTAGTAGCAACAGTACAACCTCATCCACAAAACAGATAGAATGAAGCCATCTCAGCTAATTACAAAAGCTGATACTAAAAAAATTTAATGGCAAGTAAACTGAAAATAATCACCACTCTATAATAGAACAAAAATGACCAGCTGTACCACTTTGTGTGACACAGTAAAGCCTTTTAAGCCAAAGGGAACCCACGCAGACAATGGGAGAACATGCAAGCTCTACACAGAAAGACTGGAACCCAGGACACTCTTATTGTGAGCTGACAGTGCTTACCACTGCACTACCATGTCACCCCATGTTCCACATACTGCGAAAATATCCCCCATTTTGTTTTTGAAGGGTGTTTCTGCAGACTAAAGTCATGTTTCTATCCAAATGTGATGAAAATTTAAATAATTTGTTTTCCATCTTTCTATCTAAATCTACTACCAAAAAAAATGTATTTATGCACATTTCTATCTACTACTGTTGTGTGAATATAGATTCAAACTGATGAGTAGTAGGTACATATTAGTATTGTCTTATTTCAAAGTGTGGAGCAAATGTTGAAAGAAGAATGAATGTTTTTTTGACCTTCAATGCATCTTCCCACAGGGTACCCCATG
The DNA here is from genome assembly GCA_037367295.1 of Apogon hyalosoma. Lineage (NCBI taxonomy): Eukaryota > Metazoa > Chordata > Actinopteri > Kurtiformes > Apogonidae > Apogon > Apogon hyalosoma. The sequence continues at coordinate 14,160,252 of JAPQRP010000030.1, forward strand.
GGACACCACTGAATACCTTCTCCACATCCAAAAAACATCTGTGGGCTGAATAAGCAAACTCCCACAAACCCTGTAGGACCCTGCAAGGGCAAAGAACTAGTCCAGTGTATCACAGCCTGGTCAAAAATCACATTGTTCCTCCGAGGTTTGACTATCAGTCAGACTCTCATCTTCAGTTCCCTAGCATAGACTTTCTCAAAGAGGCTGAGGAGTGTGAGCTCTTTGTAGTTAGAACACACCTTCCGGTTCCCCTTCTTAATAAGGGGAACAACTTCCCCCAGTCTGCATATCCAGCAGCACCTCCACATTATGTTGAAGAGACCTCTTTTCCCACTGTAAACAGTGTTTGTGGAGCAGCACTACCCCTTCTTAGTCATGTTAAATGGCCTTCCTAAATTTTTCCCACACCTCCTGCCTCTTGGCCTACCGGTACCTGTCAGTAGCCTCTGGAGACCCATGTACTAGTCTAGCTGTATAGGACTCCTTTTTCAGCTTGACCTGCACCCTTTGCCTTTGGTGTTCACCACTGGGTTCTGGGATTGCCTCTATGACAGGCATCAGTGACCATATAGCCACAGCTTTGGACAGCTTGAAGTCCCAAAGGCATAGGCAGAGACAACATTCAGTCTGCACATAGAAGCAACCCCCTCATCCACTGGGGTAAACTGCAACATACAGGTACTGAGCTAGGGTGAAGCTATGATTAACCCCACACCTACTGTGCACCTTTCACTCTGGGCAACTCCAGAGTGGAAAAGAATCTAGCCCACCTCAGGGAAATTGGTTCCAGAGCCCAAGCTGTGCGTAGAGGTAAGCCCAGCTATATCTAGCTGATACCTCTCAACCTTAAACAATAACTCAGGCTCCTTTCCCACCAGTGAGGAGGCATTCCAAGTCTCTAGTGCCAGTTCAGCCAATCAGTGATTGGCCTCTGCCCTTGGCTGTCACATGATCCACATGGCACTGGACCTCTGTGGCTCCTCCCTCAGGTGATGGGTCCACAGAAGGAGAGTCCTTTTAGTTCTTTCAGGCTGAGCCTGGCTGGGCCCAATGGGCAATGACCCAACCGCTAGGTGCTCACAAATAAGCCCCTCCCCAAGGTTTGGCCCCAGGATGCAGCCTTAATGACCCTGATCTGAATATGGGCTCCTTCCCATTATTCTCATTTTAGGGGTGGGGAATCGCACCTGTTTGGCCAAAATCTCCAACTACAATATATGCCAATTTATATCACAGTGGCTATAATATGGTACAGAATATATCACAATACAGTAATGGTTCTATACATTCAATAAGAAAGTGATTTAAACACATAACCATATGCAGACCCCTCCTTTGGTCTTAGCTAGTTGGAGTCCTACTGCTCACATTCATCCTGTTCTATATCATGTATACTTTTCTCCATAAAAGGCCAACCAAATGACAAGACATGTTGTTGTGAAGAATATGACTAGCCGTACAATCAGAATCATGCTTATATTTGTCTGTGTTGTTGTTTGTTAAATGTGTGTCAAGATGTATGCCTGGTCTTAACAGTAAACTAGTTCTCTCTTCAAATAAAGTAACGTGACCATGACATAAATATATTAGGCTATATAAATGATATAAAACTTACTTCCATATATTCTTTTTGGAGAGCTCAGTATAAAATGCATGGTTTTAACTAATTATGACAGAATATTTTGAAAACATTGGCAAAAAAATGGCAGTGTGGTGCAACTATAAAAAATAACTACCAAATAATTAAAGTTGTATAATCTTACATTACTTAAATAAGCTAAATCATCTTCAATGTTTTTTCAAGTTTATCTGTTACTGCACAACCATAAAGTGTAGAGTAAACTGTGAAATGTAATAGGTTTTTCTTTCATTGTATGGCACAGTCGTAATTGAGAGCAGTTCCATATGATGTGCTACCAAGTGGTGGAACTGCACACTGATGGTCTTACTTGGACTTGCTGATCGTGCGCTTGAGTTTCTTCTCCAGCTGCTTCATACGATTGATGGCTGCTTTGTATTTGGCCGCTATCTCTTTGTGCGCTAGTTCACTTCTCGTCTTTGTGTGCTCTGCCTCCATGACCTGTTGCAGCCAATTACATCAGCTTATTAGTTGTGCATTAAATTTTACTACATTGTGGGTAATAGCCTTGCAGCAGCAGTCACTATGGCAAACTCAGTAGAGAAGACCACTCATCAAAGGACATGTTCTGGTATCCTATCTATTTTGCCCACTTTTGATTTATTTTAAAAATAGGTGTGTCTGGCTCAGTAAAATGCAGAATTATGTCTAGAAAATCATTTTGGACAATGTTCAGTGATGCATGACTGAGTTGTTGAAGCAAAACAGCAACATCAAGCATCTCCAAAATTGATCCCTTTTAGCGTGATAATGTCTGTAATAAGACCATGTATGGTAGTAGATGTTACATTTACTAAGCAACAAAACTATATTCTTTTTATATTTCTTAAGACATCTTTATGTGAACAGTTGGGATGTTACATTCACTTCTGCCTGTAATGCATAATTTTTAAACCTTCTATGTTTGCCTTAAAATTGAACATCTTGCCTTCCTCGTAGATTCTAAAGCTTGACATATTTTATGTATAAATATAGTGTGTTCAACATATTTCAAGCAATAGAATCTACAAGGTGGGCAAGAATGTTATTTTAGATTTTAAGTCAAACCTAATGATTTTGCAGTATTTTCCAACATGCTATTCAAATGAGTTCAGGTCAAAGGTCATGTTTGGTCATTTCATGGAGCTGGATACATATTAAAGGCACTATTTAAGTTTACTTACTTTAACTTTATTCAAGTTGATAAAATTACATTACAGCTTTGATATGATTTTTAGGAAATATTGCTGGTGCTAGGTTATGGCAAATGGGGGTGAGTAGCAGCATCTTGAGGTTTAGACATAGTGACTGGATAAAATCACAAGGTCATACAGAATTCACAAGGATTGGAGGAATTTTTTACTGTTAAATATATGACCAGTGGCAGCTCATCAATAGAGGGCATTAGGATGCTGCCCCACCTGTCTCACAGCAAAAATAAGACGATTGGAATCACCTAAAAACAATTCTAGAAAAACATTAATATTTAAGTAAACGAGCGATACATGATACAGCCAGTGAGTATCATGTAGAATATACATTCAAGTGTAGTTTAAAACTGTTTTCAGTCATTTAGTTAGCAGTCAGTTCATGTGTTTCCTGATTGGCGTGCAAAAATCTGCACCCAAGGCTCTCCATTTACCATAATAAACTTTCGTAATAAATAGCATATGTGCAGTAGACCTCCTCCAATGCAAGAGACAGAAGAGCATCAGGGCACAAAAAATTGTGCCCAAGCACCAACCACAGGAGTAAATGTCACATCCTGAAAAGAATCAAGACCTTGCCCAACTGAGCAATGACTAAGCGTGTGGATTGCTCAGTGCTTAACATAACTGACTTCGATGAGGGAGGCGAGGGTTTGATTCCTGGCACGAGTAGTATTTTTGATTTTTTTTAGCCCTACGTTTATTTTCTTTTTTTTTTAATGCCATCTGATCTACCCAGACTACCTTCACCCCTGGTCTAAATGCACTGGCTATATTATCAATGGGAAAGACACTTGTCAGGGACATGCCTGACTTAAAAGCGGAACAATGTAACATTTTACCATTTTGGTTCTTCGATGTTTTTGTAGCATTTTTCTCTATGGAGCTACAGTTTTGAAGTATTCACTGTCATAAAACTCTCTCTCTCTCTCACTTAACTCTCCCCCTCTGACCATGTGCATTTGTTTTCAATAAAGCTGGCAATGAGAAGGTAAAAAATGCTGATGAAAGATGCTACTGGAGCAGAACAGAGTGGGAAACTTTAGCCAGACGTTGAAGTTTCGGACATTTGTTTTCACTTCTTGGAGGTAGATGGAGACCTGGACCTGCAGCAGGGCAACGTGCAGACAGGAACCCCCTGGCCATCAAGAGCAGTGCAACAGCAACAACGCCAAGTCTGCATCTGATTTGCATAGCCTACTTCTTTTTATTTTTGCTCTACCCATTCTGCAAAAGCAGGACCAAAGGAGACCCTTGTCTTGTTCCACATTTGGTCACTCACTCTTTTCTTCTTCCTAGCATCCTCTAACAGCGGCCACCTCTTATTTTTCTCTGCCATGGTAAATGACTGTAAAATGAAGGCATGGCTGGCTTGTGTTTACAGCTAGCCAACGCTACCTGGCTGGGGGAGTGTTTGTGTCATAATGCCATAAACCGTGCTATTTTGAGACGAGATCTAGGTCACCGGGATGGTGGCAGAGAAGTTGCAAGTTACATATTCGTCCTAGAGACCCTATTGGGAAGGTAGAGAGCCTCCATTATCCCCCTAACAAGCCATTTAACCATCACAATTACTTTGAAGTTGTTTAATTAAGGTAAAAATGTAGCATAGTTCCGCTTTAACAATAGTCATAGAACCATTTGCATGTTTGAAGGACAGATGGGTAAAATTTACATATAAAACACACATGACTGAAAACACATACTGTGTATTTATATTTTAATTTAATTTAATTTGCAGCTGACAATTTACTTGGATACTGCGCCCCACCAAAACATAATTTCACCAGCTGCCATTGTATATGACCCTAACAATAGTAAAAACTCAACCCAACATAATGCTGTTGTTTTCACACTCTTAATCTACTCCTCTCACCCTCTGGGTAGCATGGTTTAACATCTCTTGCCAGGCTGAGTCAAACTGCCCGTTGTCCTCCTCCAGCAGCCTCTGCTCAGCCAGAGAGATGGTCTCCTTAGCAGCTTGCAGAACTTCTGTGGCTTGATGGAAGTCCTCAGTGGCCCTCTGAGCTTCCAGCTGAGCCTGGAGTGAAGATAGGCACAGAATGGTTCAAGCTGTGTTAGTTGATGTTACAGAAACGCTTACTTTACTGTGTCAATGAAACATGTTACACAAACTTCTCCTCCTAATGTAACACTTTTGTGCTGTCAGAGTAAATAAAAACTATAAAAAGACAGACACCCACTAGGCTAACAACATTAGTGCTACAAATGCATGACGTAAAGATATGCGTAAATACCATATACCATAATTGCTATGGTGCTCTGGTACTCTACCCCAGGGTTGTCAAACATAACCCACGGGCCAAACCCAGTCCAATCCAACCTTTCAGTGCAAACATTTACACTGAGTATATTAACCCTTTGGCCGCCCCATTTTTTTTTTCTGATCATCCTTCATTTTTGGCCTCCTTAATTCAAATAGTTATT
>JAPQRP010000030.1:14170868-14210352 GCA_037367295.1 Apogon hyalosoma
TGATTCAACCACATGGCTCATCAGCAGGCTGCTGGGGATGCTTGATGATGAGCCATGTGGTTGAATCAGGTGTGTTGAAAGGGGGAAACATCTAAAACATGCAGGACAGCGGCCCTCGAGGACTGGAGTTTGACACCCCTGCTCTACAAATTCAATGTCTTATTTTATTTTCCCCCTTGCTTTATTAAGAACCATTCTCCAAACTTTCAGTTGAGTTTGTAACAACCTCAAAATGAAACTTGAATTAGACATTATATCAATCTTTAGTTTTACTTTCATGTTCATTTGCATTTTTCTATACTCAAAGCAATTCTTAACCATAAAGTTATGCCTATTTACTAGCACATCAAGGTGTCTCTAAAAATATTATACTAATGTTTAAAAAGACAGTGTCTGTGACATAATTTTTTGCTAATTGTTTTTTCAAAGTATAGTTTTCTGACCTCCATCTGATATTAGAAATTGGAGAATTTATTCATGGGAAATTTATCTAAGACAACAGTGCTATGTGTTGCTTTGTTCTGGTGCAAAAGTAAAAGAACACGAATGGTTGTAAAATCAGATGTGCAATGTAATCAGGCCATGATTAAAAACAATTAGAATAAGCATAATACAATAAATACATAAACAATAAAACACGGTTATTAAAACCACAAGTAAATGTAGAATAAATCTAAATGAATATGACTATATAAGATACTTCCTCTTGAAGTGCCATAACAGTGGTGCTGAAGAACTGAACAAAGCTGGCATCTTTAGAGGTGCTATGGAAGCTGGGAGAAAAGCGTGAAATATGTCCTTGTAATGTTTGTGCTACAGAGAAGAATGAATCTCTAAAAGAGCGTACTTCACAATACAGTATGTACAATATGAATTGATAAACATTTTTCTATTATCAAAGGAGATGTATAAATACATGTCATGTCACACTGCCCTGATCTAGTAGCAGTCATTTAACGTCCCAAATGAATACTCTAAGGAACTGTGGTCCATTTACACTTCCTGTTTTGTGCATAAAACATGCTAAATATGGCATGCCAGCAGCCTTCAAAATGCAGCCTTGTCATGGCTTGTTATTTTGGTTAGACATTGTCATCCATGGTCTGTCCAAAGATCTGATGGAGAAGCCTCATGATTTCCTCTTTGGGGGACGGATTTTGAGGGATTGTACAATTACTGTGGTTAGCAAAAGCACATTTACATCAAAGAAACTAACTTATTCCAAGAACAGACACGTAAACCATCTAAGGTCTGAGTCAGCAGTATTACACTGGCTGTCTAGGAACGAACAGTTGGCGCTTTTTATGAGCTAAACCTGCCAAACCTGATCTGAATTTGGAAATATTTCCAAACGAAGTGCCAGTATGACTTCTCTCGATAATGGTTTCTCTAAACAAATCTACTAAATTGTGACTAAATGGTGAGTGGTACAAAATGTAATATAATCTACAAAATAAAAAAATGCTGCTTAATCTCCACAGCTGGTTTTAATTTTACTCTGTTTATTCAACCTGTGAGGAAATGGATCTCAATGCTGAACATATCACACATCATCCTAAAATGATTTTAATTTGTCATGTGTCTTTTTGCAGACTGGTCCAGGTCGGAGTTCTTGGTTGGGTGACCCACACTCCTTCACAGGGGCCATGGTAAAGTGTTTTCACTGTCTTTGTGGTAGAGCTGCAATAATTAATCAGTTGATTATGAAAATAATCACCAACTGTTTTGGTGAATGAGTCAATTCTGTGATTCAAGCTTCTTAAATTTGAGTGTGTTATTTCTGATATTTAACTGAGTATTTTTAGTTTTTTGTTTGAGGATGTTAGATTGGAGCAACACTGATCAGTTTTTTTTTTTTTTTTTTGTAGACCAAAAAAATAATTTGATTCATTCATTTTACAAATCTCTCAATCCCACCTGCCAATAGACAAAGGCCGGGTGTGGTCATTACTTCATTGCAAGGCCAACGTTTACAAACAACCATTCAGTGATGTTGACACCTATGGGCGATGTAGATTGACCAATAGTCCTGTCAAAGTGCATGTCTTTGGTTAGTGGGAAGAAGCCAGAGTACAAGCAAACTCCACTCAAAAAAAAATTAGGATTAATCAATAAAAAATAGTAGCCTAAAGGTTTAATTTGTGTGTTGATGTGAAGTTTCCATCTACTTCCTACTTGTCTGTTGTCCATCTCTGTTGCCTACATCTGTGATAAGAGCCTGCATGTTGCTCTAAGTGTAAACGTCTTGGGTCAGTTTTTCCGTGAAAATCCTTGGGTTTGGACTTGTGGAGTTTTTCTCTTCTGTTCCTCTGCAGCTGCACCAGTGTGCAACATCAGATACTGTTAACTTGAAAGTCCAACACAAACTGAAACACATGCAAATCCTTCATATTGAACTTTTTATTGACAACAAAGATAGTGGTTCGTTGCAGTCCTACTTCATGTGTGCTTTGGACAGTAACTTGCTATCTGTTCTCTGTCAGGGTGCAGTCTGCAGAATCGGAAACTCTCCATTGATTTCCCTTTTTAATCAGCTCTGTTTACCAGGAAGCAGACAGTTACATCAGCCACAGCAGTGTCAAAGGTCATCTGGGGCTGCTGCCTATGCAGAGCTGCTTTCAGTTTAGACCGCAGAAAGTCTGTGTATCTCTGCTTTCTGATAGAACTACTGGAACAAAATCCATCAGCTGTCAAAATGTGTGGATATGTTTTTACGTTCCACTGTGTAGCACTGGTCTCCCCACGCTGCTCCTCCAGCCTTTGTGACTCTGTACATCAGGGCAGCGGTGGCTCGTGCTGAGCCAGCATTCCACAGGATGTGCAGCTACTGTCCATCCAAGCACCTTAATCTTTCTTTGAATGATGTGCAGACCAAACCTGGCTCCTGACCAAATTCAGACCATGATGCTTTACTCTGCTGTCGGATGAAGGCCAGATATTTCTTTACACCACTTTGCCCTTGAGGAAAACTCCTTGACTGCTTGCATATCCATGCCTAGCATTCCCCACTGATAGGAATCCTCTGGGAAACATGTTCGTGTTGCGTAAGACCACTGTGTGACCACAGACATTTGGTCATTATGCAGAGCCACAGATTCTTTGTGAAAATCACTTTAAAATTAAAAGGTCCATAATTTTATCTGGTCAAAATAAAATTTAAATCTCTTGTTTTTCAGGGTCTTGTGTAAATGAATTCCTGTGATGATCCCATTTGATAGCTAAGAATGCTGAGGTTACTGGCATTTGTAACCCTGTAGCTTGTCGTACAGGGAGTAATTACAGTAAATCAGCCTGGGTTACACATGGTGGTGTAGGCGTCGAGGATAAGACAGGGACACAAAGCAGCATAAATTCAACACTGTAGCTGGTTTAAAGTCGGCTCTTAGTTACAACAAGGACCGTGACACTTCCCCTATTCCAGATAATGTAGAAAGGAACCAGATGTTATTGTGTCTGCAAAAATTCAGCTTATCAAACAAGTAACAATACTATGTCCCCTGTAGCTCCAACTGAAGTGGCCTTTAAACACTCAACTATTCCTGCTGAGCAGCTCAGTATTCAAAGGTGTCACCTGTAAATATCTGTAATTGTAAGGATTGGATATACTTTCAGTGTAACTGATTCCCAATCTGCTTATTAAGTCTGATTCTTACAGGTCCTGAAGGTGGAGAAATATTCCAATATTGAACTGTGGCAGGAGTGTTTTTCTCTTAATTAATAAAATGTATTAGGCTACTCATTCTAGTAAAGAATGACAAAACACCTGTTGCTAAAACAATTTAAATAAGTAAATTGCTAATATTAAAATACAACACACTGTATAATTAGTGTTCAGTTGAAAGGAATTATAATTTCAGGTATTCTGTTCTATATTACTGCTATTTGAGGTTGTTTCTATGGCCAACACATTGAATATGGTGCATTTGGTAGGTGAAATGGTTGCATGCCCAGGGTGATGATGTGCGGCACCTGATTTTTCATTCATTGTGTTTCAGCTTGTCTTTTACAGTGTTTGTCAAAGATACACATATAGTGGTGCCAAGGAAAATGCCGTTTGTCAGCACCAGTCTTCTGTCACAGCATTTCCTTCCTTGAATTAATCATCCTTACAGCCAGTGTTTTGTTTTTTTTTGTTTCATTTTGCTGTCTCATGATGTAGGCTTTATTTATTTGTTTATTTATATATATATATATTTTTTTTTATGTGAGGCCAAGTCAAATGTTTGCACTTCTGTTGAAGTTGGTCATGGTACCGGATGTCAACAGAAGTGTCTCATCTCACATGCTTTGTTGACAGACTGATTAAAAAAAATTACATGTTGGTCCTTGCAGCTTTGACAGGTTGTAAAATGCTCACTGTGCTTAGTTCAGGAACGTCTATGAAATTTGAAATGAAAGTTAGAAATAGGGAAGCGTGTGTTGTGAAATTCTCTCCCAATACCTGACACAGTTGCCAATTTTGTTTCAATTAAAGTTTGTTTCCTCTTTTGTTCTGTGGAAACAAATATATTTTAGAAACAAAAAAATAACTGAACACTTTGAAACCCCTTCAAGCACATATATTTTAATAATCAAATGCATGAATGATCTTTAATATTACATGACTTATAAACCTCATATTGTGTCCTGTCATTGTATGTGGGAGGATATCAATGGCCCACACAGACATTTCTCAGCACAATGTTTGCATGAATGTCATTCCAGTTGTACTATTTCAGAGTTAACGTGTCTTTTCTCTACAGGAGGAGGAGGGCCAGCAGAGCTTGGAGTGTATCCAGGCCAATCAGATCTTTCCCAAGAAGTCCCCCGTCCTGGAGGAGGAAAACATGCAGGTGAGTAAACCCACTGCTACTTGCTGTTTAAATGACACTGTAAATCTTGGTGAAGCTGACAGTTGTGTGTAAATATGTGTGTCTGAGTGCCTTCTCAATAGTCTGTTACATAATCCTGACACATGTGACTCCAGTTCACTTTCATTCCAAGTCTGAGCAAAATGAAAGATTCAAAGGTCGGTCTGAAAATAACACTTTCGTCGTCTTACACTTGTGTTGAGGAAAATAGTAAGCATACTGCTGGCTATAGCTGAGCTGAATGTGAAGAAAGAAACGTTTGTGTTTAGGTCAACTCTGGCTGTCTATTTCTGTACTTCATTGTGTTAAAATAAGCCAGTTGTTAACTTTTGGAAGTTGTAGTTTTTAATTGTTGAGCTCTGAAACCTCTAATACTCAGAGGCCTGGTGAGCATTACTAAAAGGTCACAAGGATTATTTTCTCCAAAAGCTACTGTAAGGTCAGAGTAGGAAAGTGGAAAGGTTTCTGGTTTTTCCTAAAAGTACAGAAGTTTAATGTTGAGGTTCTTACTGTGGGGAAAAAAAACTTAAACTACAATGAATAATTTGACTCAAACAAAATAGAGAAGTAAAATAAGCCTTTTTTTTTTCCTACTGAAGTTTCACTTAAGTTTGAAGTCTTAACTTTTTTTTTTAATTAAAAAATCTTAATCTTTTTATTCTCTAATTGGACCTTTTTCAGCTGCTGTAAATTAAGACTATAATGGCAATTCCTGGAAAAAGTAAAGCTAGCAAATATCAATATAGAAATAAAACTAGTACTCTTACAAAACTGAAACTAAAGTTAAAGATGAAATAAAAACTCATTTTAAAACTTTCGATCACCTACCTGCAAATAGGGGCAGGTGAAATCCATGACTCTTGTATTTATTACTAATGTAGTGATAAATAAAATATTGCTGATGTCAGAAATTTCAGGTTTATTATCCTGCAAAAGTGCTTTGAATGGGGAACAGTACCAGTGTGCTGAAACTTAAAATGAACGAGTTAGACAACTTATGACAAACTGCTCACATTATGAAAATGAAGAGAATCTGAAAAAGCAAAGTTTTGATCGATGTCCATTCCTTACCTGCACGAAAGAACCTATTTTTATCTTAACGGTTTACAAAGTGCACTGACTCTGCTGAACCACACCACATCCGTCTGTGTACCACTGTCAGTGCTGATTTGTGCCTCTGCAGTTTCTTTGAAATGTTTAATCTCCCGCTGTCACTAGGTGCCCTTTCCTGAGTTGCATGGGGAGTTCACAGAGTATGTGGGGAGAGCAGAGGACGCCATCATCGCAATGTCCAACTACCGCCTACACATCAAGTTCAAAGAGTCTGTTGTCAATGTAAGTAACTCTGCAAAGTGACCAGAGAGATTCTCCTTGTGCATATATGAGTGGAGCGCAGCCATCGCACAGCTCAAAATAACTGAAGAATGAACTACATTGTCTCTACTCGACACTGTGTGAAAGTGCGCTTTAGTGCTTGTGAATGGACAGAGCCGGGGCCATTGTGCCAGCGCTGTGTTGACCGGGCCATTCAGAGCTGATCTGCACTGGCAGGAGTGCCGCGTGACTCTTCATCACCTCTGTTTCTACACCCGCCTGCCCGCTTTGCTTTCTCTCTGCACTCGCCGTTGCCATGGTTGCAGCAGTTCTAGAGGGGATGCATAACAGTCGTGCCCTCTCTCTCTCTGTGTCTTTTCACAACGCTGAGAGATAGCCCAGCTCTGTTACCCTAGTGTGGTCACTTTCTAAAAAAAGATGCACTATACCAAGTTTAAACTAGACTTCATTGTTGGTACTTTGCTGAAAGCCTGATCCTGGGTTGATGTGAGGAAGATGGGTGATATGTACCAAAAATCATCTCTTAAGTAGTCATTTTCACCCAAAAAGTGCAGTGTTTTTACAGCATGGGCTAATTCTGTAGTTGCAAGGTAATGCCATATGCAAGAAGTCAAAAGTGCTTCTGTTGAAACAGACTGGAATCAAAATAAAAAGTGAAAGTGTTTTCTTGCCTGTTGAAAAATAAACGGCTGCAAAATAGATATATTGGGTTTTTTTTTGCCGATGGGATTGTACAGACCTTACAGTTGAATACTAGCAGTATCTATTGAGCACCTTATGACACCTCATGTAGGATCTTACGTTGGATTATCTGTGTTTTATCAGAGCCACCACCCTATGCATCCTTGTCACTATGCACATACATAGGCTATCTAAGAACAGTAATCATTCCACGACTGTTTATTTGAAACTTGGAGCACTAAAGTGTCTCAAATTGTTATAATTTGAGGAGACTGAACTGTGTCCAACTCACCCACCTTCATTACTGAGGTGTGAGAGCAGCAAAGTTGTGCAATGACGAATCGTGCTACAAGGAAACACTTTCAGTAGTTTCAGTTCCTCCGTCTTTTAGAAACTCTATTGCTCTGATAGCGTGAGATAACCACCTTAAAGACCAAGTTGCCCAAATGAAATGATACGGTTTGTTTTTTCTAATTGTCAGCTTCATTAGTTCTTTTTTGCTGAAGTTTCTTTTTTTTTGCGTGGCTGTTCACATTATATTTTAAATGCAACTACTGTCAGACTCTTGTGTGAACAAAATTGTGACATCTGTCGCATTTCAATGACATAAAAGTCGGATGGAATGAGACATGACTGTAGAGACTGAAGTCGCATTGCAAAACATCAGATATGTTGGACCACATGAAAGTGTTCTGGGTCTGATTTGGGGAAAAAATTGTATTTGTGCTAAAAAAAAGAAGTTAGATTTGGGCCACTTTTACTTGTGTAAATGTAGCATTAGATTAAACATTCAGTACATCCCACAGTGTGATTCTTTAGATGATTAGACCGTCACATGCTTATCACTAAATGCGGTTCTAGTTGGTGTTTTCTGCTTGTAAAGCCTCTGCTCTCATCTGAAAGACCCAGTATTGTCCTCACCCACATTTGGACAGGTTGATGAGGCATGTGTATCACATGGCAGAGCTGTCGGAGCTGGTAAACCGGGGGCGGGAGGTGCAGGAAGAGAGCGAGAGGCAGTTAACAAGCAGCCCAGGAATTTTGATGGAGGCCAGATTAGGGATGTAGATTAGAGAGCAGGAATTAAGTTACAGCAGCTGGATGGGAGAACATCCGGCGTGTGCTGCGATCACAGCCCTACTCAGACGAATTACACCCCCAAAAAATGCATCACTTTGACTTTTGTTCTGTCTTGTTTTGGACAGCAGAGTTGTTGTTGTGAGGTGTCAGTAAGTACCCATCAGAGCTGCACGGCGTGGAGTGGTTGACTGTAAAATGTCTGTGTGCTTGTCTGTTAACCGGCTGGTGTCTACAGGAGTTGTGTCCTGCTTGTTTATCCGGTTTGACTTCAGGTGCTGGCTTAAAAAGACGTGATGGGAAAGTGTGTTTGGGAGAATGTACACAAAGTATTAGTTTCCACATTTTAACACAGCCTTTACAGAGCCTCTAACACAGTATTAGGAGCTGGACCTGCTGATGACTGACAAACTTTCTCACTTAGAAATTACATTCCTATAAGTAAATTACAACTGAAAATAGGTTGTTGTAATTATATCCAGCTGCAATATGTTGTATTACAAAGCGGTAGTGGATAATGAAACTAGTCAGTATTGTAAAAGAAACCAGTCGAGGTGATGCTTCTTCATCAATTTAAGTTTTTTTTTTATACTTCTCAAAAATGTTTTTTAATACATTGTCCTGCTTTAAATAGTCTGACAAGAAATGGATATAAAACATGTGACTAAAAGATTTTATTCTGTCTGCTAAATACATTTACAGATTAACACTGTCATTCAGAAACAGCCGGTGCCAGCATTGACCAATTGGAAAGCAAATTGCATTGTCAGTCATATAATTTCCATATGGCTAAACTATTGATAACTGTAAAAGTTTGGGTGACAGTTTTCCGTCAACAGAACTGCTAGCATGACTGTCGCCTTGTTGTAATGATCATATCGTTCAACTTTTATTTTATGGTTGTATTCTGAAGGTGGATGCTTATCTTAATTAAAAAAAAAAAAAAAGAAAGCTGTGATAGGAAACACACTTTTTTATTTATTGATGTATAACCAAACTCAGACCTTTTCTTCCGGAGCAGAACTAAATCGGGTATTATGTGAATATAAACTTTCCAAGAGTTGGCATGTGAACTCCATACTTGGATTTGTAGTTGTTTTTATTTATTTAATGCTGGAATGTAATTTCTGTGAGCTGAGCATTGTGCATGACTATGCACTGAGCCATACCTTTTTTCTTTTTAACAAAAGCCTGCTGCATAACTGAAAAATGCTCATAGCTCATTAGCAGAGCTTAGTCAAAAGCAGCAGAGTTATTTCCCTGCAGTATTCGAAGCATGCAGTTAAGTCATAAGCACATGACGATTCTGTACTTTGGATGCCATTTGCCTATAAAAGATAATAATACTAACTCCACGCCAGAATGGAAATGCAAATAAACACTCACAGGATCTGTTAGAGTCACTTTGTGCTCCCATATTGAAGTTAAGAAGATTATGTACATTAACAGAGCTCAGAGACCTGATGTGATGAGGCTAAATTAATGGGCACACACCTGAATGAATAATCTGTTTCATTTTTAGGACTATGTGTGTGAATGATTTGATTTATACAGTAAAGATCAAACTGTGACTACAGCACACAGAGCTGATTGTTGGCATGAACATATTTTACTGTTGACCTTTTTACTACTTTGCTAAATAGCGTGCAGTCTTCCACACTACTCTTACTGACTGCATGTGCTTGGTTGGTACGTGTTTGACATACTTGGCCTTTAATGTTTTCTTCAGATTGTTATAGAACTGATATTCCTTTTCTGTCTCCCCGCAGGTTCCCCTTCAGCTCATAGAGAGTGTGGAGTGTCGGGATATGTTCCAGCTCCATGTCACCTGTAAGGACTGCAAAATCGTCAGGTACGGTGCAAAAAAGTACTGAAGCACATCTTTTAACTTTTTAAAAGCTATGTGATAGAGGTCTACAATGAAAGATGTATACCAGATGGATTAAAGTTAGTATGCATTTAATTCAGCTCTAATGTAATTTTTTTGTTAGTAGTTAATACATTAACAGATTAACTGTTTACATGCACACTAGCACTCCTACTAGTACATTATTCTGAATTCATTACAGGTCTTGTAAACTGCACTCTTTTGCATATTTTGAAACAGTCCTTATTCTAAATGTAGCTTCTTCTGATGTGGGGTTTGTTAATAATATTCAGGTTTTAACATTAGAACCTCCAGGAGTTGGTGCATACCCAAAACCACCAAACATGTGAAATGTATCCATCCATACTATAATGATTCTGTTCACCACAAAATGTTTAAACTCTTAACATAATTTGTGTTCTGTTCTTCTGGTTTTACGATAACAGTATCTTTAAGAAGACTAGTGTCTCTTCATGGCTATCATTAATGTTTAGTGTCTCTTTAGACTCATTTGCACTTGTAGAAGAAAAGATTTTCTTATTTGTGTTTCCTTAGTCATTTACCCATTATACAGTGTTACAAATTACATGAGTTTTAAGATCATGTTCTAACAAATATAACTGCCAAAAGCTTTTTTGCACTGTTTGATTATAATATCTATGCTTTTCTGCACAGCTGGTTAATTTAAGTAGATTACACAATGCTGACTGTAAACAGGCTAACAGTTTATAACACTTGGCATAAAGCAAAGCCCACATTTTTGATAGGCAAAAGAAACGCTGTTAAACATTTAACAGTTTTTGAAATAAAAGGACGCAGTGTTTGCACAGTTGAATGTACTTCAGTGAAAACATCTTAAATCTTATCATTAGTAGAATATTCATTTATATCAGCTTTGTAAACAGCTTGGTGGGAATATGGACAAAAAGTGGATGGTTGGTGCAGAAATGGTCGTTGTTGATTGCTGGTGTTTGTAAAAGTGAAGAGTTTTGAATTATGATGTTCTCAAGTACATTATTGACTTCCAAAGAAGACTCATACTGTTGTTTCCACGTTAGAACACGATCTTCTTGCTTTAAAAATATGTTTAAAATACTAAGCTGTTTCTTCCCTCTAAGACAAAAGCCTCTATATGAAAGAAATTCAAGCAGCAGCTGTTCACTCAAAAGTTTGTATAGAAAAATAATCCATATGTGGGCTTTTTAATTACAGGAGCGTCACAGTAAACTCGTGAACCTTTCATTCTACATTTGTATTCATGTGCTTCTCTTTTGATCACCCAGGTGTCAGTTCACCACCTTTGAGCAGTGTCAGGAATGGTTGAAACGTCTAAACGCCGTAGTGCACCCTCCGTCTCGCCTGGAGGACCTGTTCTCCTTCGCCTTCCATGCCTGGTGCATGGAGGTGTATGCCGGGGAAAAGGAGCAGCATGGCGAGCTGTGCAGACCAGGTACTGTACCTCTCACGTCCTCGTATAACCCTATTAGGACCTCTGCTCCGCTCTTATCAGTCATCTGTGTTCCACAGGTGAACATGTGACCTCCTGGTTCAAGAACGAGGTGGAGAGGATGGGCTTTGACACTCAAAACGCCTGGAGGATATCTGACATCAACAGCAAGTTTAGGTAATAGCAGCTTTCATTCAGGATACAAAACCGGCTGCTGTGCTGATTTCCGTGACTCCCAGCGAGAAGACAGATCCCGTCTCTTGCTTTCTTTGGCATACAGCACAAGTCAGTGTGTGTTAGACAGTGGGTGGTTGTGTTATTGTACTCCACCAGTGCTGCGCCCTGGGCAGATAAGGACCCAGCCCAGGATTAGGTGTCTGTAGACAGAGACTTTGTTGATCTATCACAGATTTCTGATGATCCCTGTGTCTTTTGGTTAACCGTTGCTCTCTCCGTCCCTCGGTGCTGCTCAGGCTTTGCCACAGCTACCCTCAGCAGCTCCTGGTGCCAGCCTGGATCACTGACAAGGAGCTGGAAAACGTGGCAGCCTTTCGATCCTGGAAGAGGTTTCCTGCTGTGGTTTATAGGTCAGTGTGTGTTTCACCCTGGCATCCTCAAGCCAGCAGCCGAGCTTGTTTATCACCACACAGCATTGACAGCCACCCCCATATTCAGACCAGCTTTAATGATGAGCCTTTTCAAAGATTTTATCTTAAATAGCGTTTACAAGACATCATTTACTTTGGCAACAAAAACCATAACATTTAGCTTATTGCTAATGGATTACTCCCTGTAGGCTACATTTTTCTCTTTTCCTCCCTTCAGAATGTTTCAACACTGCTGAGAACATTGACCAATAACTCACAACATGTTAGTTTTTAATTTAACAACTATGCGTTTGAAGTTCTTTAATCCCTTTTTTGTTTACTAGAACTAGTGCTGGGAAAAATATGAAATTTATTTTTTTAACATTGTGAAAAATTGTAAAACTATAATTAGTATTTTCTGTGGAGAGCTATATAGCATAACAAATTATTTTTTTGTAATGCATGAAATGTGAGTGTGTTTCTCCATTTGTTGCAATTGCTGGTTGATATTGCACATTTACTGCATGTGTTAATAATGAATAATATGTTACATATTTTCATGTCATGACCCAAAAAATTGTTATGGATAATTAACATAATATTCAACATGAACATATCATTAGCCTCATTGCAAAATTGCCCAAGTCATATTTTTGGCCAAATCTGTGTAACTTCAGTCTCGTAACACTGCTGCTTCATTTTGCATAATTGGCTAAATCCTAAAAAAATCTGACTTTATGCTATGAGGCTAATGGTATCACACTACCCTACTTCCTGTCATAAAATAAGTACAGTGATTCAAGCCAAAGATTCCAACCAGCTGTCATTTTTTTTCTCACACTGATTTCTCTTAAAACATGTGAACAAATCTTGTCCCTCCTTCACAGGCACCTGAGCACAGGGGCTGTGATCGCCCGATGTGGCCAGCCAGAGGTCAGCTGGTGGGGCTGGAGGAACGCCGACGATGAGCACCTGGTCCAGTCCATTGCCAAAGCCTGTGCTGTGGATGGCAGCTCCCGCAAACACCTTCCCAATGGCAACTACACCAATGGCTCAGAACTGACTGACACTGACTTTGGTTAGTGCCTCATCTTTTACTACTATCACTGACATACTGTACACACCTGCACTCATAAACAGATAGCAGCACATGGACGTTGTCTGCACTGAGGTAATGTTATGAGTGAATTTGCAACAGACACTGTTGTGCAATCTGGCCTGTCGAGGCTCGTCTAAATCGGCAGACAGCAACTTTCTACATTGTCTGAAGGATACATCTCCTTTATATCTTGTTTTTAAATCTCAGCCATATCTTCCACTCTTGCGTGGGACTTCATGGCCTCAAAAAATGCAGACTTAAAACCTGTCTCACAGCATACTAAACAAAAAATAATTGTATTGCTTTGTATGTATAGGAATCATGTTATTAATTATTACCTTCTTTGTGAACACATATATTGAGAGACTTATGAAGACTTGTCTGTTTCAGAATCCTCCATGACCAACAGCTCTGAGGTGGAAACTCTGGCCATCCAGCCTCACAAGTTACTGATCCTGGATGCCCGGTCCTATGCTGCTGCTGTAGCTAACAGGGCCAAAGGAGGAGGCTGTGAATGCCCAGGTAGGTCTTTTCAGTTCAGTCCCTGGGTTCTAGCACAAATAGGTCAACCTGTTCTGTGGATTCAGCAGCTCTGTTAACTCGAAACACAATTGTTCTCCAGGCTAAAATTAAAATCTCCCCCAGGTTTTATTAACCTTTGATTTACTGCTGTTCCAGAGTACTATCCCAACTGTGAGGTTGCGTTCATGAGCATGGCCAACATCCATACCATCCGCAAAAGTTTCCAGTCTCTGCGTTTCCTCTGCACTCAGATGCCTGATCCAGCCAAGTGAGTTTTTTTTTTTTTTTGCCTCCAGCAGCACCTCCAGCTTCACCCAGTTACTACTCTACAGCTCTGCAGGCTCAAACTATTAAACTCAGAATTCCTGAGCAGTGCTGGAGTAACTAGAAGTAATACAGCAGTAATAATAGTATGGGTGTAGTTACAACTGTGTAGCTATTGGCCAAACATCTGTGCCTGATTTAGAAGGTCTGGCCCAGCCCAGATTGGAGAATATCTTTCCATCTGCTCTCCCATATATGACAATACAGTGATTGAAGCAAAAATCGGATTAAGTGAAAGAGGGTAAAATGGTTTGGAAGATCAGAACAGACTCAGAAGAATCCTCTAGATCTTTGCTCAGTGCTTTATAGGGTGACGCATGTTCTTGCTCACTGGCCTCATTACCGAAAGCTAAAATAAATAAATGAAATCGCTTTACATAATAACTTAATTTGTCATGTCTGTGAAATCAAATCTGTCAAAGGGAAGTCCTTTCAGAAGCCTGTCTGTCAGACAACCCCAGCATGTCATTTACCATGTAGAATAATAACCCAGATAAGATAAGTCAAGTGGAACATTAACTGGTAATTAAAACAGGTCAGGGTGCATACATCACTACTGCTGTTTACGTAATGTTTAGAAACAGAATGTTAGAAGATGTGACCTACTTTAGTTTATGAAACCGTGACTCCAGTTAACATAAATCTGTGTAAGATGCAGTTGGGCAATCAGAGGATGAAAAAAGCTACTACTAGATTGCCAGCTAATAAAGCTTTAATTGCTGGCAAAGTTGCCTGCAGATACTAACATTTAACTTTTATTTGAGTCCTATCTGAATAGCTGACAAATGTTTAGGGGTTACTGAAAATGGCAAGAATGCAGTGAAAGATATTCTGTTGAAGTACAGTCAGGCCTGTATTTCCTTTAAATTAAATGCTAACCCATAATGGGCTGTTGTGAAGGCGCTGTGTCCGGCATCGTCTTTGTTAGTAATTTCTTCAAACATCTCCAGTGAAACTACTGGTTGGATTAATTTCAAATTTTTTGATGTACCTTCCTCCGGACAATATCTACAAAGTTTGTTCACAGTTGAGATATTTTGATTTTTGAACTATAAAAAAGTTTGCCTTTACTCATAATGGGCCATATTTTGGTGGCTTATAACATGGAAATGGTTACAGATTTGAGTATAGTTATAATTGAGCACATATGGGAAGTCATATATGGACTTTCATTTAATTAGTTGAGTTTTCCTCCAGTGAAAGTACCACCCACTTCTATTGGGAGATCGATCTCCTGCATCAAGACCACAAAACTCTAACATAGTGGCAGAACCTGACAACCTCTCAAATTCAAGTTGTTGTTGATTCTTGATAGAAGATGCTGGTGAGCTACAGGGCCATTGATCCTATTTTTTATTTTGGACTGATGTTTGCCCCCGCAGCTGGCTTTCTGCTCTGGAGGGCACAAAGTGGCTGCAACACCTGTCTCTGCTGCTGAAGGCGGCGCTGCTCGTGGTGAATGCTGTGGACCGTGACCACAGGCCTGTGCTGGTGCACTGCTCCGACGGCTGGGACCGCACTCCTCAGATTGTTGCATTGTCCAAACTGCTGCTGGATCCATACTACCGCACTATAGAGGTACAGATTCTCATTTCATTATCATATGATCAACATGGTTAGTGAGCAGAAAAGAAGGTCACTTACTTCATGTATGATCTTGTGATAGGGCTTCCAGGTTTTGGTAGAGACTGAATGGCTGGACTTCGGCCACAAATTTGCGGATCGCTGTGGTCATGGTGAAAACTCCGAAGACCTGAATGAACGCTGCCCCGTCTTCCTGCAGTGGCTGGATTGTGTTCACCAGCTGCAGCGACAATTCCCATGCTCCTTTGAGTTTAATGAGGCCTTCCTGGTGCGTGCTCTGATCAAATGTCTCAGCACTTTTAATGTATAAGTGGAAACGACAAATCTATAGGTCATGTGTGTTCACGTTTCCGATTGTAAACCACAAATATGCAGTAGTCATCTGGGCGTGTTAAGTATTGTGAGAGTCCCATTTTCATACCTGAAGTGTCTGCAAGCCTGTACATGTGTTTTTTTTTTTTTTTTGTTTTTGTGCAGGTAAAACTGGTGCAGCATACCTACTCCTGTCTTTTCGGCACCTTTCTGTGCAACAGCGGCAAAGAGAGGGAAGACCGGCACGTTCAGGAGAGGACCTGCTCAGTCTGGTCACTCCTTAGACCAGCTAATCGCACGCTGAGAAACATGTTGTACTCATCACACTCCGAAACTGTACGTTCACTCTGTGTTATGAGGCTACTTTTTAGAAAGCAGAAAACAGCTGGTTCAGGTTGTTCTAGTGAAACTATAAACCTGCTACAAAGCTATTTGGTCAATAATGGTCAATGGTTAATGATGATGATTACCCCAAAACTTCAAAATGGTCAAACAGTTCTTTACAAACATCATACTAAGGAAGAAAATTGTTCAGAATAATTGACCAAAACATGGTGTTAAATCTCTTCATGCCTACTCCAAGTCCTATGCATCCAGGCACCTCAGAAGAATTATGGGAAAGATTAACCCCAGAGCAGCGTATTTAATATCTCTAGATTTATTGCCAATAATGGTTCTGGCATGATTTTAAGAGACCTTTCACCATCCATTGTAAAGTGAATTTTTGTGGTAGCTGTTTGTTATTGTTTGCATAACTCCGTGAGGTGTCGCTGCCAAATCTCTTATGAAATTATTTTCTATTTGAGGAGCTACATCTGAAAGCTTTAAACTATTTTATTTGAGGAAGTCTGAAGTTCTGTATTTTAGGCAAGCAGTAAAACATATGCCACGTTCATATTTTAGTGTGGTGTAGTGTCATGATTTTCCAAATTTTCATCAGTCTTTCACTGTTCGTTTCCTGCTCAGTACTGTTGTCTTAACAGTATTATTGGAACTGGGTACCAGACTCACAGATGGAGCAGAATCACTCCTTGGGTGTTTAAGCCTGAAGTTAATTTTGCACCCGTTGTTGCAGGTTCTCCACCCTGTTTGTCATGTGCGTAACCTGATGCTGTGGACAGCGGTGTACCTGCCCAGCTCCTCCCCAACCACCCCGTCTGATGACTCCTGCGCTCCCTACCCTGTGCCTGGTTCCAACCCTGAGGACGCGCCCCTGGGCAGGTGAGCCTGCCATGCTGGCTCCGAAACCCCCCCACTTCCTCCGTTGTGTAAGACAAACCTAGTTCAGGGCTCAAATTGAGAGGAAGCCCGGCTAGTTTGAACTGATTGGACCCTCATAGTCAAAGATAATGGATTAAAATTATATCTTCTACTCGTCATGTTTCTCATGACCACCATATCATCTTGGAGAACAGGATATTCTTCATTTTAAAGTTGACATTGTTGTTGATAAAGCCTTTGTCTTTGTTAAAGTTGACATTTGATTGATGCATTAACCAAACATTTCATAATGATTATGTGTGCAGCTGAAGTGTGAATTACAGGTTGTCAAAGACTCTGGGCGATTATGCAATAAAAGTCTGTTTTGTTTTGCATAATTCTTCAGACGCACAAAGACTCGCTCCTTCGACAACCTGCCCAGTGCATGTGAGCTGGGAAGCTCACTGGCTCCTAACCGTCGCTCCAGTGACCCAAGCCTCAATGAGAAGTGGCAGGACCACCGGCGCTCTCTGGAGCTCAACATGGCTGTGGGGCCTGAAGGAGGGGGGAACCAGGATCAGGATGTGCGGCCCAGTGGAGTTGAGCTTTACCCAGATGTGGTGGACTCAGAGCTGAATGACAGCCCACAGCCCCAGGACTCAACCACTGAGCTTGAACAGGGAGCCTCCAGGACCCCTGAAACAACAGGAGAGGAGTCAGAGGAGGTGGAACTTTCTGTGGCTGTGGGAGTGGCTGAGGGCCAGATGGAGAACATTCTCCAGGAAGCCAGTACGGAGGAGGCAGGAGCTGATGCTCAGCGAGAGGGTGGTGTAACTCAAGTTGACAAGTCTGACACAGAGGTTAAGAAAGATGCAGAAGTAGAGGAAGATCATTGTCCTAAGGTCAACAGGACTGAGATCCAGATAGAAGAGTGTGCTAATGGACAACTTCCAGAAAATGATATAGAAGATTCATCATCTCCATCTCTGCCTGCAGAGGATCCGGTGGATCAAGTTGTAGAAGACTCTTCTGAACAAGAGGGACTTGCACATGGGTCCAGTGAGTCTGGTTCAGATGAACCCAAACAGCTGGAAACCCACAGAACTTTAACAAATGGATTCATTGATCAGTCACCTGAAGAAGAGTCGGGTGCCGAGAAGGAGCCCTGCCCTGACTCTGACAGAGGTGTCTCTGAGACTGTGGAACCGGTGGATAAAAAGGCCTCCCTAATGGAAAGCTCCACAGAGACTTTAACTGAGGAGGCCTGCAGCAGACTGGAGCTCCCTGCACAGCTGCCAGTTTGTCTGAGCAGGCTACCACCCTGTTCAAGGAAGGAGAAAGGAATGGATATGGGTGAGCACAGCTCCACTAGAACTTTAAACGGAGGGACCAAACGGCCCTCTGTCAGTGCCTTTCAGTCTATGAGGACAGACCTCAGCAGGGATGGTGTTTGTAACGGCGACAGCACTGAAGGTGAGCCCTGCGCAGGACCTCACTGGACCAAAGGGAATGGTGAACGGGCTCCCTTTAGTCGACAGATTTCTCTAGCAAGCTGCAACTCTCTTATTCTCCATCCACGGGGTAGCTGCTCCCAGCACCGCTGTTGCCATGCCCTGCTGGCCCGGGCTGCCATCAGTCCAGAGCAGCCCTCCCGTAGTCACCTGGACGATGATGGGCTAACGCTGCACATGGATGCCATCCAGCAGAGGCTGAGGCAGATTGAGGCAGGACATCAGATGGAAGTGGAAACTCTGAAGAAGCAGGTGCAGGAGCTGTGGAGTCGCTTGGAGAATCAGCAGCACATTGGCTCCCACAGGATCAACGGGGACATGGGAGATGAAGTGGTAAGAGACTGCTAATTGCTTACAGTGCTAATTGTGAGTGGTGGTCCTCTGCTTGGGGTAAGGAGCTTCCAGAACTATTTCCTTCAGACTCATTTTCAACAGTAGTGTCTTATTTTCTGTAGGTTAGCAGTCATATCACAACATGAGATTTTACAGATTTACTCCATTCTTTGCAAAACTGCTCAAACTCTGTTAGGCTGCACAGGTATCAGGTGTGAACAGCCTTTTTCAAGTCCAGACACACATTCTCTTTTGGATTGAGGTCTGGGCTTTGACTCTGCCACTCCAGAACATTAACTTTCTGGCTACCTGTGCGGTCAGCTAGAAGACAGAATAGCAATGCCCCTACTCAAGACCTGTTCAGACCTTTTTTTTTTTTTTTTTTTTTTTTTATTTGTTTTGTTAATAGAACATTGTGAGGTGGAATAAAGGTGAAGCAATTCAGTTTACTCAGTCTGGACAAAACCTTGAAGTTGTAATATCATTCTGATGGTCTGTTTCTGTCCTTGTAGACCTCAATGATGGACTCAGAGTTCAACCTGGACCCAAACTGTCTGTCACACTGCAGCGCAGAGCTGTTCTCCGAGGCCAGCTGGGAGCAGGTAGACAAGCAGGACACAGAGGTTAGCACTCAGACTTGGTGCATTTATGAGCTTCACATCCCTCTGTATGGGATTTGGTGACTGTGTGATCTGATCTACATGTGATTGCATGTTTCAGGTCACACGCTGGTACCCCGACCATTTGGCAGCGCACTGTTACGGCTGTGAAAGCAGGTTCTGGCTCGCTACCAGGAAACATCACTGCAGGTAAACAGGCTCAAACCTCAAGATGCTATTAGCAGCAGCATTATCAATTCACTACCCTTGGGGCTGTAGAGGCTTAAAGACCTTTTCCTCAATTTTTCAGTTTTCCTCTGATCAGATCCACTGTTTCCTGTCATAGTGACTAGATTGAGCTTTCATGTCATGGGTGATTAGTTGTGATATTTATGCAGAAGGAGCTTGAGTCCAAAACCTCAAACACCTTAGAAGTGTGATGTAAACCAAAATGGTTCAATTTATAACTGACCACTTTCATCCAAGTGTTGAGAGGAGACATTTCTATTCTCCCATTAAAATACTGAGTGCTATAGTAGATTAGACTCCAAACATTCTGTTTCATGTACCTGCACTGTTACTTGTGTGTAAATTTCAACAAGTTGCACTTAGATCAGTCATTGGGTACTTACCAGAGATGATTGCGACATCCTCTTTTCACTGAATTTGGGAGGAGGAACCAACATTTGCTGATTATTGCCTGCCAAAATATCTGCCTCCTTTACTCGCTCAATTCAGTTTTTCTTCAAAATGAAGTTGCTTTACTTGCCTCATTTCACATGAGGTTATTCCTCATCTGTCTACACTGAAGGCGTGTCATGTCATTAAAATCTATTATTAACAAGAATGGTAGTGTGCTATTTTGAAGGTTGGTCCCTCCTCTTCAATTACATAACCCAGATGATGACTATAGAAAATTTGACCTTTGCTACACTCAATGCTCATCTTTCTGGCTGTTGTTACCCCTTCTGGTTGCTGTTGGGGCACTGCATTTGCCATCATCGACAGTGAATCTGTTTACATAACCATAAAAGTTCAATAACTGGGAGTAATTGGATAATTGTAATAATCAGATCTAACACATTCACGTGCACCTAAGAAACGAGATAATTAAAAAACCCTGGTTTAGATGCTACAGTCTATTATCGGATTTCTTTCAGATCATGTACGTACGTAGTGATGGTAGACAAACTTCCTGTTGGCTTCCATTCACATCTGACTATGTAACGTCCGTTCTCTACAATTTTAATTGTTTACACATGCGTAGACAAAAATTAACAAAATAAATCCCATTTTACTGTATACACAGAGAAATACATCGGAGTATTGGGGAGAAATCCAGGTGTGGTAATCCAATTTGTCATAACCAGATAACTGCTATTATCTGATAAAATATATCAGATTATCCTGTTTACGTGGTCACTTGAATAATCTGACGACTCCAGAAATCGGATAATGATTGGTGTGCATGTAAAAAGACTCAGTGTTAAAACACTCATGTGCTTAAACTGAAAGTGTAAGAAGGGAAGAACACAAACTGAGACAGTGCTAGCCTTCATAAATCCGTGTCACATTATTAATCTGTTGAGCTATGTTGCACCACATGAAACTGATGTTCATGTTGAAAATCAAGCTTATTATTGCACCCAGACTTGGAGGGAATATGCTGTGTAGAGTGGATGAGATGAATTTTCTGCTTCATTCAGCTGCTGGTGTTTGTTTTCTGGTGTTAGCATCATTTCCTTGTCTCTTGACTTCCTCTTCATGCTGTTATCAGGGTTTGTCACGTTAACCATTGAATGGCAGAAGTGAGAGTAGGTTCTTGTGTAAAAGTAGAGCGTTTCAGCAGGCAGTGTGTTAAACATGTTCAGGTAGTTCTTATCCATTGTCTGCCCCTCTCCTCTACAGTGGCAGGGAGCCTGTCCAGGAGGTCTGGTGAGATCCGGCTCCTCTGTCCCCCCCCATTCCCAGTCCCACCCCCGCACCCACACCCCTTACATTTTACCCTAACCTACCATAGCTGCACCTTCCTCCCTCTAATCCTATCCTCCCCTCATGCTCTTCACACCCTGCACCTGATTTCCCACCATCCTCCTCTAGTT
The DNA here is from genome assembly GCA_037367295.1 of Apogon hyalosoma. NCBI lineage: Eukaryota > Metazoa > Chordata > Actinopteri > Kurtiformes > Apogonidae > Apogon > Apogon hyalosoma. The sequence goes on from JAPQRP010000030.1 coordinate 14,192,299, forward strand.
CCCTGTTAGCTCCATGTAGCAGCCTCTCAGAGAAAGCACTTTTTTTCTTTTTTTTCTTTTTTTCTGAGATGTATTGACTTGCGTGTGTGTCCAACAGCAGCACTGCGTTTCCATCCAGAGGTTTTTAACTGGCTGCTGCCATGAGCACGGTGCTGTCAGGAGAGCTGGGATTGGTTGAGGGCTCAGTTACTTTTACCTTAAACTCAAATCAGTGAGACCTCCTCAATCTCAACCCTCTTCCTGCCATAGCACAACAGCAGCACTCAGCCTCCTCTGCACCTCGTGACACACACCCCGGACAAGGCTGTGCGATATGACGATATGTCTTGTGATAGAAAAATGTCAATCAGCAAGTGACTTCAAGACTGAACTTGAATTGTCAACATTGTGATTTTTCAGGGATCTCACTTTATTTAGTTATTCATTATTTGATTTAGATGTGATTACGAGGCGTTATATGATTAATCAGCTTTTTCCTGCTCTCAGCTGTTAGGCTATATCAGGCACTTTTAGACAGGAATTAAATGAATCCTAAACAGACATAGAAGAAAGTGAATGTAATGCAGAACAATTTCCTTTGGATCAGCCAAGACAAAACAGAGCTGAAAAATTGGTAGCGTGTATAGATGTAGTTTGAAAAGACTGATATGGATCATAAAAGTTTAAAATCCAATAATGTTTTAGATCTGGAAAAGACTTTAACAGATCTGAAAATATATATACATATGACTTAATGCTTGACTGAAACTTGTTGCACAACACACATGAGGAGTGTATCTTTAGGATTAAACAAATTAAGAATTTAAAGTAGAAAAGCTCTATAGGGGCATGAGCACAATGCCTGCCACTACCTTTATATTTTTCCATGTTCACATATGGGAATATCAACAAAGTCTGGCCCCGGTGCAGTAGAGTGTGAAATAGGTTTTAAATGACTCTCGTAATGTTTTTCTAAAAGTCTTAAACTTAGCTTGTTGAAACCAGCAGAAAATTTATTATATTTTGTCACACGCTTAATTGAAAATTTGCACAGTTTCACAGGGCAAGTAGAAAGTAATCCGATTTGTGGTTGTATCGCACAGCCCTCACACTGGCAGCATGCTGCCCCCAGACCAGCCCACCCACCCTGCATCTCACCTCCCTGCAGCACAGCAGCAGCATGGCACTAGAGGCCACCTGTGGTTCATGTACAAGGCTGCAGACTCTCAATGTGTTAGATGTGTGCGTTTTCTATATCTGCTGAGTTGGAGCACAGGCAGGTAGAGACCAGGGCCCACTGTGTGTCACTGTGTGAGCATGGCCTTAAATCTGACTCAGAGCATGAGGATCTCCAGTGTGATCTGCTTTCCTGTCCCGTGATGGTAACATCTGTTTTAATGGGCTGAGTATTGAAGTCATTGCTGAGTGTTGGCGCATCTCTGCTAACTGAGCATGTAGTCAGAGTAAAACATCGCAGCAGGTTCAAGTAAATCCACTGGCGTCTCACGTCTCAGCCTGGTTTTTGCCTCTGTTGCCACGTGTCCCATATAATCGGAATCAAATTAATCAGTTTGTTCCTTTGAAGTCTTTGAAGCGTCTAAAGGTTTATTAAATGACACTGGTGTCAAATTGGATCAGACTGAGGGACACTCTACCATGACTGTTTGTCATGGTTAGAATGATACAATTGGGACAAAATATTGATTTGTATCACATCCTGCTTCAGTGTTGTTGCTGCACTGATACCAAATATCACTATTTTTATGGACTGAATTTTATATAGTTAGAGGGAAACTCATGGCTAAATAATGAATTAGAAACTATTCTGATCATGATTTAAATCTTGAAATCACTTAGTGTGGAAACTATAGGTTTTCAATAATTTAAGGTAGCTGGTATGATAATTGAAGTGGAAACTCTTCCATTCTGTTTTTGCTGCAAACCACTTAAATCCTCAATGACTCCACGTCCAAGGACGCCTCATGATGTGGTTCCTCTAATGTTAACATGGACACTGAAATGAAACCTGAACAAACACGACTAATGCAGAAGTGATATAGGCATGTGCTCCAGGTGATATGAAGAATCTTAAAACTGATATGAGCATAAATATTATCAGGATTTATGTAAAGTCATTATTTCTCAAGTTTTAAAAGAAAAATAAACCAGATGGTTATTTGTGGTTTTAAAGTTGTCTTTATAATCAGAACATGATCAAAAAGACAATATAGAGAACTAGACAATATTAATAAAGCATTGAAATATTTTGTCCCATACAGTTATCTCCGTGTACATTACAATAATCAATTTCTAACAGGGGTCTGGGATACAGAACAATAGTGACAAATGTCATAATGTAGTTGTATATTGGGATAAATACTATTGCATTGGTTAGTTTGGTTTAAATTGTTATCTTTGCTTCCAAAACACCTCAGAGATGGATTTTTTTTTCTTAATTTCTCTCACCATTGATTATTATTTATTTTTTCAATCAACATCATATAGACAACAACAGTATTGATGTGTATAAACTATATGGAGAAAAATATTGGGACACATGTCAACAACATGGATTTAATTTTTTATTTTTTTTATCTGTGTTTTTTTTTTTTTTGTTTTACCTACTAATTTTCTAAAATATTTTTCTTGCTCTGACTGTAAATATTTTCCTACCACAACTAACCATCTACTTTCTTCATATCTGACTTGGGGAAAAAAAAATCTCCCATTAAACTTTGAGGAAATATTGATGTTTGTATCTCAAATCAGTATGAACAGGACATCTTACAGCTGTAGCCACGATGTGTCCAAATATTTTTGTCTATATAGTTTATAAACATCAATATTGTTGTTGTTTATATTATGTTGATTGGGGGGGGGCAAACCAAAATCATTGTTGACAAAAATGAATTAAAAACCATTTCTGAGGCATTTTGGAAGCAAAGATAACAATCTAAACCAAACTAACCAATGCAGTGATATTTATCCCAATATTAAACTATATTATGTCATTTGTCATTATTGTTTTGTATCCCAGACCTGTTAGAAAAGAAACACCTGATTTCAAAGTGTCCCAATACTTTTGTCCATATAGTGTACCTATGGTCCAGATGTTTGGATCTGATGACCGTGGCAGTAGCAGGCGTTAATGGGCTCAGTCTGAGGCTACACAGTCAACAGGTCTGTGTCTTCCTGCAGGAACTGCGGTAACGTCTTCTGCTCCAGCTGTTGCGACCAGAAGATCCCCGTGCCAAGCCAGCAGCTGTTCGAGCCAAGCCGCGTCTGTAAGTCCTGCTACAGCATCCTCCAGCATAGCTCACCCCCCCTGGACCTGGAGAAACCCATCGCGGCCAGCTCCAACTGAGGCTCAGAGGACGAGAGGGACGGTCCGCCGCTGAAGATGAGCACAGGAGCCCCACGGAATGTCCATGAACTTTGCGTGTGCTGCAGACAAGCGTTTGATGTGTATATATGAGCCCAAGGAGCTGAATGACGCGTTGGCGAGATGCCGAGCGCTCTGGACGGTGGGTGTGCACAGGAGCGGGTGGTGTGTGTGTGACGGGAAACCACACGGCGCCACACGGGGGTTGTGGCCATAACGGGACTGTGCTCCGAGTCCGTTGGAGTGAGGATGGGCAGTGTCCTCGAGCTGGCGGGTGGAAGTCGGTCGTCTCACTGTGCCGCTGAAGTCTCCGAGGGCTTTTTTTTTTTGGTCTACGACAATTTCCCAGTCATCAGCACTTCTTATTGTACTTCTCTGAACCAACGTGTCCTGAAAACGAGACTTAGACAACAGAATACTTATGTTGTTGGACAAAAAACTTGAAGGATCAGTTCACCCAAATTACACAATTTCTCATGTGCAATTCATAATACTTGTTTAGATGTTTTATTATTCCATATGGGTTGAGTTTATCTGACCTTATTATTATTGTTCTCAATTTGCAACTTAGTGATTTGGGTGAACTGAGTCTTAAACTACTGTGGGCTGAATCTCAACTCATCCAGTTTTAGAATAATGCAAAAGCTAATGTTTATAGTAACTGGCAATCTTCCGTTTTCCTCATACACAGCTTAGAAATAGAAAATATGTAAATGAAGCACTTATTTCTTTGGTTTGAATAATTGGCTTAGAAATGTGAAATATTAAATGAGGGTTATTTCCTGGGTTAGGACCTGGGTTTGTGGTATTTAGTGGAATCTAGTGGTGAGTCTTTAAACTGCAACTAACTAGACCCCCAAAGGTGCAAAAAAACCTGCCCCTTTACAGTTTAAAAAAAAAAAAAAGTTAAATTCTGCACTGTTTGGTTTGTGTCATAGACTGTAAATAAATGAAGTCGACACTGCTTCCTGCTGTTATGGAAAAGTGAAGCCAAAATGACATATGAAACCAGAATCTGATGAGTAGAAACACACCCGAGCGTCAACAGCGACTGTTCTTTACAGCTGTCTGTCTCCTTTTATGTGGTCTGAACAGAACGTTTCCATAGGCTGAGTTCTGATTTCAGACTTGAGATTATTTTTGCATCAATAAAGTAATTTTCAAATAATTTGTTGTCAAAATATTGTTTTCTTGAACAGGTCATAATCACGTTATTTCACTCGTGATTGTTTCATTGTACATTACCAGTTAAAAACAAATTCACCTGAAATTGCTGAACACAGCTCAGCCTAAATTATAAAAAAATCACCATGTAGAAATATTGTTTGAATGTGTACAGTGAATTTTTTAAATTATTATTCTATATTATTGATTATCCTAGAAGCGGATTCATTATAATGACCACCAGAGGGTGAATGAAATGTTTTGGCTTCACTTTTTTGGAGAGCTGTGGGTCCATTTGTCAGCCTCATTGACTGACATCAACAAATAAGACATATCAACAACAGAAATGCACATCTTTCTGTTAAAGATCGTTTCATAAACCTTTATGACTGAATTTGTGCTCTAAGAAGACTTGAATCTATAGAAATGAACACCTTTACCAGATTTCCAGCATCTGTTTTATATACGGTCTATGGTGGGTCTCCCTCTGTAAAGAAGTAAATTCTTAATTACATGGATTTATGAAAATGTAATTGCAAATCATATAAAGTTCAGTATCTTCAAATAGATAAATCTTACGTACTGGTCCTTTAATGTGTTGAGATTCAGCCCTAAATGTAGACAGGAGATGTTATTGATTCTTTTTTTTTTTTTTTTCTCCAAAGTCGTCACATGATCCCGACAGACGGCTCTATGTGCCCAGCCCTTTACCTCTTCACACTGAAGAACTGATGTGTTGTGGCGTTGTCAGTTTGTGTCAGGCGGTGGACACAGACTGTGTAATCCCTCCTTCATGCCCTTCACTCACAAACAGCCTCTTTTATGATTTTACCCAGCAGGCACTGGGAGCTGGATGCCTCACTCTCTTCCCGGTCTGGGGCGGAAATCGGAAGTGAAGTCTTCCGTTTAGGTCTTTACACGTTTGGAATGAATGTGGCATGCTGTTGGTAGATTTTGAGCCGCGGCTTCACTTGCGATCTCCGCCGTGATTGGCTGAAAGCGGAGGAGAGCAGCTGCAGCAGAAAGGGCTCTTGGCATTTTTGTAAAAGTCTGTAACTCCACCTGAAACCTGTCAGAGAAGCTTCACGTACACTGAGACACCCACTCTGCCTAAAACCCATTCAATGACCTCCTTGCACACACGCTAACACACACAATTTTTGTAAAATAAATGAATAAAATAATATATTCAGATACCTATATAGCATTTAAGAAAAATGTATAGAATCCTTGAATAGTGGCTCACTAAATTAGTCACCAAAAAGTTTTTTTTTGTTAATTTCTCTTGTTTTCTTATGTTGTTAATTGCAGAAAATACCTATATTTTGCAACCTGTTGGATATACAGGTGTGTTTTTTTTTTTTAACTAGAGAAGCAGGGTGTCCTGTTTTGATGCTGCAGTGGTTTTTCCCTTTGAAATGCGATCATGACTTTGATTTTATTTATTATTATTAAGGTTTTGTTGTTGAATTGCTGTTTAAAATCCAGACAATTCAATTGCCACAGGATAATCAGTGTTTCTGAGACGAGGAATCTGCAGAACCACGAGGTGTAGTTCTGACCCGCGGAAAAACTGTCACGTTTGTGGATCTGATGCATTTCAGTAACACTTTATATTAAGGTACATTCACCTTTAACAAGGCACTTATTGGTAGCGTTTTGGCTCTTTGGAAGCACTTACAGGTGTCTTTTTCTGCAGTCGTTTTCTACAAATACTCACCATTTTCACTTCTTGCGTATTGATTGTGAGGAATCGGGATCTTAATATGCTTTGCTCACTGTGGTAGAAGAATAATATATTGTAACATGTCTATACAGGACTCATGGATACAAGAGTAATCAAAATGTTAGTGGTTAGGAAGAAAATGAAATTAAGGACAGTGATAAAAATACGTTACAAAAGGAAGAAAATAAGACAAATTAAAAAATGCTATAAATATATATTTAAAGGGGATATAACTGTTCTGCTTTAACATCACTTCATAAATATGGTCTAATGTAACACAACTGAAAAACTGTCAGTGCAGGTGAAATTAACAGAAATTAAGGGGGTTGTCAATAACCATTTGGAAAGAAATAAACAGAGTGATTTGTAGATTTACCTTTGCATAGAAAGTGAAACAACTGAAATATAATCCCACATAACCACATTTTTTTTTCTTTTCCTGTTGCTGTTCGTCACTGACAAACCCCCATCTTCTACTGCAGATTTAACCGAGGAAATTCGTTTTTCTTTTGTAAAATAAACTGCAGTGTGACTTTATGTCGACGCACACATTGCAGTGACATTGTTTAAACCTCAAAAACCTAAACTGCCAGCAACTGAAAGCATCTACTGATGTAAAATGTCAAATAACATCTGAACCACTAATCCTATCAATGTAAATGTAAAGAATTCAGATAAAAGTACAGTTTCTCAGTTGTCAGTTATATTAGATGTATATTATTTGGACGTTCAGAGGCTCCATAGTGAACATATCTGCAATACTGATTAATCAGTACGACCCATGACAGTGGTTTTTACATTCAGCTAATGCTGTATTTTACTGAAAAAGTCCATTTATCTTCAGTTTTCTCTGTTTTGATACGATAACCCTCTGAGCTTTTATGAACATCTGTATGATCCATGAATTAAATATAGGAAAACACCTGATTTTTACTGAAAAATACAAAATGCAGAGGATGATATAACAACTGGGAAAGGTTAAAAAAATGATAATTTGGAAGTCACCATAAAAATAGTATTTGAGTTAAAAGATATATTGTGCAGCCTTAACTATTAATGTCCAAATAAGTCTAAATGAAATCTGAACGTTTCCTCCGTTGTAACCTGAGCTGTTTCACATTTAATTACAACCAAAAATTAACCTCCACAAGCCGTACTTTGGTGTGAGCGAAAACGGCTGTAGAAGATGCAGAATGAGACACTTCATCTACTTTGTACCTTTAATGTTAAGTGTTTATTTTCCGATCCACTCGTGAGCAGGAGGTTCGACCCCATTGCGTGACGACTGTTTGAATGAAAGAACGAGTGCCGATGAGACGCCTATGCACTGACAGAACAGTGGTCCAAAACAAGCAGCGAAAGACCCCCCACCCTCCAAAAACAAAACAAAAAATACCCTCCATACTCACTCATAAACATGAACTCCATTCAAGCCCATACACAAACACTACCTCTGCTTTGTACACACACTCATTCACTCACACACACACACTGAGCTTAGAGTTGTTTTTTTTAGATTCCCTTCACAAAGAATGGCCTTGGTTTTTAACAGTTTGTTTTTCTGTTCATCAGCGGGAGCGTTAAAGGAACAGCACATGATTTGTTCATGATGACCTCCCTGGTGAGACTGCCAATCATTTTAACGGCAACGCTTTGTCCGGATAAAGAGGGCTTTTGTAACATTTCAGAACAATTTGCAGCATTTTTTTTTTCTCATAATCCATACACGAGAAGATGGGGAAAAAAAACCTCAGTGGATTTCATTTAATGAGCTGCTGAAAAGTGACAGAAATTCCCTAAACGCCAAATAAAGCATTACCGTTTTACTTTTCGTCATGTCAGCCCTCCGTTTAGCAGTACACTGCAAAAATCTAAATCTTCCCAGGGTATTTTTCTTATTTCTAGGCCAAATATCTCATCACACTTAAAAAAAGAATCACCTGAAGAGTAACTTTTCAGTGAGATATAAGAACTTATTTTTAGACAATCTTGAAAATCTTATTTCAAAAAATCTTACCAAGATAATTTTCCACTTGTTCCATAGAAGATTTTTTTTTGCTTAATTCAATTAAAAAAAAATCTTGATTTAACCGATAAAGACCCAAGCATCCACTGGTGAACAAAACCATCTACTGATCTAAACTGTTTAATACCTGTTAATCCATTAATCATATCAATACATGTAAATAATTGGTATGAAATGCAGTTTGTCATCTTTTCATGGTCATCAGATATGACCCATTTGAACGTTCAGAGGCTTCGTAATGAACGTGGAAACACTGTCATCTACAACATTTATTCACCAGTAAAACCCATGGAGTTGAATCAGTGACAGTGAATGGAGACACTTGGTTTATGTTCAGTTAATGATAGATTTGAAGAAAACATGACTTTTTCAGGAGTTTTTTGTTTTGATATGCTTTGAGTTTACTGTGAGTTTTCATTAGTATCTAAACTACGTATAGGAAATTAAATACAGGAAAATGCATGATTTACAGTGGAAAAATACTAGATACAGAGGATATTATAATAAACAAGTGGTGCCAGGCACAACAAACCCCACCCCTCGCAAACTTCGACCTACATTTACCAAAATTTAATGGGCTTTATTCTGAACCACCTCGCACCTTTCCTGAAAATTTCATGGAAATTGGTCCTGTAGTTTTTGCATAAAGTTGCTGACAGACAAAAAAAATGAACCAAAAATTATGCCCTCACCTCCCCTTCGGGGGGCGGGGCAATGATGATAAATCACTTAAGTAAAGGTTAAATAGAGACAAAAATTAATTTGGGAACTGCCACAAAAGTAGTTCTGGGTCTTTATGGGTTAAGCAAAAAAACCTGGAATTAAGCAAAAAAAAAATCTGCCAATGGCACAAGTGAAAATTATCTTGGTAAGATTTCTTGAAACAACATTTTTCAGATCCACTGGCTAAAAATAAGTTCTTATATCTCACTGAAAAGGTACTCTTTAGGTGATTATGTCCTATTTTAAGTGTGATGAGATATTTTGACTAGAAATGAGAAAAATACACTTGGTTAGAGTTAGATTTTTGCAGTGTAGATGTAGAACTGCACAATGTTTTGACTATCAGAGCAAATGCAGAAATAGAAATGTGTGATAAACTGGAGCTGTATTTCTGTCCATGTGTTCTTTACCAGCCCAAAACAAAACAAAAGTCTGAAGGTTTGACATGCAGTGAATCTGCTGTTTTCAGGTGGTTTGAACAAAATCAGACTTTTAAGTGTTTGTTTTGGACACAGCTCACTGTTTCCTCATTGTGGCAGAGACAATGTCGCTCCAAATTGAATATTTACTGGACACGCAAACGCACGGCAATAAAAACAAAAACAAAACCTGATCCATCGACCTGTCCAAACACCGACTCAACTCTGAATTTATCAGCTCTGGTACTGAGTGTATAAGAGTTTTCAATCACAACTGGAACCAGTTCAGCTCATTACGGTGATGGTCAGATTCTATCCAGTCATCTGTAACACGTTTTACGTCATTTACAAAGACTCACGTAACAACTCAACAAAAGTGACGCACTTTCACTTGTGTATGTAACAAAACCTGCATTTTTAACAGTTGGCAGTCTAATGGCAGCATATGACACATTCCCCTGCCTTTTGTCATTAATAATCACATATTGATCGTTCCTCTTTTAGCAGCAGAGTTTTTCACAGGATTTTCGTGCCTAAAACCATCAAAATAATCAACTCTGCTTTAAATAAAAGAGGGGACGCATTTTATGACGTCAGCTTTTGGCGCGGCGTTCCAGAATTCGGATGAATTTGTAAGAAAAATGTAAAAAATCTGAGCTGTTATTGCGTTCTCTGTGAAAAATATTTACTGTAACGCCAGCTTAATTTAACATTTGAGGATTGTAATTTGACTTAGTGGGGAAAAACATCACGTGCACACAATAGATGGTGGATTTGGTTGGTTATTAATCACATTTTCATCAGAAGCAAGTTAAACTCCTGCATTTTAACAACCACAAAATGTGTTTTATTGCAAAATGCTGGGAAATTCACTATATATTGAATCTAAAATATTACAAAATGAAGTGAAAATTTGTTGAGTTGTTACTTGATGCAGTGCTTTTACATTTTTCTTCATTCATTTGGCAGTTTGTGTCATGTCTAAATAAAAGTCGTAATTTCCCCTTTAGTACACTTTCTCCACATTATGCAACAACTTAACGAGATGTAACATTTTTTCTGGATTATGTAACAAAAACCGGATTATTATTGATCATAACCACACAGTATGTTATAATTTATTACAAAATGTGGATAAAAGTTTTACATGTTGCCTTCAGGCTGTTTTAATGCAGGTGTTGTTGCATAATGCGTTGTCAGAAGGTGTTGGCGTAACGTCCCTTTATCAGCTGATTCTTCTGTTTCAACAAACAAAATACAATCCATGAATGTGAACTGTCTAACAAAAAAAAAAGAAAAGAGCAGATTTTTTGCACATTACATGAAGTAGACACTGCCACAGAGTACATCAAAATAAAGCTGAAACTGAACGTGTGCTGTGCTTTTCAGTATTGTAAGCGATCCCACACACAGAGGGATGATGGGTAATGCGGTACCCGGTGGCAACGGCTCACACATGTTGCCGGGGACGATCCCTCGCTGTGCTTTTAACCCCCTTCCCGCTCCCCTTCCTTCTTTTTGTCTGCATTTGTTGTGTTTTCCTGTCGGAGGCGTCCCTGCAGCGGCCCAGTAATCACTTGACATGACGAGTGTGTACATGTGAATGCACTGAGCAGCGTGTGACTGGCGTGTGCGTGTGCGTGTGTTTGCGTGCGTCTCTTTTGGTGGAGACTGGTGCCAAGCAGTTTTATTACGGGTCTCTCACAAAGGGATCACTCGTGCTTTTGTTTTGATTTCCCTCCTCTTCCCTTCTGTTTGATAAGCACTTTCAACCTTCTCATGTCTGTCAGAGGAGTGTGTAGCTGTACATAGCAATTTCCTGTAACAACAAGTGCTCCTTGTTCAGTCTGAATATTTTGTTTTGTTGGATTTACTTTTAAGAGCATTACATTGTTGTAGAATTAAAGGAAAAATAAACTAGATGAACCTACTGTCTTTGTTTTTTTTGGGAAACTCCTACATTCAAGTACAAGCCTGAGCTGAGGTAGTTTTACTTGTTTGTATTTGTATATATAGTTATCACAAAAAAAGGCAAATCATAAGAATTTAACAGCTGATTTTTATGTTTGGATTTAAATAATTGGTAAAAGATGCAATAGGATGAAAGTAATGCAAAAAAGAAAAAAATGTTGTAAAAGACATGAGATTTAGTGCTTATTTTGATTTTAGTTTTCACAATTTTATAATAAATTGAGTGCAATATGATTCATATTCAGCATAAGAAAATGAAGAAATGATTATTTGTGGTTTTTAACTTTTCTTAATGGTCAGAATAGGATAAATCTTCTTGAATTTAGAAACTGAAAATATGAGAAATGTTGACCTGGGTTAAAAAATTATTAATTTTTACCCAATTATTATTATTGTAAATTTTTAAAATTTTAGATCACAGACACGGGTTAATATGTAGATGTATGGTGTGTTAATATAAAACCTGTTTATTGATTAAGTAAGAAAGAATATTGAGATAATGGTTCCTATGTGCACCTGGAATATAAAATAAGAGATATTTATTTCAAAGATAAAGCAAATAAACTTTCATCCATGTGTCAAATAAAAGGAATGAATACAGATAATTTTTGGCCTGTGATATACAGAGGGTTTGCAGAGCTTGAGCATCAAATGGTTAACAACAAGAAAATGACTTTGGTTTGATGCTTTGCTGATACAACAGTGTTTTCTGTTGAGGTGTAAATGTAGTTTCAGTTCAATATTGAACTAGGATGAGGTCAATAAGTGAAGGATCTGCAGCTGAACACAAAAAACAGAAAACAGCCCCACGGCTTCAATCATGTTTAATGCATGTACTGATATACATCTCTAAAAATCAAGAAAATCTTAAGTTACTGTCTAACATCAATGTCTACCTATTGAATGCAAATTCAAGTGAATACATGACAGAAAAATTACAACCAAGAGAAAGAATCAAGATCGAAAAGCGACGAGTGCTGCTCTAAGTTAGTCATGCCCACTGATGTGATGAATGGAGGTGGTCTTAGCAGCTCTAAAGAAACAATACTAGAAAGTGACGACCCCTGACGATAAGTAGACTTCATATCACTGCACAGAAACAGGACGCCTGGACCATAATCAGCAGCAGCAGACTAAGAGCAAGCTGAGGAGCTTGACCGCACGATGTCCGTCACCACAGGCGGAGCTGCGTGGTTCTTTATCTTAGGTTTGCTAAAACAACACAAGGAACACTTGGAGCAAAACATTGCTTTAAGTTTTTAAGTTTTACAAAGTATGGCCAGACGACAAGTGTCAATAAAGCAATCATATGCAATTATATATTAAAGGCTATTTAGAAGAGGACCATACATTTGATCCAAAGAAAGAAGACTGGTCATGTAACAAGAACGAGATTTTAACTCCTGTTCAAATCCAATCTCATGTGCAAAGTGTTGCCTCCTTTCTCATCATCGTGATCAATGTGAGTAATTAAACATGGGTTTGATTCTCTGACCAGAGAATAAAACCCTCATCTAGTGATATTTCAGATTCTAATGAAATGTTGATACTGGATTTCTTCGCCAACGACATCATTAATCTCCCTGCAACATCTTTAGAAACTCGTTTTTAAAAAAAATAGACATGGCTTCTCCAGCCGACTTATATCCCTTTGTCTATAAAAACTCAGACAGCGATATGTACAACTTTGATTATATATTATAAAGATTCTCTGGATCTGTAGATCACCATAGGTTCCCTGCCACCAGATCTACCGTGGGGTCGCTGCCCACAAAGCACGTATCGGAAAAGAGAGGATTGTCGCAGGAGACGTCTCCCTGTGCAGGTTTAAGTGTGGAATGAGGAGCTGAGGCTGCACTATGTACAGGCAATGGGGTGACAGTCAGAGTGTACCGTGAGTGGGTCTGAGTGTGTGTCAGTGTGTGCTTGCACTCAGTGGATCAAAGGTTTCCTGTGGTTTGTCTTCAGGCTCCAGTCAGGAGCCGAGCAGAACCGGACTCACACCGACGACTGATCCCACACCTGCAAGACAAGGACAGGGGCAGAGTGACCCACAGGACGTAAGTGGCATAGCGTTAGCCTCATTGCCTAAGTCATTCACTATATGGACATAGGTACTGGGACACGTTGAATTCAGGTGTTGCTTTTCTAACAGGGGTCTGGGATACAAAACAATAATGACAAATGTCATAATATAGTTTTATATTGTGATATATATCATATTGATTATTAATACTGATGTTTGAATCCCAAATCAGCATGAACAGGACATCTTACAGCTGTAGACATGATGTGTCCCAATATTTTTGTCCATATAGTTTATAAACATCAATATTTCCTTTTCAAGTTTAATGGGAGATTTTTTTTCCTAAGTCAGATGTGAAGAAAGTAATGGTTAGTTGTGGTAGAAAATATGTGTTACAAAATGGAAATGGACTCTGTGTGTCTCAGGCTTCACACAAAATCTGGAAGGAGCCGACAGCTGCAGTTTGGCCGACATATGTATTTTTGGTCAAGGAAGAGACTAGCGGAAACGGCAAGTTGATAGGACCAATATTTTGGGAGATATTACTGATTTTGGAATACAACAGCCTTACAATATCCTTGCCCAGAATCATAGAATCGTCATTGAAGTGGGTTACCTAGCAACAGATAAACAATAGGACCACGTTGCCATGGTGTCAAATTTCATGTGCAGAAATAGACATGCCAGCTGAGAGGTTATTCAACAGTGGAATTTACCAAGAAGGTAAAGGAATGAACTGGATCAGAGGTAAATTGATTGTCTACCACATCTAGAGCCTGTGGTCAGTGCTCTAGTTACTATTTACAGTCACAGCACGAAAGACATTTGACAAATTTAGAGGTAGAACTTTTAAAATCAGTCATGTCTAAAAACAAAAATATACTTCACATTTTATTTTATTATTTATTTATTTAATTATTTATTATTTTTTATTTTATTTACATCTTTATTTCACAATGTTGAGAGAAATTAAGTAACGGCGTGAGGCATTTTGAAAGCAAAGACAACAGTTTAAACAAAGCTAATGTAATGCAGTGATATTTATCACAATACAAAACTATAATATGACATTTATTATTGTTTTGTATCCCAGACCCCTGTTAGAAAAGAAACACCTGAATTCAACGTGTCCCAGTACCTATGTCCATATAGTGAATGACTTAGGCAATTATGCTACGAGGCTACCTATTTATTACTGGTCACACAGGAGCCACAACCTCCACTCCACAGCTAGTCTCTTACATCTCCACCCTTGATTATCTGTGTGCTGGTGCTGTAGATCCATCTACCTCCATCCACTCTGGTTCTGGAATAGGAGTGAACAGTATGTGGGCTGTGTGGAGAGTTCTTAGGTAGTGCTCAGTGCAGATGCATTGTTTTGGTGGAACATGTGCACATAAGGAAGAGTGTGATGGTATGAAGATGACTAAATCCCTACAAAACATGTGACATAAACAAGCATAACACACTCAGCAGCTTTTATGACACTTACAGATGAGTTCTTCTATGAAACTGGTCCTAAAAACAGGACATGGGGCTAAAAATTCAAACCAGATGTAGACGAATGTTATGAAGCAAGTTTAGAAGCACTTTGGGTCTGTTTTAAAAATAAATACTTACTGAGATAAAAGAGAAACTATTTTTCAGATAAAACACATTTTTATATTTTTTTGTATTATGTTTTATACAAAAATCTGCATGTAACACGGTCAAAAGGACACGAAAATAATGCGCTACTATTCTTTTGAATATCTCTTTACTCTCTCACAGGTACATTTTGGGAATTGAACTAATTATTCAAGGCAGAATGTTTCACAAAAATAGCCGCTGTTGCAAAATCATTTGCGATTTTTATGCGTTTAACTGGGCAGGTTCTGCATGTAACACAAGTGGACACGATGGGATACCCACAAAACCTGGAATGAGACTGAGATTCATGAAAACCCACATGTCTGGATTAGAAAAAACCACTAGGATCGTCAAATTTAACAGCGTCTCTATTTATAGTCTATATCAGACCATTTACAGCCATGTTTTCCAGATCTAATGCACTGACACCTAGGTAGCTTTTCCTGTCCCAATTTTGGTCCTATTTTTAGCCCCAATATTATATTAAAAATTCATTAATTTTGGGATGGCTCAGAGCAAGAGTATAATTTTTTTTGGCATTTATCTGAGGTCATCATTAGGTCCATCTTGGGGGGAAATATGTCTGAATTTCTCTTTTATTATTGGGTCTAAAAAGCTGGAAAAGTGCCAGGTACCAAAATGAACCCAGTTTCATGGAAGCACCCAGATGCAAATTCACAGCAGCCTGTTTACTGGAATAATGTCTCAGGGGTTAAAGGGTTAAACCCAGACTCATGTTCCCCTGTTGTCCTACCTTGTTGACAGGGGCCAGTTGTGTCCGAACAGACCCAGCGTGGAGCCGGGTGCTGTCCCCAAACCTCCCAGGGGACCTCTCCCTGCGGCTGTCCAGGACCCGGCCCGGGGACTTCTCCCGGTCCAGGGGCCGGGCCGGGGACTTGTCCCGTCTGAACTCGGTGCGTCCCTCCCTGTAGCGGTGCGGGGTGCTGGGCTCTCGATGCAGACCGTCGTGGCTGCCGGGGCCCGAGGCCAAACGCTTGGAGATGTGCTCTGTGTAGGTGGGAGGGCCCCGCTTACTGGGGCTCCTGCAGACAAACACAGCAGAGAAACAGGACTGAAGGATGGGGTCAAACAGATACTGACACCGGAATGACTCATCAGATCTGTGTTCAACACTGACAGACCCTGATCAGCTCTGTTCTACTCCTGAACTAATGCTGCCTTCATGTGCCATTGGAAAGATGACCTTTTCCACTTGGGAATTTGAAATAACAAGTGTGTTGCTTTCAAGTGCTTTTGTTGGAAAAATAGCTGATACACAATTTATGGTGACCTGCTACTTGGGTGGAACAGTTTTGGATGTGTTAATTTATCTGTACAGCATTTTTAAAAATTGTTTTATACAAATTGTGTATGCTATAAATGTGCAAAAATCATCCGCTAACAGCAGCGGAACGTTAATAAAAGCAGTGTTCATCATTTGTGATGAATCCCTCGTTGCTTTCCACCATGTTGAAAAGGTCAAAGGTTATTTTCATCTCGTGTATCAAATTTTTTTTCAGTTCTCCAGTGGGAAATATGACATGAGGGGACGTTCATATGCAATTTTCAAGTTCGTAACTAGTATTCATCATAATTCTTATAGTACTTGAAGGCAGCAAAAGACATGTTTCCAATTCCAAGTCTATGGTGTTTTCTACTATAAACCTCTTCACCTTCACTGCTCAGACTTCAGAATAATAGACACAAACACTCATTACTACCTTCTGTCATCTCTCTGCTAAACCCAAGGAGGAAAAGGTAGTTTATCTTTAGTGTTTCACTTCTTTAACTCTTTAAATGAACTGAGCATTATCTTCTTTTTAGTATGTATTTATGATATTGGTTATATTGCTGTTAATCGATTCAGTCAATCAAACTGTGTTCACATAGTGTCATATCATAATAAAAGTTATCTCATGACACTTTACATTTAGAGCTGGTCTAAACCAAACTCTGAAACCAATTTAAACCAAACCAGCAGAATCCTCCAGAAGCAAACACTTGGTGACTGACTGACTGATTGATTGATTGACTGATTGGATTATTGTCTCTCAGCCTGGCCTGGAGAGGTACGTTGGACTAAACTGAAGTACTAAGGATATAGAATATTGAATAGATTGTCTCAAACTGTAAAGGCCTTGAGAAAAATGTATAATTTTGTGCTTTGTAAATAAAACTGACTTGACCATTAGCCAGGTTTGTACCAACACGGATTCACTTTTTAACATGATTAAGTCATTTTGCACTAAATCTAACTAACATTCCATTTAAACCTCTTCAGACTTCACACTAAACCTAGTTTTTTAAAGTTTGTGGTAACTTCCAATCTTCCTTAAATGATTTATCACCTTTTATTGCAATACAGTTATCTGCATTCTGCATTTTTCAGTGAAATCAGAGATTTTCCTGTATTTAATTTGCTGATTATGTAGATGTTCATAAAAGGTTTTATAGTTAGGTTATGATATCAAAACAGAGAATGTTCAGCAAACTGTATCCTCATCTGAATAAAAGAAGCATCTACATCCGCTCTCATTTATCAAACGACTTGTGGTGAATCAATGTTGTAGATGACAAGTGTTTCCACATTCACCACAGAGCCTCTGACCGTCCACATGGGTCATATCTGATGTTGCAGAAAAGCTGAGAAACTGTATTTTATCTGGATTATTTGAATGTATTGATAGGATTAGTGGCTCAAAAGGTATTAAACATTTTTGGATCCTCTAGATGCTTTTGATTTTTTTTCTCTAGATTGAAGTGATTTATCTCCACTGATTGTAATATTATCCTGTTTATTTTCTGTTTTTTCAGTGTAAATCATATATTTTCCTATATTTAATTCACTGATCATGCAGATGTTCATAAAAGGTCAGCTTAAAGTTGAGGGTTATTATATCAAAATCAGAGAAAACTGAAGAAAAAGTGACTTTATCAATAACTGAACATAAACCCAGTGTGTCCATCCACTGTCACTGATCCAACTCCATGGGTTTTACTGGTGAATCA
>JAPQRP010000030.1:14215175-14225345 GCA_037367295.1 Apogon hyalosoma
TATCTATCTATCTATCTATCTATCTATCTATCTATCTATCTATCTATCTATCTATCTATCTATCTATCTATCTAAATCAAGTGTTCAGATGGGACAGGAGCAGCTGACCCTCGGCTGGACCCGGTTCTCTGCAGCTCTCCGGACTCTCGGATCAGGCTGCCCTTACAGCAGATGACTCGCAGTTTGTTCTGGTAGGACGAGGCCAGGTAGATGGCGCCGGAGGAGATGGCTGGGCCCAGGTAGCGAGGGTTTGGGATGTCCAGGTGAGCCAACACTGCGGGACTAGAAGGACAAAGATGTGTTAAATACAGTAACCCACGGCTAAATCTAAGTGTTTGGAGTTTCCAGTTGGACTGACCCCAGAGCAGCGTGACCCTGCACTTCGATGACGTCCAGAGAGTTGAAGTAGGTGACGAACAGGTACGGCTCTCTGTAAGCTGCAGCACAGGACGACAAGGACAGGGAGGGTTTCAATCTGTGTCTGGGCTGAATCAAGCAGGAAGTGTTCAGAAGGATATTTACCAAAGGACAAAGGCAGACGGCTCCACTTGATTTCATCAGTGCGGCTCCTTCGTCCATACGTGTCCACAAACACTCCAAACTCTGCCACAGAAACACAGCTTAAAACACTCTCTAACTAATCCAGGGTGGGTGCTTTTGTCCTTGTATGAGCTTTATATGGTCTGTTTTTGGGGACAGAAAACAGCAGGCGTGTGGGTGTGGACTCACCATGGAAACACAGCAGGTACTCCTCCTTTTGCATGCTGCTGGCCACCTGCATGATGGCGATGGGGAAGCTGTGAGATGATGCAGCGAACACTGCCGAGGCCAGCGACACATCATTCTTATCTAAAAACTCTGGAGTGGACAAACACGAGACACCTGCATCAAAACCTGCCTCTGTTTCATTTCTGTGTCAAAAAATAAACATGAAACCGACCCCAAAAAACCCTTATCGCATCATGGTCCCGGACCTGATGTACCAGGTTGGAATAAAGTGTGAAAATGGCACAAACAGAAAAATGACTTAGTTCTGTTTTCGTAAAAAAAAAAGGAAAGAAAAGACAGTCCTCTAGTGTTCTCACCCTCAAGCACAAACTGCTTCATTTCAATCTCATAAAACTTGTTGGTGCCAATGATGATGCTGTAGCTCGTCAAATGGATGCAGCTGCAGGGCTCCAGAGTTTCAATCTCCTGTGAGACGGTCAGAAAGAGCACTGAGGTCTGTTTATACATAATGTATTAGCTACAGGTAGCCTTTTATATTGAATCAAATACAGAGCTCTTTGTTGGGGCACCTTTTTGATTCAGAGGGCTGCTGTGTTGATCAGAAATGTGTCAAATCCAACTAGAAAACGTGTAACTATTGTATAATATCCTCGTACATGACTCAGGTATCAGCCTGTTATTTGCTTTTATTCCTGACTAAATGGTGCTTCTTTTATTGGGGTTTCTCTACAGACCTCTATCTTCTACATTCATGATGTTATTGACTCATGATTCATTTGTATCAAACTAAGAGGTTCTCTCTACCTTGCGGATGCAGTATTTGTTGAGATTGTCATTGTAGCGCAGAATGGTTATTTTGTTGGGCATCGCAGCACATATACAAGGTCCATTGTCTATCTGTAAAAAGAAAACACATGTAATAGGTTAAAACAGGCCAGTACAACCTAAATGTCATTCACCATGTCAAAAGTGAAGAAAAAAATCAATCTTAGAGATTGTATATTTATCAAGCAAGTGGAAATTATTTGTGAATTGTGAAGAATTTATGGAAGTTTCAAATCATTTTTAAGGGGTTGTCAGCACCCCCTGTTGGTTGAGCATATGGTACATACAGGGTGTCCCAAAAAATTCATTTGAGATGTTCGTATTGGAGTGACTACATGGTTGGAGAAATGATACTTAATAGGATTTATTTTGGACATAAAATGTTTTATTCTACAAATTTCAAACAAAAAATTCTGGGGATGGTAATTTTATAATGTTCCATAGTTATTACAAATGTTCAATGTGTGCGCCGCTCGTGACACGGCACACATCCAGCCAATAGTAGAGTTCCTTTTTCTGACATAAACACCCTTCCTCTTGAAACTTCTTATTCCACGTCCACATCTGCTTTCCTGTTGGCGCTTGTTTATGAAATTTTCTAACAAATTCATGTTGCGCATTCACATGTGACTGAGTTTGCGCGTACTTCAATACACAGAAAGGCTTTTCTGTCGCAGTAAATGGCATGTCTATTCCTGAAAGCACAACAATACAAATGATTACACTTTTTTGAGCAAAAAGGCAAACAAATTTGAAACAAATTATTAGGTGATGAAATGATGTTAAATTTTTTGGGACACTGTACAATGTGATAAATTTTTTTTAAATTTAGGTCATATTTTTTATTTACTTAAAACCAGTTCTAAATAGTCTCAAAGGTATTAATAAATTGTTTGTTCCTTATTAAAGGTTGTTTCATACCATTTGTTGAAGGTCATTAACGCCCCCTGGTGGTCAAGTAACAAGGCTATGCTATGTGGTCCAAAAATTTTAATTTTGGTCAGATTATTTGAGTCACTTAAAACCAGTTCTAAATAGTCCCAAATGCATCAATAAATGGTTTGTGAATGATTTAAGGGTTTTTTACACCATTTGTCGTCAGCGCCCCCTGGTGGTCCAATATCAGGCTTTAAACTGTGTGGTCAGAAAAATGACATTTTGGTGAGATTTTTGAATTTATTTAAAACCAGTGCTAAATGATCCTAAAGACATCAATAAATGGTTTGTTTGTTATTAAAGATTGTTAAGAAAACAATTTGTCTGGGGGTCATCAGCGCCCCCCAGTGGTCAAGTATAAACCAATAAACCTTGGACCCAGTTTGGTATATGTTTCTGGTGTTCTAGATACTCATAAGGGCAATAAGTGCTCCCTTAAGTATTTCTGTTGTTTCTGGGATGTCATGGTTGCCAAGCCTTATGGCGAGGGGATAGAAAAGTTATATTATAGGCCGTGAAAATGGTCAGGTTTTTATCCACTGTGTTTCTCAAGTGTTGTGGATGACTGCTAAAGCATTAGTAAGTGCTCCCTGAGGTGATCCAGGTTCTTTCTGAGCCTGGAGCAGTAAAAGCTCCAAAAGTGGGCATTTAGGACAGTCTGGTATATGTTTCTCAAGTGTTTCAAGTAATTGCTGCGGCATTAACAAGTACTCCCCCAAGTGTTTCAGGTTGTTTCTAAAGCCTTTTCAGGTCTTCATGTCATTCAGTATTAACTGTGCTGTACTGAATCCTCCAAAAATGGTTCTGTCGGACAGGTTTTCACATATTTTTCTTACATGGTTTAGATATTAATAAGTGCTTCATAAGGTGTTTCGGGAAGTTTGTTGCCTCCAGTGGTGAAGCAGAAAAGCTATGCTATGTGCTCAGAAAACAGTTATTTTTGAGCAGGTTTGTGTAAATGTTTGCGAAGTCTTTATTGTTGAGTCAAAAACGTTGAAGTGTCTCATGTTATTTGTAAGAGTTTATCAGGTGGTCCCCGAGAGTCTCAGATGGTTTTAGTAGTAGGTCTATGTTATGTGTGCTACGAAAACTGATGTTTTAGCTCAGGGGTGTCAAACTCGTTTTAGTTCAGGAGACACATAGGGGGCCCATTTGAATCTCAGGTGGACCAGACTACTAAAAGAATAGCATGATAGGCTATAATCCATGGCTCAGGAGGTAGATTGTCCAATTGGGTTCGAATTCCGCTCTGTCCTAGTCAGTCTGTTGTGTCCTTGAGCAAGACACTTCACCCTCCTTGCCTCCAGTGCCACTCACACTGGGGTGTGAATGTTCGGTGGTGGTCGGAGGAGCCGTGAGTGTGAATTGGCAGCCACGCTTCTGTTAGCCTGCCCCAGTGCAGCTGTGGATACAGGTGTAGTTTGCCACCACCAGAGGGAAAATGTGTGAGTGAATGAATAATGGGTCAATAATGTAAAGCGCTTTGGGTGCCAAGAAAAGTGCTATAGAAATCAAATCATTCATTATTATTATTATTATTATTATTATTATTATAATTATTATAACTGAGAACTCCTCAAAAAAGTATGTAAGAAAGTACCAAAAATTTTTAAATTGACAAACTATCCTTTCACAAAAAAAGTGAAAATCTGAAAAATAAATTTCTTTTAAAAAATTAGTTCAATTTCAACAATATTATGCCTGAACCTATCGTTTACACACATGCATTTGGAGATCGCAGTGGGTCTACACACGCACAAAACATTTACTTACAGGCAGAATATTGTTAAATTTGGAGTTTGGAACTAAAATGTGTTTGACACCCTTGACTGTTAATATCTTCAGTGTAATTTGTGCACTTTGCTAATTCATCCTGTGGGCCAGATTGGAGTCTGTGGGTTGTTTGTTTGACACCCCCGCTTTAGACCAATTTAGGTATATTTCTATATTGTGAAATTTGGTCACAGTAAAGAATGAGATGTGAAATGAATAGATGTGGTGCTCCCATGATGGCTTTCCCCTTGTTGAAAAATAACAAGTGACCCACTGGAGGCAGGTGCACTGGTGCTCCAAAATGTGATCTCTAAAGTCAGGGGTGTCAAACATACACCTGTGATGAATCTGTCATGTACAACAATTACACTGAAAATATGAACAGTCAAGGGGGTCAAAATCATTTTTAGTTCCAAACACTAAAATTTCAACAATATTATGCCTGTAACTAAACGTTTTGTGTATTTGTAGACCCACCGTGATCTGTAAGTTCAGGAATAATTTCAGCTTTTTTGAGGTAATTCACATTTTTTTTGTGAAAAGCTAGTTTGCAAATATTTTCAATACTTTCTTACATACTTTTTGGTAAATGGTCGGTTCTTATATAGTGCTTTTCCACACTTTTATGGTGCCCAAAGTGCTTTACATTCACCCATTCACACAGACTCATACACCAGTAGACGGCTGCCACCATGCAGGGCGCTGCCAGACCCTACTGGGAGCAATTTAGGGTTCATTGTCTTGCCCAAGGACACTTCGACATGTGGACAGTCGGAGGCAGGATTCGAACTGCCGACCCTTCATTGGATGACCCGCTCTACCAACTGAGCCACAACCACCCATTATTTACAGGCTATTATGCTATTATTTTACTATTCCAGTCCACTTGAGATTAAAATGGACTGCATGTGGTCCCTGAACTAAATAGAGTTTGACATCCCTGAGCTAAACTACCAATTTTAACAGCACATTGCACGGACTTACTACTAAAACCATCTAAGGCCAAATTCTAAACTCCAAAACTTCAACAATATTCTGCCTGCTACTAAATGTTTTGTGTATTTGTTGACCCACTGTGATGTGTAAGTTGTCATGCACATGTGTAAACTGGGGCATCGTAAATGGGGGGTAAACATGACAAATTCATGGGGCCCAGCATTTCTGGGGGGCCCATAGAGCAGTGAAGGGGGTCCAGTGGATACAGGTTAGAAGATCTGCTGTATGATAGAGGCATAGAAGCCAGGAGTTGGACATTGAAAGCATGTTAAGTTTCTATTGTATTTTGCATAGATATATGCATTTATGAATTTTAAACACTGTCTGTTTAGAATATGACATAAAAAATACAATAGTTGAATATCAATGTATTTGGAATCAATTTAGTTTATTTACGAGAGTTTATAAAATGAATCCAGAATGACAGCACAAAAACATACACACTCATAAAACTCTTCAAATATTTTTTTCATTAATTTTTTCTCATTTCAAAATACGTTTTCCTGAAAATATAAGTAATTACCTACACAAAAATATATGTTTGGTGTAGATTATTGTAATTAAATTTTTTTGGCCAGATGTTAACCTTCCCTTGACTTGATTTATTTATTTATTTGTATTACTTTTCTGGCATGTCAATATAGGTATGTATACGTATGTGTATGTGTGTGTGTATATATGTATATGTGAAGATGATAAGTGAGGTGAACTGATCCAAGGGACTTGATTTTTCATATTATGCTGATAGGAAGCTAAACAACAGACTGCTGTGTGGAGAAGGGGTGGGATTAAATAAGTTATACTTCCTCCCACTCCTTTTCAAATATGCAAATGAAGTCCTACTTTGTTTTCATGCATATGTACAGCTTTTTGTTTTTTGTTTGTTTGTTTTGTTTTCTTATAATCTGTTTCATTTATAAGGACTAAGTAGGATTATTTAGTTTTGTTGCATATTCGAAATAAACTAAAACTATAACTAAACTAAGAATTGAATTTTACTTTTTTGCACTAAAACACAGAGAAAAGTTTGGAGTTGTTGCTGTTATTTATTGGTTATCATGTTATTATTTGACTGGTCTGGTCTGGCCTCTGAATTAAAATTAGTTCCACACTCCCTGTCTGAAATCACAGTCAAATATACCCACTAACATTCATGCATAAGCCATTATTTGTGCAAGAGTTACACTAAATCTCAGTGAAGTGCATAAGCTTAAGTGTAATGGAACAGAAGAAGACCTACTCTCCCAGCAGCAAACAGATGGCAGCCCTTCACCGTCTCAAAGATGTAAGGAGCCAGTTCAGACTGACTGGGCAGGTGGGACTGAGCCAGAGACTGCTTCACTCTCTTAATCTCCACCAGACATAGCGCCCTCTCATCCCCTGCAGAAAACACACACACACACTGAGCTCATGTCTCATTTGTCTCCCAGTTAGAAGGTGGTTCACTTCCAGGCCAGTAGCCTTTTCATGTGAGACGAGGTTTCACCGTATCTGCACCAGGGTGTGAACGACAGCTCACAGTTTCACTTTTCAGTCTCAGAAAGTCCACATATGATATTTATTTATCCTCATTCCTATGAACAAGAATATGAGTAATTATGAGTAAACCACAGACATAAAGAGGCATGGTGTATTTCAGTTATAGTAGTGCACTTTACAGCTGACTGAAAACATGTTTGATAAAGAAAACAAATGTTGAGGAAAAAATACAGATCTTTAACCCATAAAGACCCAGTGCTACTTTTGTGACGTTTCCCAAATGAATTTTTCTCTCTATTTAACCTTTTACAAGTGATTTACCACCATTTATTATAATATTATCCTCTGTATTTTGCATTTCTTCAATAAAAATCTGGTATTTTCCCATATTTCATTTACTGATCATGTAGATGTTCAGAAAAGCTCAGATTAAAGGTAACTGTCATAATATTAGAAACAGAGAAAAATTAAGAAAACTTGACTTTTTCACTAAAATATATCATTAACTGAACATAAACCCAGTGTCGCCATCCACTGTCATTGATCTAAATCCATGGGTTTTACTGGTGAATCAACGTTGTAGAAGATGATGGTGTTTCCATGGTAACTACGGAGCCTCTGAACGTCCAAATGGGTCATATCTGATGACCGTGAAAACAAACTGTCAAACTGACAAACTGTATTTTACACCAATTATTTACATGTTTTGATAGGTTTAATGGATCATATGTTATTGGTAGATGATTTTGATCACCAGTGGTTGTTTGGGTATCTGCTATTTCTGACCATTTTGAAATGGAAATCTAATCACTATTCCTTTCATTTCTATTTCTGAAAAATGGTCCAATACATTTGTGAAGCACGTGATTCAGCTTTTACTTCATTATTCCGGTTAGAAAGAATCATGCATGACTCATACGTTATAAATCCATTAGCAATTATCCTTTTTGTTAGCAAATTGACTGTGATTATGTGTCTGACTGTTTCTTCTGGCTTTTATTTTGTTCTATCTGTGATGCATTTGGTGACGGTGGTTTTGAAAATGTTCTATATAAATAGAGTTATTTCATTCATTTTTTTCTTCTATGTGATGACGATAAAGAAAAATAGAAGCACTGGGCAAAAACAATATATGTAAAATATATTAGAATTTAGAAGGGTTCATGTCTTATTTTAAGTGTAATTCACGTCTTCTTCTACATTAAACAAAAGTTGATTATTATTCATAAGATAAGATAAGATAAGATAAGATAAGATAAGATAAGGCTGATTATTTATTTCGAGCATATGCAAAAAAATGTACATAAACATTTACCAGTAAAAATAGAGACATAATGTAAATATACATCTACATTTACACATATACCTCTAAACATCTAAACATAATAATATTCAGCCCAAAAAGGAGAGGCAAGAAGTCCAACTTATTTACTCCCATTCACATGTTGCCTAGAATAAATGTGTTCAGCTGCTTCCTATCTGTAAGAGTAACATATATCATAGTACTATAATATTGTTGTAGTAAATGTATCAGTATTACCTAGATACTAACCTTTTCTGTTTTTAATAATGATCCAACATGTATTATAATTTAAGACAAAAGATAAGATAAGATAAGATAAGATACAGGAAATTTGCATTATTGCAAGAGCAGGGTAGAATAAAGTGCAGCAAATGATAAATAAAATGAAGTAATATTAAAAATAAAGAGATAAAATAAAATAAAATAAAATAAAATAAACAAGAAATATAAAAACTCAAGTCACTGAGACAGACATTCATCATGAAGGACAAAAACAAAGTGACATCTCACCAACAATCATCAGAAGTTTCTCCTGTTCTTTGATGATGTGAATCTGAAAGACCGACCCCAGTCCAGGGATGTGAGTCAGGGAGTTCTTGATCACATTCAGGGCATACAGACCCTCTTCTGAGCCCACCAGAACTATCTGCAGCAGAGAGAAGAAGCAAAGAAAGACGGAGCACCATAATTATTCTGGTGAACATGTTGAAATTTTAAACAGGAACAAACACTGGCAGTGAGCCCTGAGCATCTGCTCTGGGCTCGGTGTCCTTTCATAAATGACGATCGTTACTTCTGCTGTGGGTAGAAGTGGAGTCTTATAAAACAGAAATCAAAACGCCATCAGATTCATATGTTAACATGAAGCCGCGTCATGTTCATATGCACTGTGTATTAATGAACATGGAGCCTGAAGACGCCTGTACCTGATCTGTGAGGGGAAGTGTGCAGTTAATGTCCAGCCGATCGTCTCCCTCCAGCTTCAGGAGAGAGTTTCCAAGCAGCTTCTGGAAGAGCAGACAGAGGTGAGGGGTCAGCGGGGTCATGACCTCGACGTGACCTCAGAGGGGCAGCAGGAGCAGGACACAGGGGACTGGACGGCTGCAGGGCCGAGTGCAGGTTAAAACTGTGTTAGACGTGGGACCAAGTCACAAGTCATGTTTCTGAATAAAACCATGGCTTGTCTGAAGTCAAAGTGAGTCCATTTAGTTTCATCTAAATTTAACAGTCTAAGTTTTCACAAAGTAGTCTTATACATTTAAGTCACTAAATTGGTTATATAGTAGTAGTAGTAGTATTAGTATATAGATAAGAATAAATATAGTATTAAATTACAGATCCTTCTGATCTCAACTAGTTAGATTCATCAACTTTTAGGGAATGTAATCAGTGATGTGAACAGACAGTTTTATGATCTTTCATCTTTTTCACCCACTTTAAAACATTTTGAAAGAAAAGCAACTGATCACTATAATGAAATAATAAAAATAGGTATGCATTTTTTTTTTAAAAAATCTAAAATTGTCTAGTAATCCAAACAGTTAATATCACATGTTAAAAGTGTTGATGAACAATGTCTAAACTCAGAAGATCTTTATGTTCAAATCAGCAGGTGATTTGATATTTTATATGGAAAGCTGGTCCAATGTTTGGACCACCAAATTTCACATCACATACTATGCAACCAAATGTACTTAACATGTGTCCAAAATGTCCTCTATAAAAGCCTCATGACGTTCATTTAAAGCCAAAAAACAGAAACACCTCATGTACTATATACTGTATCTTCACCTTAACCCTAGCTAACTCTTCACGTAACCTTTGCCTCAACCTGAAATGTCTCATTTATCTAAAACAGAAGCTGTACCCTAAAGTTATCGTCTAGATTTTTGGTTTAGAATGTGTGTTACCAGGGATTTTTCTGTGCCTCCAGTGACTGGCTGTCACAAAATCCCACCAAATTTCACAATAAGCAATACTAAAAAAGTTTCACAACAAGAAATAATATGACCAAATGCACCAAAATTGGTCCAAAATGCCAATTATGCCAAAATACACACACACACACACACACACACACACACACACACACACACACACACACATATATATATATATATATATATATA
>JAPQRP010000030.1:14295094-14318299 GCA_037367295.1 Apogon hyalosoma
ACACACACAAACTCTCACTCAGACACACACACACACACACACTCACGCACTCACGCTCTCTCTCACTCACACACACACACACACACACACACACACACACACACACACACACACAGCCTTTGTGACCTGCTTCATTTCACACAGATTATCCTTCATCAATTTGTGCTTTGGGTTTTTCAATGACTACATTAATCCATGCAAACATCCATTTCAATGTCATTGTTACTAATTTCCTGTTTTGTAATTATTACAAACATTTTCAAGAAACCATTTAAATAAGAACAATACATTGGGAAGTTGGACATTATTCTTTCTATGTATTCTTTAACACCAAAGACAGTGTCGTACCTGCTCTTTAATTTCTTGAAGTTTGTTGCTCTGCTCCCGGATGTCATGAAGGAGCTGCAGTGCTTTATCATCCTCCTGAGACACTTCCATTCGAGCCTGTTCCAAACTGCGCTTGAGACTCTGAAACAAAGGACATGCATAGACTATAAAAGATAAACCGAGTGATAAATGTACAGGCCACTGTTTGTAAAGTAGTGCATACTCAAATATTTAATGTCTAGATTCAACGAGAACTCCTTAGATTTATATTTAAACAGTCAATTTTAATGTAATATTTACAGTTCATTTGAATATTTAGTCAAAGTTGCATAACATTTATTAACTATTTACAACAGCAAATGTGACAAGGACAAAGTTGATAATTATTGATATAAATCTAGTGAATCTAATATCTAATCTAATTCAAATGCAGTATAATTCATGTAAGCACAAGAAAGAAAGAGAAGCTGCCCCATGCATTTATAATTTTTGATAAATAAAACAAATAAATACATAAACTGTGGACAAAATCACACATATATAAGCCTCAATATTGTAGAGGATCGCAGTATAGTGAAACACCTACAGACTTTGCTTTCACAATAAGTCTTTGTTTACTGTAAACTACCGTGTTATTCGTTCACTATGAATTCAAGAGTATGTGTGGGATGATTGTCCATTAGTGTCCACAGAAGTAACTCACACTGCATTCCGTGATATAAGTTGCCAAGTCCTGTTCCAGGATGGTCCTCTGGGTCTCTGAGGCCTTTAGCTCTATATCCTTCTGCTGCAGCACTGACTCCAGGTCAGACATCTTTCTCTGGACAAGGGAGATCTCCTGCTCTACCTAAAAACAAGACCATCAAAGCACAACATGGACCTGACTTTGCTCTGACAGTTTCATAACATGACTCAGGAGCCCGTGGATATGAATGCAGCATTCTCTCCAGTCTCTTTAGTTGCTAAAATATTCTTTCTGACGAAAACACCTACAGCAATATTAGTATCAACTTGTGCTGTCAAACAATTAAAATTCTTAATCAGATTAATCACAGGGTTGCTGTGGATTAATTTCGATTAATCACAATTAAATATCATTAATTTTTAATCTATAATGATTGTGTTTCATTTTGCATGAGCAAACAGACTCAGGAAAGAAAGGAATATATATGCACTTAACGTGTTAAACCCCTTCAACAGTTTCAACAAAACAACGTGAAACAAGTGGTTCCAGGCACAACAAACCCTGCCCCTCGCACATATTGTAGCTTATTTTGGCATCGATCCAGCTGATGTCATCATGTCTATGCATGTGCTGATGTCAGCATATTAATTACCTCTATATATGTGCCAAGTCTGAAGTAAATTGAAACAAAATTGATGTTTTTATGGACATTTGAAATTTCGTCATTTATAAGAAAAATGGGAAAAAAGATTTTGAAAATTCATAAAAAATTTTAACTTTGACCTACTTCTCCCAAAATATAATCAGATGTATTCTGGGTCATTGGCAATCTATAAACCCAATTTGGTATGAATTCAAGCAATAGTTTTGCTGCTAGAGTGTTAACAAACAAAGGAACACACAAAGAAACAGACAAATCAAATCAAAAACATTACCCTTGCCTCCCCTTTGGGGGGCGGGGTAACAAAACAACTTGAAACAACTGTTCCATTTTTGTTTTTGTTTTTTTTGTCCTCATATTTCCATCCAGAGGCCAATGTGCTGCATCTTCCATCTTTATGGGTTGATTCTGCTGCCTGTCACTACTGGATCAACTGACCATTTGTTCATGCACAACGCTAACTCTACTTGGACAAACTGACCCAAATGCGTTGTCGGAGACATTCAAAGTCATTCTGCTGCAGATGGGTTAATTGCATTAAAATTTCAAATCAGATTAATCATGATGATGGATTAATCTGCGTTAATGCATTAATTTTGACAGCCCTAGTATCAACGCATTGTTTTTGTCTGTATTTGTGTTTGCACAAGACTACACTGGTGCGGTGGCACATGTCAGTGGTAGGGAGGGATGATAGAATTAGATGTGCCATTACAGCATTACAGTCTAAGGAGCACTGGAAATCAGAGAAACAGCAGGACTGGCAGCACACTCACAGATACACAGCCTTAGCACAGTCACAGCACTTAGTGTATAGCACCACTAACACCGAGTCAGATGCATGAATACATGTTCACAGCAACATGCCATGCTTTCCTTGCTTATTTCACTGATGGATCTAACAAAGGTATGACAAGTGTGGAAAACATAAAGTAATGCTGACTAAGGGAACAACAGGAATAACACATTTTTAAACAGAAAATAAATCAAACTTGCTTAACTTGTTTTCCGTTTGTGTTGTAGCAATGACGCAGCACATCTATTTTTTACATTTAGCTTCTACAAGTGTAGCAGATTGATGTTACAAGCACAGCCCTGCCTTCATAAATAGTGAGTGATGCATTAACACATATGCACACACACAACATTCATCTAGAGTGTGAACTGAGAGACAGATGGATGATTTCGCTTGTTTAGACCACATGAAGAGCAATACCTGTGACATGTGTCCGGCAACTCTGGCTGTTTAGTCTTTGTAAAGTAACAGAGCTGTTCTGAGGGAGGTGGTGTTAGGTACAGTGTTGATGAATGTGGCCTCTTATCTGTGGGGAAAGAGGGAAATAATACAAGGAGATGGCAGGTGAGGAAATATGACAGTAAATGTTCTTGAATAAGCAGTCTTGAAAAGTAAGGGGCTGACCTCATGTTCTTATGTAAAACACTTAACTCATATAATTCTTCCATATGCACTCCCACTGTATAGTCTAAATTAGACAAATGCATCTACCATATGTGCTCTTATGCTACATAATGCATACATGCATTCATATGTTTCCCTACTCAGTTAGTCAACAAGCACTCTCATGTCTTGAACAACTTTTGGATTAACGCTATCAAAATGACAGATCCTGGTTTATTACTAACTGTCAGAGAATCAAATGTGCCCTTTTTTATCAACATTTCTGACTCAAAATCACAATATTAGCAATTAGCAATCAGGCACTAATCAAGACACCCGATTCTCCACATTCCATCGAATCTAATCATTCCTAGTGATGCATTAGACACTGATTTTCAATTTTTCTGTAGCATTTCTAATATAATCGCACTAAAAGATGTGGTATCAGAATACAACAGGAGTCACACTGCTGACCAAAATGTGCTCATATTCTAGTTTAGCAGATACTATAAATAGCCTGCTCGTGTTTGCACAACAGCCTTTTTAACCACCACTGGATATATTTGGCAGCTTTTGTGATCAAGAGGCAGGCGGAAGAAAGAGCGACAGAGGGAGAATGTCTATTAAAAGCATAGCTCACCTCCCACTCCTGCCTACAGTAACATGCTCAACTCCAGTCCACAGAACATGTGGATGGTACTGGATTGTTAAGTTGTTACTCTCCATGGATTTGATCATCAATAATTTACAAAAGTATTTTTATTTTTACCTCCGCTATGGAGGTTATGTCATCGCTCGCATCTGTTCTGCAGGATTTTCCAAAAATTGCTGCACTGATTCTTATACACATTTAGTGGAAGATTAGGGCATGAGCCAAAGACAAACCTCTTAAATTCTGAGAAGACTTCCACTTAAACGATCAGATGCTGGAATTTAGTAATAAAACATCTTCGAATTTGGAAAGGTACGAGTCACTTAAATTAGAAAAATGGCACTAACTAACAAATTAGAATTAATTCAGCATTGAGGTTGAACTAGAAAGTCCATGATTCTCCAAAGTCAAACCAACCTTAACTGCTCTGACGTCAAATTCAAGATGGCGGCTCCATGCAGCCACAGTAGGGGATATACTATGGCTCAGCATCCTATGTTTTTATCAGTAAAATGGTTTCAGGTTTACGTTTATTTAGTCATCATCCATGACACAGAAAATACAAACAATGAGGCCAATTAAGTCAACTGACTGAATTATACTGAAACTGAATAGGCTCAGGCAGAAGCTAAATGCCTGGTCTAGACTTAAATCAAAATCAGCTTTAAGGCACCAATCAAAACAGCAAAAATCAATCCTGCTCTTTCCAAACCAATGTTTTGAAAACCATTAATGAATTGCATTCTTTAAATGTATATTTATGTCATTCCATAATTTAACCCCAATAACAGAAATACATCTTTTTTTTATACATTTAGCAGCTTTTAGTACAATAAACATACAAACACCTCTGAAATCTTACCTGCTTTCCTGTATCGAAAAGAACTTTTGAACAGAGTTTGGGAGGGATCTTTATTTGGCTCAGAACATTATTTGCATATTTTTGTAATAAAACAAGTTATTGAATTTCATAACAAGGGAATTGAGAAACAGTGTAGTTGTGTGTGCGTAGTGATCAGTTTTATGGATGATTGGTATGGTTTGTTTTTGCAGTACAATTATTGGATTAGTTATTGTTTTGAAGGTGGATCCCCATAACTCCACACGGTAAGACAGGTAAGGTTGAATAACCGAACAATAAATGGTACAGAGGCTTTATAATGGAAAACTGCCCTGGTTTTATAAAGGATTCCTATTGATTTTGAAAGTTTACATTTGATGAGATCCATATGCTGTTTCCATGTTAGTTCATGGTCAACCATACCCAGGGGTCCTGGGTATTTTTTTGTACTACTTCATGTACTGGAATAGAGTAAAGGGCATAATGTTATTCCCAAATATGGCTTCCATCTTCTGAGGTAAACATCACTTCTAGGTGTCATTAGAGAACTGTGATACAAATGACAGAAGGTTAAGATTATTAGCTTTTCCACCAACTTTCCCAGGAAGTTTTATTACTAGGGAGTTATCTACCAGGGTAAAACAGTTTCTGCTGTGGTTTGTATTTCCACTGCAAGTCAAAGTTCCTTGAAATGTGTTCCAATGAGACTCGGCCATTTCAAGTCGGCAACTTGAAGTCTGTGCTGATTTCTTTTTGAGTGTATTCAACAAATACATTCAACAAGGCCCAGGCTCTTTTGAGTGTATTAGCTGAATACACTCTTTAGAGTATTTGGATGGACAGGCACATTATTGTGATGGACATGTAGGAGGAGGCAAAATATGCTCAAAAGAACGTATTCATCAAATGGACGTAGTCGCCTGTCCACTTCGCTAAGCTTCTGTTCTTTTGCTCCACTTTCCAAATAATCAAAACACAAAGCAAAGCTTGTGGAAATGGAATAAACAAGTGTGCAGCTGCACATTGGCTTAAACATGGAGGGTGAACGTAAGCAAGTTTGTTCCACCAATCAGCACACAGCCCTGCCCCTCAAGAATTCTGGGGAGCCTGAAAAGTTGTACCTAGGTCCATAGTGTAATGTTTTTAAGAGAAAGTTTGGGGTTGAGGGAAAGTTTTTTTACTCTGGCAATTTTGGTGGGAATATGGTGAGGTTTTACAAAATTCTGGGTAAAGTCAAAGTTCCTGGAAAAGGCACTAATGGTAAAGAGGCCAAGACTGGAATCTAGTCAGAACAAGGTCATAATTTGTGCTTTATTGTGGTTTAATCATACTGAGGAATGAGGAGAAGAGTGGACAATAAACTGAGAAGGCCTGCAAGGTCTGAGAAGTGCCTCATCCATGACCTCCAACATATAGCCATCACACTGCTGCCAAGATGAGATTTAGTAGCATCTTTGTCAGCAGCACAAACACAGAATTTACAGATCATCAACGGCTACGATGAGTCTCTGGAGAGTCTCTGGTTCACTAACACACACTTTTCCCAGAAATGTGACTGATGTAATCATACGTTTCACAGGGGCCATTTGGGGGTTGTTTGTTCGGTAACACAACAGGCCACACAGCATGTGCTGAAGCTGCATGACATACTGGTATTTCAATATCAGTGGCATGGTGTAGGAGCAGGTGGCTTGTAATGAGTGGTGATGGCGTGAGCAACGCACCATGTGAGGTGAGCTTTCTCTTGCACCTGCTGATTTGCAACAATACCAAGCGCTTGTGGTCGCCGGACTTGATGACATTTGTAGTTTTGAAAGCAATACGGTGGACAAATAACTGTTGCAACCATTTTAGTCTTGTATGTGTGATGCTGTAAGGATTCACACCCATGTAAAAGTGAGAAGATCTACTCTCAGAGTTCTACATTCTCTAATGACTCTCAAACGTCTATACTTGCCGACACCCTCACAGTGCTGCATGATTTAGTATTGCGTGCTTTTTAACAATGTGGAAAACTTCCGAAACAGCAAGCCAGTGGTAAAGTTGGTGGTTACAGGGTGCCATCCTAGCAAGAGGCACCAGATGGGACTCAGATCTGGCTGTCTTCCTCCCAGACTCAAGTGCTAGCTGACTGCCCATAATGAGCTGAGCTAACAGACTGTGCAGCTGGGCTCCTCCTCTGTAATAATTAGCTCCCAGAAAGCAATTACTAATAACCACGGCTTGTGCGATATGACGATATATATCATGTGACTGTTATTTCATATTATGCTCTTTCTTTTGTTTGAGTGAGGTGTAAACTGGGCTTTTTCTTGGAATACGTTTTGCAATTTGGTTGACACTTACGTACAGTGTTTTGTTAACATTTGATTTTTTGGATTCTTATTTTGCCGCTGTAGCTTACACTCATTGTTAAGTGTAATATGTTTACATTAGGTATTTTATCTTATACATACTAATGTATGCGGATCTGTATTCACTTTTGTTTGTTGCTACAACAAAATACATTAGACAGTTTTGACCATATTCACATTTTCTGCCATATTTTTTTTTGTAAATATAGATGATAAGTGCTCTCTGTTTACATTTTACATAATTAAAGTTTAAGTTTTGTCATGTTTAATTCAAAACTTGCACAAAACTTCTAAATA
Organism: Apogon hyalosoma; assembly: GCA_037367295.1. Classification (NCBI taxonomy): domain Eukaryota; kingdom Metazoa; phylum Chordata; class Actinopteri; order Kurtiformes; family Apogonidae; genus Apogon; species Apogon hyalosoma. The sequence goes on from JAPQRP010000030.1 coordinate 14,302,311, forward strand.
GAAAGAGAAAATAATGAAATATGAGCCTTTATCAAAAATATGATAGAAAAAATACTGTAATAAATAAGCCTTTCCATGTGGCCATTTTATGTAAACTATACTAAATGCACCATATTGTCATAAACTATAGTTGTTGCAAGATATATAGATATGTAACAGGCTTCATAATTATTATTATTATTATTCTCAATGCATGTCAATATATTCCTGCACATAGCTAGTTTTTCATCATTGACTCTAGCTGTCATGTAAATATATTTTTTTATTTTATTATTTTATTATAACCATTACGATGAAGTTTTGAGTTTCTATACCTCTATTCACTACAAATACAGGAAAGACTCTCTGACCACTAAACTGCCTTGTGTTTGTAAGGTCTCATACAGCATAAATGTAACATTTACATGTTTCCATCCAGAGAAACAACCTCCATTTCCTTGGATTTCTAATCTAATCTGTGCAACAGGTGTAATTACAGTCCCTGCAGTCTGAAAAGCTGGCGTATACAAGCTCATCAGCTACAAAACAGTGACATTCACAGTGAAATATTGGCTTCCAACTCAGTCGAGGAGCTCTGTTTTTGTGGGTTGAATAATATGTACTGGGCAGTGAGTCAGAGTTGTTGAAGAGGAGGAGAGTTGAGAGAGGTTGCATCCCAGTCATGGAGTTGCTCTACATTCAGACTGCAGGGTGACCAGGGGCCAGTGCTACTGTAGGCAGTGGTGAATCACAAACTTGTGGCAACAGTGTAGTGGCACAGATTCCTCTCTGAAAGCATCTACTTCTCCAATCTACACGCCTCTAGTTTGATCTTTCAGCTAATCCTCTCGACACATGCTAAGATGTATGCTTATTGTCAAGACAACAACAGAATAGTAACATTGCAGTAATGCATGTAAGACCGAGCGCTTCAGGTTTCCACCATAGTAGCTGAGTCTGAGTAAAACACCGTTTGGCAGCTTTATAGTTTCTAAACATCACAGGCTTTGAAGATTAACATAAAGCAACCACCTATTCTAACTGCAGCTCCATCAAAAGAATAAATACTTCATTCTATGTGCTTTTGAATGCATGTTACCCATTCAGTGTCTTCACAGTTTGCACCATTCATCCATATGAACATCTGAATAAGTACATCTTAGTAGTCAAAAGAGCCTTTTGTTTAGAGTCTAAAAGGTGCAGATAGGGCTAGTGGAGATGCTATTATTGTAGTTTGGCATAAAAACAGCACAGATACTGGAATACAAACATGATAGTTAAGAATAGGTTCTTTCTCTTATCTTAGCTATTAAAGGAGCAATCCACCCACAGTTTGAAAGCTGACAATAGCTATTATGATTCTAAACCTGTTGTTCCCAAGCTGCCAGAACATACGATGCGCTAAAACAATTTCAAGTATCCATCCAAACTTCTTGCAAAGACAAAAGTGTAAAAATCAAACAAATACAACCTCAGTTACAATTCCTATTTGGATGTTATTTTTACAACTCTCCAATAACAAGCCTTTTGTATAGTGATTGTCCTATTTTCTGTGGTGTGGCAAAGGCCAATGACAAACCTTTCAGCTATCAGCAGGGCAATCAGCACTACAGATAAGCACCTCCATGCTCTGGCACTGATGATTTACCTGGCCGCGGTGGCCAAGGTGACTGAACATCAAAAAACTTTCATTTTCAGTGACAATTTAAAGAAGAGTACTTGAGTTAGCACTTCAAACATTCAGTCCATCATTATCTCAAATCCAAATGACAGATAGGATCAGTGTGGGCTCCTAAAGGAGGCTTTTGGGAAAATGGCACTTGAGAATATGGAGCAGTGGAGTCCTTTTTCTCTCATCACAGCCATCACAGCGCACATTAGCTTTGACAGATCAGTTCTGCAGAGAGGGGTTTTTTTTTCCAAGTAGCACAGGTGTCTCGTATTCCCACTGTGCCATCTCCCACCAATTTGGTCTGCCTACACAAATAGGTAAACACACAAAAAAAACACTCACAGATGTGACTGCAAGGTCCTCTTGGCACACTTGAAACACTTTAATGAAATATAGGGTGACAAAATTAGAAAGTCTGTGATGGACTGATCAGGAATTACCTAATAGGGTTGATGTAAATACCATAAACTATTATCTTTATCTGCCAGCTGTGTAGCTCTCTATCGCCAAGGATGTGTTTTCATTAGTGTTTCTTGTCTGTTTATCTTTACATCAACAAGAAACTATTAATTTTCGTGAAACTTGGTGGAACATTAGAGCAAGGTCCAAGGGCGAACAAACTGCATTCTGGAGCAGATCCAGCAAAAACAAGTGGAATGTTGAGATTTTTCTAACATTTCAAAGTAGGATGTTTGATTGAATTACAGGACTGTGGGGCATTGATGGAGGTATGTGCCTTTCTAGTTAATATTCTGTTTTGTTCTTCTTCAAAAGTCCTGTCAGTCCAGTAATTTATGACCCATCTGAAAAGGCGCCAGAAACAAGCAGCAAGCTTCCTTCACCTCTCCTCCACCCTTGGCAAAACCTGCTGTTACCATAGAGATACTTTCCTCCAACCACAGTCTTCATCTTGTCATACTTTTTGTGTACTGACTTTGTAATATCAGCTCTTTTCCTGCAGTGGATCTCAACCTAAGCTACTATAGTACTGCTGGTTATTGCCAAAAAGTAAGTTCAATCATTTGGAAAATCTCTACAGGATAGGCAGTGGGATCAACTTTGTCTCAGAAGTTCCTCAGGCTTGGTACAGATTAGTCAAATTTCTGAAACAAGCATTCAGTGGTGTTATAATGACATACAGCAGGCAGTTTAACTCCCTCCCCAGGGAATGACAGCCATCTGTAGGAGTATATGCTACAGTAAGCACATCGATGAAGAGATATGGGCAAACAAAGACAGAGCATCTCAGTGTCGTGACCAAGAATAGCGCTTACTCTTGATAGACAAGGTACAGCTGCTGCATAAGCTTGATGCTACCATCTGGCTCAACACTCCACAAATCATTCAATCACAGAATTAATCAATCAGGGAACAGTTCTAACATGCTGATATGAGACACAACATTTTCACTTAATTACACAAATGCGCTGCTTGCATTCTTTCCCCAACACAAAACCATCACCCTTCCTTGTTCCTTATCTTATATTTATAGATACAGTAAGAAGAAAACATCACAGCACTTACTCGGAGACTGCTAGAGCTGACTGATTCTTTTTTTGTTTGTTTTTGATGAAGCCCCTTTAGATGCAGCACCTTCTCGTCCAGTATGCCCGTTCATGTGGGGTCTCCCTCGGATGCCACCAGCCAGAATGAGAGCTTCGCTGGTTCATCAAATTCGAGGATGTCATCCTCACTGGGGAGAGAGCAGAGCTGAGGGGAGAGACGCGCTGTGGCAGGGCAGAAAGCTGTGAGGCGACTGGAGATTACCGCTTCAAAGAGAGACACTAAGAGGAGAGAGAGGGAGTGGAGGGCTACACAGATATTGCATTGTAGAGTAATGCAGCAGACCGGTGATCACATACTGGAGGAAGCTCTCACTCTCTTTCTCTCTTCCCTGTCACTGGCTCACCCTGACCACCTCCTAACTCTCTCTCTTTTTTTCTCTCTCTCTTGTACTGCAGCAGCCGTTACTAATCACACAACTGTATGCAGTTTGCCATCCAAACAGTCGGCTTCTAAAAGTTGTAAAGTAACCTAAATTGTGCAGCTCGTTACTGAAAAACTACAATGACCCCTTTCGAAAACTCCTTCTTAATGAGTAGCAATAATGCAGTCGAAAAACACTCTTAAGGGCAAGGATGTCATCTGAGGGAAATTCATCTTTCATCATCAAGTATACAAGAAAGTGTGCAGTTAAAAATAGATCTAACATGTCTTGAGGCAGGAACCCATATGAAAATAACACATTATTAATGAAGATATTGGTTTCTGAAAGTGCAATAACTGAGATCTGTTGTGCAAAAATGGTAGAATTTCACAGTGTGAATATTCGGTAGGAAACATTTATAGCTTTAGGGATAATGTTTTTACATTGATTATAAAAATGTGAATAAATTGTGTATTGTGTACGTACAGCTAAATATGTTACATCCTTAGTATATGTTGTCATTATGTTAACGAAAACAGAGGCAGAGTAAATACAGCCTTTTGAATAAAGGTCAACTAATAGTGGACTTTTAGAGGTGACTTATCAGCTGATCATCTCTCCCCTGAAAATGTTGACAGTAAAAACACATTATACATGTTGGAAACTATTAAACTGAACATCTATGTCCACGTAATAAATACACGAATCACTAGAACTCACTGGATGTCAAACTCAGAGTAATCTGGAGCATTTAGGTGTCAGTGATTTCTTTTTTATTGTCAGTATTTCAGTTTAGATGCCTAATAAAATTGAATAATCTGCAACATTCTGCAATAACTTCTGCTAACAACAACAGTATGCAAAACGTCCTATAAGACAGACTAATAAATCATGTACACGTAACCTTACCGTCACTCACAACCCTTCATCCTTAATGCTGAATTTGTAATTCAGTGTACAGCTCTGCAGACTATGCTATATGCATAATGTATCCGATTAGCCACTAATACGCCTAAATAATGGAATGGAATGCTACAACATGCACAGAAATATTATTATACAGGAGTAAACACAAACACTGTACATGTCATGTCACAACCTAACAAGCTCACCAATGTTGGACGCAGTGGTTTAAACTCTCCTCAACATTTTTATCTTTTATGCAAATGAAAGTCAAGTGACAGACACTGTGATATTGACTTACCAAGTACACACACGTACACATTGACAGATTACACACAGTAACAGATGGTAGAACCTAACCTGGCAAGCAGTTCTACATCCGCACGACAGAAGGGACAAAGTGGTCACAAGGTGAGAGTACAGTGCTGTACAGTACAATCAATGAGTGTGACAGTAATCTGTGGCAGACAGGGAGCAAATGCAGCACTCAGTCAACACCTTGAGTTGTTTCTGTAACAGGACTTTTAAAAATGTGTCTTTGAGTTCTGTAGGTTTTCTCTAAAAACAGTCTGGAATCCCACCACACAGACTGTCTTACCTCTGTCTCCAATAGAATTTGTGTGGTAACTCTTTATACTTAATGTATTAATAGTATTTTTAAGCTTCCCCAGAGGCCTTTGCTGTTATTATATCATAATCTGAAGGAAAATCTGGATCTGAACAGACTCACATCCAGGAACAGCCCTTAATTAAAGACTTCCTCACTTACATGAGGTCTGGATGAAGTTATCACCTGCCATTGACACAGTGTGTCTAAAAGGCTTTCAGTAGGACACATATGTACCCTAACACAATATCTGTCAATAGGGTCAAATAATTTAGTACCTTGGGAAATGTATATATCCTTGAGGAACTATTTTGTAATGATTCACTTCTATCATATCATTAAACCATCAAATCCTTGTATATATTCTTAAATTATTGTGTTAATATACACAAAACACTGATGAGTGACATGTGAAACCCATGAAGTTCATTTTCACTATTCTTTTAACATCTGTGGTGGCATCATAGTGACTTTACTTTGCAAAATCAGTACTGAGAAGGCTGAATTTCCATTGTAATTTCAGAGTACTGGATGGAGGCTGAGGCATCATAAGGATGTTACCTAGCAACAAGGTACTGTATGCCTCTGAGTCCAATCCCAGCTTAATTCTGACAAGACTGTAAAACTGCAGTCTTTATTATATTCTTACATGGCATTCACAAGTTGTCAACTGAGTTCAAGACTTTAAGAGGTTATTTCTGTATGCCTTCTATTGATAAATCAAATCTGGTATAAATTGCTCCTGTAATAATAAATACAAAATTAAACATAGGAAAAAAAATATACAAAACATTATAGTTATGGCATGACTATTTCCATGGCAAACGTCAAATGACAGACAGGATACCTCACCTGGAGATTCCACAAGCTTCCAAAATCATTTACAAGAGGTACCAGTGAAAAGACAGTGCCATCCAATGGCAAAACCTGGAAACAACTTTTTTTCCATAACTTGTTTATTCTGTTACTGTATGTTCGTGTAAGGTTATGGCTATTAAAGAGAGCTGCTGAATACTAGATGTTTGAGGAGCCTGTCTTTGTTACATAACAGTCAGCCAAACCTTGCATTAGCTGAAAAAGACAGAGACAGGCCTGTATGACTAAGGGTTGATGTTACATAAGACCAGAACACTCAGTACCAGGAGGACACTGCTCTAGATACAGACTGTAAACTGTCACTCTCTTAAATGAGTTAAATTAAATGTCTGAGGTAATTTAACGTTGCCAACACAGAACTGCCACCAGACAACGAGGAAAAGGGTTTAAGATATATGACGGCTCCAGTTTATGAGCCAAGCTTTTAACATCTTTGACAACCATTAAAGAGGGACAAAATGTCTGCGAGAGCAATTATTGGATATAAATTCTGGACTTCAGTAAACTGGATTTCACAGGTGTTTAATAAGACTACATTTTTATTCATGAATGCGTAAAAACAAATCCCCCACAGGCAGTTTGATGGCATGAACACACAGCGCACACATCTGAGGTATGCTCATCCTCCAAGCTGTAAAATGTAAGTGTGCTGTTGTTTATAGCCATCATTTTGAAGCATGACAGTGTAATAGCACTTGTTTTTCCACAGAGGGAGCTATAGTCCATAATAAAGAGCCATGAGGGTGGAATTGAAATGTTTTTATGGCAGTGTACATTTAAAGGAGAAAAGATAGTGAGGTTAAAGATAATAATGTCCATTACCTTCATGACATTAATCTTCTGCTAAGTTTCTTGAGGTGGAAAATATCTTTATCATACAGGAAATGATCACGCTGTTGTACAACTGTACAAATGTAAGTACTTTAACCCATAAAGACCCAAACATCCACCAGCGACCAGAAGTATCTACTGATCTAAATTGTTCAATTCCTGTTAATCCATTTATCCTATCAATACATGTAAATAATTGGTGTAAAATGCAGTTTGTCATCTTTTCATGGTCATCAGATATGAGCCATTTGGACTTTCAGAGGCTCTGTAGTTCCCATGGAAACACTCTCATCTTCTACAACATTGATTCACCAGTAAAACCCATGGAGTTAGATCAATGACAGTGGATGGAGACAGTTTATGTTCAGTTAATAATATATTTTGTTGAAAAAGTCCCTCTTTTCTTCAGTTTCCTCTGTTTTTGATATAATAACCCTCACCTTTTACCCTTTCATGCATGAATTATGAGAACCTTAGTCAACATTTTTTTCCTGAGTGTTTTTATTCCTTTTTAGGCATGAGAAAAACAATGTGATCACACTTTTCTATGAACCTATTTTTCATGGAGTTACAAAAATGTCCACTCAGCTGGACACCATGTGTTTAATTTCTGAAGCAAAGAAACATGAATTTAAAGACATCATCAGAAAATGATGTACTGTGTGAAAACTATGAAATAAAAACATTTTTCATGCAGCTAATCTGATGTTTTCTCACATTTTAACATACTCTAATACTGGTTATTATTCACTTCATGGATGAAATATGCCAAAACAAACAAACAAACAAAAAAAAAACCTTTCGATTAAAAAAACTGTTAATTACAGTCTAAAAACAATTAGACATTGATTTACACTCAAACATGTCAGTGCAGATCAGGTTGATCAAGAACAGCAAAGTGACAGTAATGGTCTGAATGTCAGTGTATGGGATGGTGCATAAGCGTCCACTGTGTGGGCTGATGTGGAACTAAAACAACAAAACCCATGAATATACAAGAGAACAGATGGAGAATAGCTGTCCACTGGAGTGACAGCCATGCACGAAAGGGTTAATCTGAGCTTTAATGAGCATCTATGATTAGTAAATATAGGAAAATACCAGATTTTTACTGATACAATACAAAACACAGAGGATAATATCACAATAAATGGTGATAAATCACTTCATAAAAGTTACATTTAGAGGGAAAAGTCATATGGGAACTACCACAAAAGTAGCACTGGGTCTTTATGAGTTAAAGTATTAAAATGCTCTCTGGTGCTGGTTCTTGTTTATCGGTCTTTTTTTTTTATTATTTTTTTTTTATCATAAATACAATTACAATAAAAAACACTGAATGATCAGGCAGAACAATAATCCTTCTCCAAAAACAAGACTTGTTGTTGTTGTTTCTTGCTTGTATTTGCCATCATCTCAACACAAGCGGTATTACACTAATAAGGATAAAGTGGGCATTCAGCTTAGTGGTTTATCACAGCAGCGATGTTTTGATGTGCTCTGAGGAAATCACCCATTATCTAATGTGTGCCCCCCTCTGTCCTGAAAGCCAGGCAGCAGTGGACCAGCAGGCCATGACCCACTTCTTTTGTGCCTTCACTTTATCAGCTCAAGGGGCTTTGTTTGTAATCATTCACCAATAACCCCCACCCCCCTCCATTTACAAAACTGATGTCGACCCCTACGTTGCCCACCCATTTACAAATACACACAAATACTACTGCATCTGTGAGCACCATATCTGCATACCCTGCAACCCTTATTAACCTGATGTAATCCTGTTAGCAGTTATAAACCTTGCCTGTCTTGACCCTAAAACAGGGGTCTCAAACTAATTTTCTTTCAGGGGCCACATTTGATCTCCAGGGGGCCGGAGCAGTAAAATAATAGATTAATAACCTATAAATAACGACACATTTTTGTCTTTGTTTTGGTGCAAAAAAACCCCATTAAATTATGAAAACACTTACTTTTATAAACTATCCAAAAAAAAAAAAGTGAATAACCTGAAAAAACTGAAATTTCCTAAGAAAAAATAAGTACAATTTTAACAATATTATGCCTCAACTTATCATTTCTACATGTGCATTATGGATCGGATCTACAAAGACACTAAACATTTAGTAACAGGCAGAATATTGTTAAAATTGTGCTTAATTTTCTTTAGACATTTCAGGTTGTTCATATTTGTTCAGGTTATTCACATTTTATTGTTACAGGATAGTTTGTAAATGTGAATATTTTCATAATTTAATGTTATTTTTTGCACTAAAACAAAGACAAAAGTTCGAAGTTGTCATTATTTATCGGCATAATGTAATATTTTTTACACATCAAACCGAGAAGAAAATATGGAGTCATTATTTTTTGAAGATGATTATGTTATTTTACTGTAGATCATATTGGTCTGAACTAAAATAAGTTTGACAGCCTTGACAGTGGAATTTTTGCACTTTGTGAATTCATCCCACGGGCCGGATTGGAACCTCTGGTGGGCCACATTTGGACCCTGGGCCGCATGTTTGAGACCCCTGCTCTAAAAAACCCTTTAGAAAAGATCATCCATCTACATCTATCTGTTGCTCATGAAACTGGAGTAAATTTGTTTTCAGACACATTTTTCTTTTAATTCCTATGACCAGGTGTAATAATTACATACTGAGTCCCAGTTATACTTTATCTGTTAAGAATAAATGTGCTTTCAGTCTTCTGTACACCACTTTGGTCAACTGGGGTCGTTTTAAAGTGCTTTATAAACAAAGTTGGATTGGACTGGAATAAATCATTGTCAAAATTATTTAATGAGAAGAGGTAAAAATATTTTATTCCAACTTTATGGAAAACAGTGTATGTAGTGAAATCCATAGCTATACCCTTAATGTTATATGTGTATGTACTTCATTTATGTTGTTTTGTATTTGGACTGTATCTAGACTAGCTTGCTATAGTGTTCTAATTTTAATGACTCTGCATCTCAGACAAAAAACAAGCTCAGAAAAATGCTTTTATAACTTCAGAAGAACTCTTCTGTATGAGGGACTATAATGTCATAGCTGTTACTGTACATGTAGCATCGATGGAGTCGTGTACAGCTGCAATCAATCCTCCATCTGTTCGGTAAGTATTTAATCTGATCAGAATCTGTCATAAATCCTATAAAAACTAGAGGTTGATTTATAGTGGATCTCTAAAGGATGATGGTAAGAAGAAGAAAAAGACAAAACCAAAAGACACCAAAAAAAACAAAACAAAACAAAACAACCTTTTAACACTAAAAATGTATTGTACATGTCTGAAATGAACAACATGTCACTTTATTAGAATATCAATAGTATGTAAAATATCACAGTAGTGGTGTTGAATGAGCCAAACCAATTAATCAAAGAAAGGTAATCATGTCACCAAGAGGATTACTATTACAATACTGTACTTTGGGCACTATGACTGCAATAATTTGATCAAAAAACAAAGAAAGATTTGCCCCTAGAGAAGCTTAAAAAGCACTGCTTTGTGGTTTGATTTTAAAAGCTTCATATTTTTTCCACAACTGAAACTAACTACACAAAAACTTTTCTACTCGTAAACAATTTTGACCCAGAAGTAAATACTACTTGACCTTGCAAGCAAAACTTTTTGACTTGCAGAAGATTTAGAAGTGCAAAACCTTTGGACTTGCAAACAAAATTTTTAAAATGACAAAACATTTTGGCCTGCAAGCAGAAGTTTCAGATCTGAAATGAAAGAAAATGAGAACACAGTTGATTTTGTTAAGCTTAAAAATCTTGAAACCTTCATTTTTGTTTTCAAATCTTGATTTTTTTCTTTCAAAATAGTTTTTTTTTTTTGCTTGCCCTTTTTTTCACCTTTGGTTGCATAATAAAGATATAAAATTGTCTTCATAGAAACTGTTACATAATTGTGGAGTAAAACGTATTTATCCTGCAAAACTGGATGTATATAGTAGCTTTAAATGGACCTGGCCAGGCACCTCTACCAACTAAAAACTCCAGTGTTTCTAGAGGACTTAAGTGCTGACTGTGGGGAATTATTTGCACGTTTTCCTCATTTTTTCCTTGTTTCTTTCAACTTGTGTCCTAAGTAGATACTTGTGAAAGACCTCACAACACTCATCCTACTAATAGTGAAAAGTCAGTCATTACAGCAGGAAAAAGTGGGTGAGTTTAGTCACTTTAATGCTTTCCTCATTGATTTTACAGTAATTTAACTTAGTTAGGTGATGCTCCACCTAAACCAATGGTAAACAACACTCTGGATGTTTCTACTGGAAAAGGTTTGCATCTTATCTGCAAGTCTGTGCCCAGCCCTGAAAATCGTATTTAGTGATTTGTTCATTAAATTCTTGCAAGATAATCATTGATCAACACAAGACACTCATGCAGAACTTGTGGGAACTTTTGCTTTTTATCATTCAAGGACATGGACCAACAGGTGATAAATAACTTTAAAAACTAAAAAAAAAAATCAGAATTTAAGAATGGATATGAACTATGGAAGGGACATACTGTCCTGAGACCCTGTAAGTAAACATTTTCACCATTTTACATTAAATAATTGCTTTAATTGGAAACAGCATGATGCAACAGTTTTTTCCAGATCCTTTTTTTTTTTTTTTTTTTTAAATATAATGTCCTTTTCAGTGGACATTTTTTATTTTTTATTTTGAAGTAAAGCTGTGAAACTCTTGTCCACTGCAAAGGACAAAAATGCATTGCTGGGTCTCCGGAGGATATATACAGATTTATTTTATGAAATATTGTCTTGTGGTTTTTTACTTTAATTTTTCTTATTTAAAAATCACCCAAATGCCTACCATGGAAAATGGCTATGTGGTTATTTGCCTTATTCAAGACTTATTTAACATTCACTGGAAAGATAAGAAAAGATAAGCTCAAATAAGAAAAGATAAGATAAGATAAGATAAGAATGAGATAATGCTTCTACTGTTCCACAATGTGGAAATTTGTATTTTGTACAGAGCAGAATAAAGTGCACTCACTGCAAACCAAGAAATAGAATAAGACAGATTTAAAAATAAACAATAAATGTCAAAACCTGGAATCTAACATCTTGTGGCTCAATATAAAAAAGAAGAAAAAAAAAAGAGACAATGCGCATGAAACTACGGCCCTGGAGGTCAGCATTACAACACGGATCCCGGTTTTAATATTCTTATTATCTGTGCGTGTGCAGTCCCATGCATCCAGGTTAAATGCGCTCCTTCGTGCCTGAACTCCTCTGCTGTCGGCCGGTGCCTCCTCTCAGGCACAACACTGTTCTTATTTTATCTCCTCATGTGCTCATGTGCTGAACTGGGCACAGATGTGTGTGAGAATTACCAAAATATGGCGCTATCGTTTCCAGCCAATGGGGTGGGCGTTTGTAACAGGTTGCAGCTGGCGTCACTGCCGTGGCGGGCACGCGCATTCAAGAAGTGGAAGAGATTGAGGAGGCATCGGGGTCGCGCAGATCCATTTGGCTGGCAAATGCCGATCATTATGGGGGACCAGGACCCCGCCACGGGATGGACCCTGACCGACCGACCGACCGCTGCGGAGAGCTCATCCAGGAGTTTAATACCGGGTTAAACACATTTCGCGCGTGTCACACTGAACAGACAGTCGGTGAGCTGCAGAGAAGGCGGCGTTTGCGGGGATTGAACCGGAGCCGCGGCTGGTTGGAGGGTTAACGGGAGCAACCGGGACTGACAGCAGTTTGCTCGAACTGGATCCGGCTCAGAATTTCCAGAACGATGGATGAATTGTTGATTACAAGCCGGTGTTGTCAGCCCAACCCAGTCACGGCAGGGTGGGTTCAACCGGAGTGAAAATAAGTCGGCTCTTCTCTGTTGGCTTCTCCGTCACCGGGCGCCGATGTCCGCCTTCTGCCTGGACCTGCAGACGGCCGCCCTGGGTTCAGCACCACTGGAGCTGGACAGCGACTGCATGGAGCCCCGGCCCTGCCCCGGCGCACAGGAGCCCGGCGGCGGCGGCCAGGGTCACCCGCTGCGGCATACCGGCTCCGGAGGCCTCGGCATGGCCTTGGAGGAGGAACTGGCCATGCTTAGCGGAGAGCGGGACGACGAGGAGGAGCTGCCGGCCCATGCGACGCCTGCAGCGGGGCAGAATGCAGACTTACTGTCGCTCTTCCGTCAAAAGGAAAAAGACCTGGTTTTAGCTGCTAAACTCGGCAAAGCGCTGCTAGAGAGAAACCAAGACTTGACCAAGCAATATGAGAAAATGCACAAAGATCTCAACGAGAAACTAGAGGTAAACAAACACCAAACTAAGAATACCAACTACCTTTTCGTATATTCTCGAAAGGCTGAAGCCTACTCATGTTTGGGCCCAGTGTAAACTCATAACCTAAACAAATGTCCTGTGCTTCTTATGAGACCTGTTAGGATCCTTTTACAAGTGCTTTATGAAAGTACTTCATGTTCTGGTTGTAAACACAGGCAGAGGAAGGACTCAGAGCTTTTCCTCGAGTAAAAGTAACAATACCATAGAATAAAAACCTTAAGTCATGTATAGAAAACCTTCCAAAAAAAAAAAAAAAGTATAGGTACAGTAGGATCAAATGTGACTCAAGTACAAAAAGTTAAAAAAAAAAAAAAAAAGAAAAGCTTGATGACCTATTTTACAACAGTGTCACTCATTTTGATAGCTAGTCCATAGTAATGCATCTGAATCCATTTGTTTATTTCTACAAATGTATTCTTAGACATGAATCTAGCAAATTAACCCATAAAGACCCAGTTGCTACTTTTGTGTCAGTTTCCAAATTAATTTTTCTCTCTATTTAACCTTTAAGTGATTTATCATCATTATTATAAAATTATCTTCTGTATGTTGCATTTTTTCACTGTAAACTTTGTATTTTCCTGTATTTAATTTCCTATATTTAATTCAGATATTCATAAAAACTCTGAGTTAATTCAAAAGTTATTATATCAGAACAGAGAAAACTGAAGAAAAAGTGACTTTTTCAGCAAAGATGTCAAGAACTGAACATAAAAACAAGCGTCCCCATCCACTGTCATTGATCCAACTCGGTGAATCAATGTTGTAGAAGATGACGGTGTTTCCACGTTCACTACGGAGCCTCTGAACGTCCAAATGGGTCATATCTGATGACCATGAAAAGATGACAAACTGCATTTTATACCAATTATTTACACGTATTGATAGGATTAGTGGTTCAACAGATATTAAACAATTTAGTTCAGTAGATGTTTTTGATCGCTGGTGGAGGTTTGGGTCTTTATGGGTTAAGTTACTTATTGAGAAGTAAAAGAACAATGTTTGCCTCTGAAATATGAAGTACAAGTAGCATAAAATAGACACAAGTACCCTAGATTTGTACTTCAACACTATGCCTGAGTAAAACTATGTCAGTACATTCCACCACTGGAAGGAAATCGTATATATTTGTGAATAAATCAACTACAACAGCACCCTCTTTACAGCTGGCAGCAACAGATTTGTCATGTTTACAGTGAACCCAGTATATCTGCACTTTTGTTGTTGCTTTCTTCACAGAGGTGTGCACATGGCCTGAGAAAAACCACAAGCACTAATCCTGTTGCTGACCAGGGCTTACTGTATTCACTGTACATCTGTTCCCCCTTTGATCCATATTCATCCTGGTGTGTTGCAGCTCAGGGAAATAAGCCGCCTCCTAATATGAAACACTAGTCGTCAGTGATGCTGCTACAGTTCCTGGTATCCTATTTGAGTTGGGTGTTGATGTCTTTGTGCGATCCTGTGTTGATTCTCCTCTCATCCCTCCCTTTGTTCTGGCATTTACCAAGAGATGGAAATAGTGATCACGTAGATGCCAGCTGCTTCAGCCTGGGATGTGAACGTAACAACCACCGCCATCCAAATTCTGACTGCCACTGGTGCTGCAGTGCATCTGTCCACCATTCACTGCCTTCGAGAGAATAGAAAGAACCGTCCTATTTTCTGAACTGTCACTGAAAGAGCTAGAGGCGCCGGAAATTGGCTCAGTTGAAAATCACTATATTATACCCCTAGTGTCAGCCTGCACTGATTTTAACAAGATTTCAGTTGCTGTGGGACACAATTATGAAACTTTCCTCATTTTCAGCCATTTCAAGAAAACTTGTGTCTTTATTTATCAACTTTACAAAAAGGTTCTAGTTACTTTTAATGCAGTTAAATCAGCGGTCTCCTGGAATATCTGCATCCGACTGCAAAAAAAATGTATCACAAACCTAACAACTTTTTGCTCCAAGAAGAGGTCAAGCTTTTTTAGCCACAAAATTATGCAAAGCTATGAAATTAACCAGAAATTGTTCTATAATTGTGGATAAAAATGTATTTATCCCATACAACTGGATGTATGAAGTATCATTAAATGGACCTGGTTGGCCAAATTTCCTGACTAAAAATGTGTACTGAGTGAAAAAAAAAAAAATGTACACAATCCAGATCAAGGTTCTTCCTGTTTCCAGAGGACTTAAATGCCATCTGTGGGGAATTATTTGCATTTTTTCCTTGTTGCTTTCAACCATTGTCCTTTGTACATATTTGTGAAAAAGCTCATAACACTCATCCTACTAATAGTCAGTCAACCATTACAGCAGGGGAAAGTGAGTGACTCACTGATTTTAGAGAAATTTAGCAAAGGTGGTCCTAATCCATATAATGGTATGGAAAACACTAGGGATGTGATTTTAGGTAAGTGAGGATATGACAAGTCAGTGCAGCTTATCTGCAAGTCTGTACCCAGCCCCAAAAGTCTAAATTAGTGACTTGTTTAATAAATTCTCACAAGATAGTCATTTAAACAAAACAATAACATGTTGGAACTTTGGCTCATTTTACCTCTTCATTTAAGGACCCAATGAGTGATTAGTGACTTTAAAAACTAAAACATCCATAATTTCTGATGGACAATATAAGGCAGTGGTTCCCAACCTTTTTTTTTGGCTCCTGACCTCATTTTAACATCACAAATTTCTGGCGACCCCAGACATTCAAAACAGAGACTTTTTTTTTTGCTAAAATTTATTTGTTTTTGATCATGTAATAGTTTGCTATACTATGTTACAAATAAAGGTTAATTTTAGATGACATTTAGTCTATATAATGTATATTATTATGGACAGAGGCAGTAAAGCCAGGTGTAGATTACTGCACAAAGGGAGA
>JAPQRP010000030.1:14373915-14409805 GCA_037367295.1 Apogon hyalosoma
GGCACTGTAGGGTTATACACAGGTGGTGTAGGGTTATACACAGGCACTGTAGGGTTATACACAGGTGGTGTAGGGTTGTATACAGACGCTGTAAGGTTATATACAGGTGGTGTAGGGTTGTATACAGGCACTGTAAGGTTCTATACAGGTGGTGTAAGGTTATATACAGGCACTGTAGGGTTATATACAGGTGGTATAGGGTTGTATACAGGCGCTGTAAGGTTCTATACAGGTGGTGTAGGGTTGTATACAGGTGCTGTAAGGTTATATACAGGTGGTGTAGGGTTGTATACAGGTGCTGTAAGGTTATGTACAGGCACTGTAGGGTTATATACAGGTAGGATGCTGTTATGGACTGTTTGATGCCTTAGAGACAGACAGACCATCGATCCAGCGAGCAGGTTGTGTTCAGTGTTGAGTGAAAACCGTCTTTGGTAGATTACCCTCACTATTTAAATCTGTCAAAATGACGGACAGCCTTCAGAATTTTCCATCATCTATAAAAAAAAAAATCTGTGGATGATGGAATATTTTTGGTTAGCACAACCTTTGGATAAGAATACAGACAAGTCACCTCTTCCATCTTGATGTTCTCTGCTTTGACTTTACATTACTTTGAGTTAGATGGTGCCCAAAATCCAAAACTGTTCTGGTACCGCTTCTCATAGTACTAGTGCAAACCTTGCAATATGAATGTTCAGTACAATTAAAAACATATTCCTCTCATTTAATGTTTTCTGAAATACGTGAAATGTAAATAAAATCAGCTGCAACCCAGTCTTTGGAAACAGATGAAATGGATAAATAAAACAGGTAGCCTAAGCAGCAACCACACTGCCTTACAGCGTCTCTACTGTCTGCACTACTGTCAAGGGCAGAGTATTTTTAGGCAAAAGGAAGCCAAGGTGACAGGCAATGCAGACTTTTTTCCTGTGTGTACTCACCTAATATTCGGCACACATCGTCACAGTTCTGGTTGATTTCATGTAGCCATCGTTTGACATTGACGAACGATTCGGCACTTGTGACGTCATATACCACTATGACCCCGTGCGTTCCCCTGTAGTATCTGAAAATACAGAGGGGAGAGGAATAAAGGTACCGTCCACACAAGATCACACTAAAAAAATACATTAATGGGAGAACAGCTGAATTATCCAAAGGCAATGTGCTTTAGTTGTGTAGTAGTGTAGACACATTCACCAAGAACTAAAATGTCAAAACAAAAAACAAGACTGGTACCAAAAGTCAAAATATTAGATTAATAAGTAGGACTAGTTTGGAGGCTTGCTCCTCAAGTCGGTTTTTCACATTACACCTGATTGCAACAGCCACAGGAAAGGCTTCTGATCCATAAGCAATTACTGGCATATTCCAGCAAGAAGGAAAGTCACAGAAGGTTATCGCTGAGACAGCTGGCTGTTTCTGGAAGGTCAACCAGAAGAACAGAAAGACGTGCACCAAAAAGAACCATGGATTCAGCTATGAAAATCATTTAGGTCATTTTATAATCAGATCTTAAAATGCTTGGATAGGAAACCACAAGTCATACACTTGCTAAATACAAATGTTACATTTTCAGAATTTAATTTTATGCATTGTCATTCTGTAATAATGCACCAACTCCGATGAAAAACACTTGTACAACTCAGAGCAAATGACCAGAGTGTCATGGTCACAAACTGTTTAACTACTCTATCACACTGTAGTCTGAGAAGTGATTGTAGAATAGGTTTAGTCTGTGTGGGAGTGTTTTATATGTTTATATGGGGGGTTGGGGGGGTCAGACATGCATGTATGTTTAACCTCCCAACTTCTACTTCCTACTCTGGATTATGTGTTTTTTGTTTTTTTTTTTATCTTTACCTGCCCAGGGAACACAGATGGCAATTAGCCTGCAACCAAATCTGGTGTATCACATCTTTTCTGCCTCTGATTACTGTTTTTTTTTTTTTTTTTTTTTTGCACATAGACCATGTTGAATAAACTAAGCTAAACTTAAAGGAGCCAGTTTGATCATGTGGGTGAGATCCATAAGACATGGACAGGATGAGGAGTTAATGCATTAAAGGTCAACACAGCTAAACTGTTTAAATTCTTAGCTTTTTCATACAACAATTACTGGAGATGTACTTGCAACTCTGAGTCTTTAGCTTCCTTTTCAATGATATAATTTGAGCTAACTTTATAGACTTTATCTAAATGTAGAGGAGAAATCTGTAAGTGATTGAGGATGGAGTGTGTCCTCTTAAGCAGAGGGGTGGAAGTCCATAGAAAAGCAGCTGCCTCACACAGACGACTGCAGACCTGCAGCTGAAGCTTCAAACGGAGACCAGGCCCCAAACAGGGAGCATCCCCACTGTAGCTGCACTGTGCCAAACAAACACAAAGGACCTTTTGTTGGGGTTACTATGCATGTGTGTGTCAGTTTTTTCTGCCTGGCGTGGCAGTGTGGGGATGTGGCGTTGTTTGAGCATGTCCTCGACGTCCAGCAGTAACAAGCCACCAGACAGCAGAGGTGTGTGTCTGTGTGTGCACACGTGTGTCTGTATGTGCATGTGTGTGTCTGTGTGTGCATGTGTGTGTTCATTGCACATGCTTAGAGCTATAAACAGCCAAATGCACAGCAGGCACTGGAGGCCCGTGCTGCAACCACCTTTACTGAAGCTCTCATCAAAAACTGGAATAAAATGTTGATGGCAACCGCTATTTTTTAGCTCATTTTTATTTACTGATTTAGTTAGTTCATTCTAATTACTTTCGAAAGCACGTTTTCTGCCTATGTTTTAGTACTTAATTAGTCTTAGTGTTTCTTGCAATATTGGACATTTATCAGGGCCAAGATTCCAAAAATGTTAGAAAAAGCACAGTGTAATAAAAACACGTCATCAGACTTGGGTCAGGTGACCAGCTATCAAAAGACCCAGTATTTGTGTTATTTACCTGAAACATGTAACAATGCAATTAAAAATGTCAGATGGAATGAAACTTAATATAGTTTCAACTTGATCATTTTTGATTGTGAAGACTTGCTTTTTAATTCAGTCAATTCAGAAATATTTTTCTTACATTGTTTTCATTAAACAATAATCGTATTTGTTAGTAAAAGCCAAAAGAAAAGAGTTTCTATTAAATCACTGCGACTTTCACTGAAGTAGACAGTATAATGGAGAAAACCTCATTTTGCAAATGAAAAACAAGAACACAAGTCCTGCCAGGGTGAAAGTGTGAACCATTAAGATGTTTTTTTTTTTGACCAAAACTGTTGCTTTAAAAAGCTGTACTCTGTGTTGTTCTTTTATTCTGGGACTTCAGAGCTTCTGACTTGGGCCTGAGCCTGAAGGCAGCTGTGGGCAGGCCATGGGCTCAGCCTCAGGGTTAGACATATGACAACTGCTCCGAGCCGTTCTACCCCGGTGGACTGAACAGGTCCCAGCCCATGACCCAACTCCACACTGAAACGTATTTATGACCTAATGAGGCACCACGCCACTCTACTTCAGCACTGAGAACAATCAGCCTAAATAGGCCGCCGGCTCGGTGGAGGGATTCCTGCTGATCGACTGGCAGCCGTTCCTCCAAAGTAGGACGGTCACACTCCTCGGGGGCTGAAGCGTCAGCACTGCAGAGGATTTCAAGCTTTCTGGATTGTTTTGGTGTTCTGGCTGTCCTTGCTTCAGAACAACTATCAAACATGCCCTTCTGGCATTTTTAGTCCTGAACAGTGACAGCTTAATGACTGCAAAGTGCTGTGCATGTCTGCCACAGTTCCAGTAAAAAAGCAGAGAGAAGGCAACGACTGCATCCTGAGCAGGAGGTCACATCAATGTTGGTTCTATCAGTTATAGAGCGAGAGCTGCAACACAACTACTCTATTCTGTACAACAATGTATAGCTTCGTTTTGTAAACTACACTGCAACTGTCCATATTCAACTGGGACACTCCCCAAATAATCAGTTTGGCAGTTGGCAGGAGGGAGAAGCTGAAAACTGACGCAATCTGCTGTCAGAAACTTATAGGAATACAAGAAAACACAACCATTTAGGTAAATAGTGGGAAATGTTAATGTGCTTTTGGTGAAAATTATGGTCTGTGCAACAAACACTACTATTTAATATGGCAGAGAAAGATTATGCATGTCCCAATTTACCAAATTCAGTCAACTAAAAACATCAGGATGCTTTATCGTACTCACTTGCATGTTGCAGTGAGTAGGGCAGCATACTTTTCTAGCTATTTCTATCCCAAGATGTGTCAAATCAATTGTCGTAGTTACAAACAAGATCTTGTGAAAAATCGCATGATTCTTTTCATTTCAAAACTTGTATGCCCTGTGTAAAAATAATACACCCAAAATGTATGCACACAACACACAATAGTTAATTCTTTGGAAATACCTTAGATGACACAGAGTCATAAGCTGTTAGCTCATGACAAAGACTGACAAGGAGCAGAAATACCTCACCCAGCTCTGTCAAAAGGTAATAATCCACGTATCCGGACCTATAGTTCATTAACGCCAAGTCCACATGCACGCAATTTTTGAGATGAGTTTTATCTCCTCTGTCTGAAAGACCAGATCTCAATGTGTCTCAGGTACAGTCATACCTCAGAGCAGTAAACTTGTGATCAGATCACCCAGGATGCATGTTCAGATTCTACCAGGTGTGGACAGGGCCATATTGTTTTCTTCCACGTGTATTGAGCAGCTGTGTGTTTTATTTGTGCTGTGACTCAGCTGAGTGGCAAAGAAGGAGCTAGTCAGATTCAGCTAATAAGCCCTGCATTAGTCACATGTTTGACATCTGTATCTCTGTGCGGAAACCTCTGTCATGTTGTCAAAACAGCGTAGAAGCAAAGTTATAGTTATAAATTCTGGATGCCAAAGTGAGGAAATGCAACAAGTCTTCCATCAGGACTTAAAAGATAACAGAGGCATCTCTTGAACTTTGGATGTATGTAACAATCAGAGGGTTTTAATCCTACACAGAGACAATAGCTGCCATCAGCCTATTCTATGTATTATCTGTTGGCTTCATGTATTTGTAGTGTTTTCTTTTTAGGCACACTGACGCCATACAACAACAAACTGCAGTGTAACTCACAACACTGCCAAATGAGTAAAGATGGCCAGCCCTCGCCGTCATATAGCTCCACAGCATGAGACCAAGAGCCTCCCTCTCACATCTGTAATTAGGATCTGTGGGGAATTCCACCCAGTTTCAAAAAGTAGCGTGGACCTATTCTGGCTGTGTAGTACTCACTGCTTCCTTAAATAACACTTAATCGAAGGACCACAAAAGCTTTTCTTGGTTTCAGATTTGGTTGCTCCAATTGAAAACCAAGAACTTCACCTGAAAACTCCTTGTGTTTGTCTGCACGTGGATCTACTTACGTGGAGGTGATGGTGCGGAAACGCTCCTGCCCTGCCGTATCCCAGATCTGTAGCTTCACCTTCTCCCCGTTGATCTCCACTGTTCGGATCTTAAAATCCACCCCAATTGTGGTGATATAGCTACCTGTAGACACACATTTAAAAGCAGAATCAGCATTTGATGAACCTCGTCTAAAGAGTGTGAAATCTTAGAATTTACTCTTTGAGGCCATTGAAAAGCACACACCTGAAAATGTGTTGTCTGCAAATCGCAGGAGGAGACTGCTCTTCCCCACTCCTGAAGGAGGAAACACAATAACAGGATGAGGTTTGTGTTGCAGTGGATTTTCAAAACAAAACAGAAACATGAGAATGAACAGTTCTTGCTTTACTGTAAATTGACTTTCAACTTCTACACTAAATTGAAGACATACAAGCTGTGTTTGTTGCACTACAATATGTAAAATTTCCAGTGGAATTTTGTTATCTCTGGTTTGATTCTAGTGGTAACTCAAGAGTTAACACACATGATGTCTGTGAGGCAACGCCAGACACCAACCTTAACAACCACTAAAATCCATGTGTACCTTAAGATTTAGTACTACGCACTAAATAGACACACCTGCTGTAAAGTGTAGAGGGTAAAAGAGTGTGAGGTAAGTCAGACTGTGCCCTGCATGGTCAATAAATACATTTAGATGATGCTTGTACCACAATAATGAAATTGGTGCAATAGCTGAATATGTTTTAGAGAAAGGGAAAAGTAAATGAGACGAAGGATCACTATGGCATCTTCCACAGATTAGTTGTCAGGTTACAAGGTAGGAAGTGACTCTACTGCCCAGACTAGGGTGGGACTCAAACCCACAGGCCTCTCTGACAACCTATTGTGTTATTGTCATCTTGTGTTTGATTGGTACCAGCATAAAAGCTCTCAGGTTCCTGTGGTCTCCACAATACAGAGTTTTGTTGCAACAATAAGCAAAGCTTCAAAGCAGCACAACGATCAGACCATCAGTTTGAACTTGAGCAGATGTTGTGTGGCAAGCCTTAAAAATAAAACATCCCCTCTGAAACTACATCACTAAGGGTACAGTTGCATCTGCGTTGTTTCTATTTTTAACGGTCTATTATCAGAATTCAGCTTGGAAATGTGTGTAAACAACACCTCATGATGTTTTGAAAGGGAGTGGAAATTAATATCTTGAAATTTCATACAGACAATCATGAAACGCTCAGAGATATTAATGACTCATTATGTGCTAAACCACCTTCTGTGGCTAAATCTGTCCACAGCGTGTGTCTGTGGCAGAACACAAACTAAGCAAATGCAGGAACGAGAATGTATTATTCCCAGCAGAAGATTCATCTACATCCAGCTGATAAGGGGCAAAAGGTCAAACCATCTTGTCTATATAGTCTCCATGAAGCCTTACAGACAGTTGTACTTCCATGCTGCAGCTGAGGGGACACTGGCCTCTGTGTGTGAGTGGCAGTGAAGGGCTTGCTGTGCCTTTGCCTTCCACTGTGATCAGCCAGCTGGTGGGGTAGTGCCAGGACCAGGGTGGTCAATGAATGCAAAGATCATTACCCACAAAGAAGTTCTGATGGGTGGACACTACACTCATACTATGGGTGGGGCCCCAATTAAAAGCATGGTCGAGAAGAGCTCCTTGACACTTCCATTTTGTACTCACCTGTGAACGGTTTCAATGTTTACAACCTCCTTTAACATAATAAAGAGGCTTTGCGCAATATGCAATACTGTTAGAACCTCGGCAACCTCTGGCAATTAGCTTTACAAAAACACGGCAGACTATTGGACTAACTTAAACGATACTAACCATTGACAGTCTCACTTCAATATACTTTGGCTGGATGGGTGCAAATCAGACTGCAGTGCAGCATTCCTCCACTTTCAGTGAGCTAGCATTGCCATGCTAGCAAGCTTAATAACAGAATGTAGTGTTTTAACTTAATTAAATTTACCCTGCTCAGAAATAATCAGACAAGTTATGTTTATGGCCTGCGGACAGACCTTAATGAACTAAATGGGTTCTCTCTCCTGCTAACGTATGCTAACAGTTAGCTTCACAACCATGACTGAAAGTGTAGTTAGCGGTTAATGTTAGCCTAACTTTCGGCTAACTAGCAAAGCTAACGAAGGATGCAAACACAAAAACAAATTTAAACGGGGAGTAAACCCACGGACTGAGATTTGGGTTGCAGCGTGTGCCTTGTTGCGGGACGAAAGCAAATGTCTCATTCAATAAGTGAACAAGGCTGGAAAATATTCGAGACAAACCCTGAAGCTCTGGAGGCGATATCCGGCCTGATCGGCTGACATGCTCAGCCCGGACAGCCAACCTCCGCCCTGTCACAGCGACAGGAATATGGCGGATTTGCACCTTCCAATAAACATCCCCTTGCAGAAATTAAGAAAACAAACATTTGGAAAACGTGCCGGGGCAGCACACAGTAGACCTACAGCTGTGTTTTTGCTTCTTCCCGTGTAAAAAAACACGACAAGGCCCACTTCCCGTCCCGCATCCCCGGCGTCGGCTTACCGCTGTCACCAATGATGAGCAGCTTGAAGAGGTAATCGTAGTCCCTGGCCATGCCGGTAGCTGGTGGCTCACCCCCGCCTTGTGCCGCTTGTTTGCTCGGTCTGGTTTCCGACACCTACTGGCTCGTAAAACTCACAAACCCCCAAGTCCCCCGGCGTAAAAGAAACCAACCACAACCGATGTTAGACCTGTTAGCCCCCCGAGCCGGCGGCGTTTTTCTCGGGGTTTCGCGGCGTCAGCAATCCTCTCCCTGCGCTGCAAACAGCCGGAAACTCCGCTTCCTTCTCTGGTGGAGCTGCACCCAACTCTGACCCGGCCTCACTGCGCAGGCTCCGGCTCCGGCACCGCCGTCCCGTCCCACTGAAGAACACACACCACACCGGCCCCGGACCGGCCGCACCGCGGTGGAACACACTGGGTCTTCCACATGTCACAGAAACATTAAACTAATGACGCTAATCACATATATATTTGTGCATTTACTGAAAGTTGCAGAACATTGCAAGTAATGCAACTTTAAACTTGTTCCATAACTTCTTAAAGGCAAATATAACACAAGTTAATTTATTATTATTATTATTATTATTATTATTATTATTATTATGCAAAGTGATTTCTACCCCACTATATTTGCCCAAAAGCTTTGTTAGTTAACTTTTAAGATGAATATTTCACACATACTACAAAATCTTTTAAAATATACCATTTTTCATGGTTTGGCTTTGCACTGATGACCTTCACTGATACTGCCTTGTATAGCCTGTGTTTCTAGTTTTTGTTGTGTCCTTGTGTTTTGTTTTTTTTCTAATAAAAATTTTTATTAAAAACTTTAATTAAAATACAACACATTTTTAAGCCTGTAAACCAGTCATCTTCAATCCTTTTGTCTTCTAATCTTACAAAACACTTTCTGAATTTTTCTTCTTTCCTTTTCAATTAGTCATGTGATGAGGCTCGTTTCTTAGTATAAATCTAATAACATGCTGCCACAGCACTAATACTCCACTATTAATAACCTAATGTCATACATATCAGAGGGATCCAATCAGTACCTATCCTTCCATATTGTAGCAACTTGTGCACTTTTATTAGTGATTTTACTTTCCATTGTTGGTGTTTTTTTCCTCCACTCTGTCCCAGCATCATACAATTTTCTTTAATATCTTAAGCCTTTTTGAGACAATTGTCCTTCCAAAGCTTCAGGCAGTTAAAGAGAACTGATTAATGCACTGGGGATCCGCACCATAAACTCTTTCTACTGATAACACTGGTCTACAGTTTGTTTTTAGAAATGTTGTTTCAGAAATGTGCCAAATCTTACATAATCCATTAAGATGAATTGGAAAACAAATGACATAAGAGTGGGTTAGCTGATGTTTCCAATGTTTATGATGAAGTCTTAATACACATATATATTGATTTATATACATTTCTAAAATTGATTTATAAATCTTCTAAAGTAAAGAGCATGTAAATGTATTGTAATGTGTTTTTGAATAAAACCCACTTTCTCATTAATTCTTAGATTTTCACATTCTGACCCTAGACTGTATCTTGGAAACTACAACCAACCAGCATTTCCAACTTAATTTTTCTTTGTGACTCCGACTTGAAAGTTTCACTTCTTTCATTCCGGAGGTGTACACTAGGTTAACACCTGTAGTTGCTGAACAGATAAGTGTGTTTACTGTGTCAAGAAAGACCTAAGGGCCATTTCATCTCACCCTGAAGGAAATCACTGACTCAATATTTCACACAATACTTTATGAAATCAAGATCTTTTATTTCATGTTGTCTTTTTACAACCGCATCACTGACATAAGAATATTTCATTCTTATAAAGGTTGCTTTACCCCAAACAACTCTCACACAATTTGCAAATAAAAATTAAAGATAGGGCTGTTGCTTTATCATTGAGGTTTCATGAATGAACAAAACAATTCTCGTAAAATGAGTGAGAAAACACTGAAATGTCAAAACAATCGGCCTTGTAGTTTTGACAACACAGGATAACCTGCGCACTGTGGGGTAAAATGAAAAAAAAAAAAAACCTGTTATAAAGGCCGTTAAAAGAATGATTCAAAGTGAGGACAAAAAGGAACGCAATTCATTAGGGAATTTCATATCAGAAAATCACTCAAAACACAACCCATTTCAGTGTTTGTCCATGACGGGCATGTGTAAGGAGTATGTCTGGGGTTCTCATACAGCGGAGATTTGTTTAACTCTCCATCATCTTTGTGTCGTTTCCTGCTGATGTTATTTTTGGTTCAGTCCTGCTCGATCACGTTAAGATAGTGTCATCGATTTCTTCATTGGAGTCTGGTAGGCTGGCGATTTTCTTCAAAGACCGGCGGTGACACTCCGACAGTAGGTCATTGCTCGCAGAGTCCAGAATTGCAGTAATAGTCTAAATTATAGAAAAAGGAAAAGGCCGACATCAGAAAAACACTGGTTTCCTGTATACAGTGCTGTAATCAAATTATCATAGGAGCCATCTGCTGTCTGACCTGCATGGTTTCCTCTCCCTGGCGAAGTCGCAGGAGGTTGACAATGGTGTGTTCGCTCTGGGCTCTGACGGTGGTGTTCTTGTCCTTCGTGTTGTCCAGCAGACTCTTCAGCAGGGGCTTAATGAGACCGGCCTCCATGGAGGGTGTTGCTGGGTCTTTGAACACCCACCACAGCACCCTCTCCGTCACCAACCTGATGTCACTGGACTGATTCTGAAGACACTGTGTGGACACAAAGACACCAGGTATCACTAAATAAGACATTTCTCTACAACACACTGTGGAAGCAGGTCATCTCAGCCTCATCCTCCTCCTATAAACAAGCTGCATTTCAGTGTTGATTTTTGTTTCAGTCACTAAAATACATTTTTACAGCCAGTGTTAGTCATAGTTTTCCAACTATAATCAGTCAGAGTAGGGTCATAATTGAGCCCCATTCGTTACATGTCCGGTGTAAATATACTCTGCATTTCATAATTTACACACAGCAGAGGTAGCAGACTCATGACCTTACTTCCTTACCAATGTAATCATAAATGAGGAAGCAGCAGCCAATCATTAACTAAATGACACAGTTCCTGTATTACCTTGACAAACTGTGTGATGAAGCGCTGGGAAATACTACTGCCCCCTTCTGCTCTGAGATGGTGCCTCATGAGGAATCCCAATGCTCTGATTCCACTGGTAGCGATGGGGATCTGAAAAATGAGGAGGAGTAAACGTCACATCGGAACCACAATGTGGAGACGCACGAGGAGCTAAACATTCTGTAGTTTGTATTAACATTACATACATGGATTTGAAGTCTTCACCTGTATATAATTAAGTAAAAACACTCAACTACTGTTTACCTTTTTGTTCCATTCATTACAACTTTGTGCTGGACATTACCTGTACATTCATGCAAATGTGTTCATTACAGATGTATTTATACTAAACCAGAGCAGAGTAACCTCCTCACCCTGTCAGCGGTGGCGTTGGTCAAAACCATCTCTGTCACAGTGTCACTGTATTCCTTTGCACACAGCTTTTCTGGTGCAGACTTCACAGCTATGGCGAGGGCCAAGCTACGACCATGACGCACCATCCAGTCCACACCTGACATATCAGCTAAATGGAGAAACAACTACATTAGCTCATGATAAAACTGTTTTGCTGAGGCAAAAAAGGGCAGGACATAACAAAACACTCACAGGTCTTAATGGACATTAATGTATGTGTTAAGACTAATTGACATATTTACATATATATGAGGCTTATGCTGTTGGGGGCTGACAGCAAGGGCATATCCTCAAAATCCCCCCAATCCTCTGCTATATGATAAAGCAAATAAATGACACAATGTAAAAAGATACAGATAATTTTGGATGATCGATATGAACCAAATTTGAGCTTGATTGGCCTACTATATCTATCAATAATATCCAAAAAACCCACATTTTTCAACAGAAGCACCCACATTTAGGCAAGTGATAATATTCATGGAACACCCAAAATAAATAGGGTTCTTCCCCTAAGGGTCACCTATGTTGGTGCTAAAGGGGGATAGTTATCACATTCACACGCACGATTTCTGGCCTGAATAATGTCAGAAAAGATATCAGATATTTGTTGGACAATCAATATGAACCAAGTCTGAGCTTGACTGGCCTACTATTTCCTTAATAATGTTAAAAAAAACCCCAAAAAAAACCCTCCAGATTTTTGAACAGAAGCTCCCCCAGCCATTTGGAAAAAAACACACCACCTGGTGTCAAAATATGACATCATGTAACCTCAAGGTAGTGGCATGAAGAAAGAGAATTGTTAGACAATCGATATGAACTCAATTTGAGCTACATCGATCTGACAGTGGCAGAATAATGGTCAGAGAACCAATTTTTCCCCACAAAACTCCACCTAGTGAATGAAACTGACACCGTATGAACTCTGGATGGTAGACAGAAAATGGACATTTGTATGACGATCAATAGGAACCAAAATTTGATCTTAATCGGTCTATTATTGCTTGATTTATGTCCAAAAAAGTGATTTTCAACTAAAGCACCCCCATTTGGATGCCTTAAAATACTCAGAGAAGCTGAAATCAATAAGGTTCCTCCACTAGGGGTCCAATATGTTGGCTATCAAGGGAGAAGAAATCCAACCAAATCTGTCCTAGTTATCGTGTCCACACCAAAGATAACCGGCGGCCGAAATGGAGTTTCGGGGATATAATAAGCACATTTACTTTGTACTATCACAAATGTAGTGACAGTGATGTGGCAGTAATTTTCAAGGAAATACCAACCCAAGATGTGCTGAAGTAACACACTCTTCAGCTCCTCCTCTGACAGGAAGGCACACAGCTCACCGACACAGCCGGCAGAAGCCATACGAGTTGCATCCTATGTGCAGACACAGACAGAAACACACACCACTCAGACGACTAGACAGTAACAGGTTGAATATCATATACTCTCACACTGACATAGAGACTCAAACCACCTTTTTAGAAAACCACATCCTCCCTGCATGACTTCCGTTTTTCTACTGTGACCACAGAGGAAACTACCCTACTAAAAACTGTCTGTAAAATCTATTCGACAGCTTTAGTTTATTTGCATTTAATTTGGTATTTAGTTCATATATTCAGCTGCGTTTATGCACCCTGAAGAGGCAAGCTGGATGAGTGGCCACAGGAAAAAAAAAAACTACTCAGCTCTACTACTTGATGCTACAAGGCATTTGCTCCTCCTGTCATACCTCATCATGTCCCAGCATGCCTAGCAATGTGGTGGTGATATTCTTGCGGATGCTTGCGTCCACCTTTGAACCAGCCCCCTGGATGACAAATCTTAAGGCTTGGAGCATAGTCTCCCTGTGAGAAGGTAAAGGACACAACATAAGCAATAATAGTGGAAGTAGTGGAAAACACACCCTTTACTTATTAGTTCTAATATGTGAAAACGCCCCAATGAGGAAATGATCTGCATTCAAAATCTTTAAAGTAAAAGTGCTTGAAGATTATTAGGCAAATTGTATTTAATGGATGAAAATTAACTAGTGATTGCACAGCAAAATGGTCCCCGTCAGTGTTTTGCTAATGTTTGTGATAATTTAGATTCATATTATTGCTGCATAGATGTGTATGTTACATTTTACTGCTATACATTTTTAAGGTTATGCTATTTTACATACTGTTGGGTACTTTAATCCACAGTAATCCATCATATTCAATCATCACATACTATAAAATGATCACCTTAAGTGTGCTGCAAGATTAGTGGTTCCGAAGTAAATACATAAAGGAGTGGAAGGATCAATTTCCATAAACTCAGACAAAGTTAAGATACATTATTTTATTTTGGTTGAGTTTTTATCTAGTACCATCATCAGGTCAAAATCTCAATCTAATTAATATTTGTTATATATCAGAATACAAATACACATTCCAAATAGTTTCTGGTTTACATTGTATTTAGTGTTTAGATTAGTAAACCTTAGCCAGCTAACATGCTAAAAAAAAGTTGTGCACCACAATAAATGATATCAGTTAATTTTCCTGACCACACTCCAGAGGGACATGGATTCATCTCTGAACCACAATGGGACAGACATCATCATTTAGTGGTCTGACGACAAAACATCTCATTCTGGCATCATACTAGTGCAAATGGAAAAACATACAAGCTGTTAAGCAACATGAGAGCCATGAGTTATAGGAGTGATATAGAGTCCATAAAAAACCTTGCAAAATATTTAACCTCCTTGTTTTTCTGAACACAAACCTCTGCTTTCAGAAAGAAGACTCAGAGCACCAAAGCGGATATGAAAACACCTGAAACTACTATGGGCTCCATCAAGCTGCTGCAATGAGTGATGAGTAATTCACGCAAACATCTAAGGAGTCAAGTCTAAAAAGTTTTCCAAGTAGCCTCCATTTTTAGAGGTTTTATGTTTTATTGTAGTCATTAAATATTGTTAGTTGTCTCTATGTTAGCATGATGTTTAAACTCTTAAATGCAACACTATGCCTGACACAGGTTCACAGGAAATTGAAGGAGGACACACAGTTCTATCCAAAAAAAAAAAAAAAAAAAAAAAAAAAAAAGGGAAGCCACTTAGCATTCCTTGGACACACATGCACTGGGGAAAGGTTAAGATAAAAATTTACCTGGAGTCGACCTGAGAGGACCTGTTTCTGTTTTGACGTTTTATCTTTCAAAATGTAACACCTCTCTGTAAGTAGCTTTGTTATAATTGCAAGCAATTTCAAGTACTTAAACTAAAATTCAAGCACTTTTCAGACCTTGAAAACGCAACATTGAAATTCAAGCATTTTCAAGGATTTCAGGCACCCATATGAACCGTGCTGACAAAGAAAATCCCCCTTTGGGACAACAAAGTTTACTTTACTGCCTTTTTGTAGCTCAGTTTTTTTATTCATAAAGCCAACTTGCTGAATCATTCTAGGCCCAATCATTCTTCGATTAGGGCAACAGGGACAGTCACAACTATCTAAACTCTCTTCCAAGTAAAGATTTCCCATCAGTCTCTTGGAAGCATTCTCACCTGACTCCCGCGTCCTCAGCATTGCGGATGGCAGAGAGCTGCTCTGTAAAGAGAGGGTCGACCTTGGTGTGGATGGAAACGAGCTGGCCTAGAGCCTCAGCAGCCCTCAGTCTCACTGCACGGCTGGAGTCCTGCAGGGCCTTCAGGAAGGTGGTCTGCAGCTGAGGCAGGAAGGGCTTCAGGGCAATACCCACCTGAAGACAGAAAACACTCAGCACTTACTGACCAATCACTGAGCTCATTTAAAAGTATATATAAACTGGGTGGGTGCAGTTGCAGACCTTTGCCAGGAGGAGGGTGAGGGTCTCAAGCAGAGCTGTCTTCACCGTCCAGGCAAAACGATCTCCCAGGATTCTGATGAGAGGACCAGTGATGTTGATCACAGAGGGCCGCAGAGCCTCAGGGGAGGTCAGTCTGATGACCCCTCCTAATGCTTTGGCTGCCTCCTCTTTTTGCTCAGGGCTACCAGTGAGGACTCCCTCTCTCAGAACAGGCAGAATACAGGTCACACCCTGAGGGAAAGATGGGACGAAAAACATAGAATCAACACTACAGATTTATTCTTCCAAATATGTAACCTATGGATTGAGGTCTTTGATCCAAAGAGGCAGAGTAAATGTGTATTAATGTAAATACTTATTGTGTCCAGAAAATTATAAGTTGATTATAATGAGAACAAGATAAATCCATCTATCTGTCTTGTGATAATTAGGTCATTATTTAACAAATTACACTTTACAGCTGACTTAGTTTTTTCAGTATGCTGACATAAAATGGAAATGTTTGTGCAGAAAAGATTTAATTTTAGGTCTAACTGTTGGATACATGTTAAATATGTGGTTCTATCAAGGCTTGATAATGTGCAAAAATGTGTTTGAAGACCTTAGAAGAAGAAAAGAGAAGAGTAGCCTACAGACACAGTCACATTAGCTGTCCTCATGTTGTCTGTTACAATAATGTCGTACATCATTTTTAAGGGTTATCCCTTATACATTTAAGTCCAACAAGAAATTCCAAGTGGGTATTTGCTCTGAGAGTTAGAATGTAAGATTAAATAGACCAATTCAAAAGCTTGTATGACTGACCAAAATTTAAACACGTGAATCAGATTTCTGTAAACGGCAGCATTGATGCAAAGTCATATTGATTTTATAGCCTTTGAACAGAGAGAGATAATTTAGCGCAGTAAAAACTTGACAGAGAAGATGACATCACCAGCCTACTGTAGAGTGCCTGTTTATTGTGTCAGGAGGAGGTGTGTTACCTTTTTGGGCAGACAGAATCCAGGTAAGTGCTGACCCTTCACATCTGCGGCTGCTGATCTAATGTCTCGGTGCAGGTCGTCAATCAGAGACAGTTGGCTGCTGGCGTCCAGTTTCTACACAATGCACATTAACAACATTTTGCGAATCAACCTTTCACCTTTGTCTTTTCTTAAAATAAAAATACTGTACATGTGCAGCTGTGTTTGCACCATAAAAGAGCAATAAGTAGTTTTCTGCGTAGATAATCTGTATCATAAAACACAGGTTATGATTCCCTTCATTCAAATATATTGTCCACCTGTAAGCAAGTGATGACCTAGGATTTTAAACGCTAATTCTAGCAAAATTTGCAACCTTGTGTGGAGTCAAATGGGTGTAGACCAATTACAACACTGCCATCTAGTGGTCATGTTTAAGTATAATGCAAAATAAACCACTGTCTATGTATAAACAATTAATTCAAATTTGATATGGTGGTTCTGAGAATCAGTGCATATCACAGAACATAATATTACATTTCTACAGTGTACTGATAATTTCGTGCACCCCTAATGTGAACCCACCTTGGTGATGGAGTTGATGGTGTCCCAGCTCTGAGACAGGACCTCTGGGTTACTGTCATTGAGAAGGCGGATGAGGCCGGACAGCAGGGTGCGTGTATGGGTGCTGTAATCTAGACGTGTGCGGGCAAAGTAGGCGTTGAGGATGGTCACGGCGGCTTGTCTGAGGCCGGGGTCAGTGCCTCGTGTGGCCTCCAGCAGGTCCTCTATGATGATACGCTGGCCCACTTCATCTTCCACGGAGAGGATCACCGTCTGACAGCTGCACAACTCCTGAAACGAATAAATACAAAGCCCACTCCATGAAGGTGAATGTGGAATTCAGAAATATGGTGTGTCCAATGGCGCTTTCACAGCTGAGAATGGAGCTGTCACCTGTGCTTCATCCTCAGTTCCCAGCTTCCCTTTGAGGGAGGACAACAGTGCAGGCAGGATGACCCCGAGGTGACGAGTCAGCGCATCTCCAGCCACAGCAGAGAGGAAGGCCAGAACCCGGGTGTTCACAGGAGGAGCGGTCAGCTAGTACCACAAGAGACGACAATCATTTTCTGTTAACCTACTACACAATAAATACGTAAATTAAGATGGAGTCACAGTTCCATCTTCCATGTCACATTGCCATTTTAGATGTTGGTATCTTCCGTTTGTTCTCAGTTTCACATTCATCACACCCCTATAATACTACTACTGATAATAATAATAATAATAATAATAATAATAATAATCAGGGTTCCTACAGATTTCTGCAAGTTCAATTCAAGTCTTTTTCAGACCTTTTTAAGACTACTACGAACAGAATTTAATGCCCATTTCACAGCCATACAGACAAAAATTCATGACTCCTACAATTTAGAAACATTTAATTATTTACTCCAGTGCCTTGATTCCCACCGTTCCAAGCAATTTCTCACCGGGGGCTGCAAAGTTAGCGATAATTGTTTCCTAATTTCAGTATAAATTGTCAGGCTGGAACGGGTGGAACCAAGTAGAATAACATTACTTTCTTTGCAGTTTGGACATTTAAACACAATACAGCCAACAAGTTTATGGCAACAAAACTAAAGACCAACCATATCAAATGTAATACCTTTTAAAGACTTTTTCAAGGTATTAAATGCAGATTTGTAAATTAAAAACTTTTAAGACTTTTTAAGACCCCATGGGAACCCTGAATAATAATAATAATAATAATAATAATAATAATAATAATAATGATAATAATAATAATGATAACAGCTACAAATTGAATGATCTCTTACCTTTGGAACCAAATAAGGCAGCACAGAGCGACTCTTGACCGCCATAACCTGCTTCAGGCCATCCAAAGCAAACTCAGCTGTTTCCTCATCATCCTGAGAAAAGACATCACAAGCATTAGAGTCAAAAATGTGTTAATTTCAAGTTTTACGTTAGCTGTCCGAGTGTTGCATCCTCACTCACCAGCTGTTTGAGCAGCATAGGCAGGATGTCGTCCAGTGCCTGGTGTCCAATGGTCGCATGGAGCTGTTCAAATGTTTTGGCTGCAGCTTCTCGGACTTCCTCCAGGGGGTCGCAGAGGGCCTTCCTCACAGTGGGGACCAGAGACTCAGAGAAGACCAGCACCTGCATTACAATCATCATGAGGATGATGGGGTTTAATGTCTTCTATGCTTCTCTTTATTGTCTCTGTCATCTCGAAATCAAAGCAGAAATCTACTCTAAATCAAAAATTGTGTGACTGACCGCATCTTTGCTAGTGGACTTCATGATCTCACTGAGGCCGATGCAGACGCCTTGCCTCTCGTCGCTCTTGTCGGATCGCAGCCCCTCCTCCAGAATGGGTATGATCTCTGGGAGGATCTTTTCTCCCAGTTTCCTCACCAGGTCACCCAGTGTCCGAGCAGCAATCTGAAACCAGTGGTACTTCTGTTTAACTAACTGCCATTCTTATGTTTTGTCAGTTTATCATCTATTATTTGCCACCCCTCTGCCGCTGTAATAAACATAATGTGTCCGCACTTGAAAACCCTAGGCCTTCAGTCCACACGAAAGTTTTTGCACATACAGACAGACAGATGACAAACTGAAGACAATATCCTGTGGTGAGGGCCGAGGGTAAAAATGAGTTCTTAATCTTTTGCTAATAGGCTAAAAATAGCGTATTACATCAGTCTCCCTGGAGAGAATTAAAAGTCTCATGAGTTAATGTACCGTTCTCTTGTCAGGGCAGGTGGAGGCCAGGAAGCCCAGCAGGAGGGTGAAGAGGGTTGGGAGGATTTCTCTGAGGGTTCTTGGAGTGTTGGATACCACGATTTTCCACACATGAAGTGAAGCCTGTCGAACCACCAGCTGTGTGTCTGAGCGACCCATGTAGAGGCCAGACAGGACGCGGTTACGCCGCTCAGCGCCAAGAGCAGAAATGATCGCCTGAGAGAGAGAGGGAAAAAGTCAAACCTTAGCAGTGATTGACAGCAAAACAGCTTTTCATACAAAATAAGCACTTTTCAGTGTCACATACTTTATTGGATGCAGCAGTTCCAAAGTTGTCGTCCTCTGAGGCGGTCTCGGTGGTCATTTTTCCTGTCACTCCAGAAATATGGAACAACAGATCTCCAAGCAGTTGTACCGAGCTGAACCTGTAAAGCAACAACAGCAGATATACAGATGGTCAGTACAGTTTTATTTACATCTGTGAATTAGTTTATTTTGTGACCTTTCAACTGGCTTTCCTGTGGTCATGCTGTGTCATAAGTTAAAGTGTAACTGTTAATGTAAAACCATAAAATAAATAGGCGTTCTGTACGTGTGTGTGTGTGTGTGTGTGTTAAATTCTCACCTGATTCTCCACAGATCATCAAACAGGCCTTGTTCCAGCTCAGGAAGCAGCAGTGCGATAGCGGTCTCAGCATACATACTGATGATTCTCTGACCGGCTCGCAGTGCCGTGTCTCTCACATATTCATTCTCATCTGCCAGAGCCTGGATGATTATGAAGTTAATGACACTTTAGACAGGGGAGCACAGACTGGTCATTGACTAGCAGCTTCTTTTGTATCTATCCTAAAATACTGTTTGCACAAATGGTGTTCAAACTGAAGACTGGAGATTATTCAGCAAATACCTCACTGATTACATGTTTTGATTTCACTATTTATTTTTTGTCTTAAACTGAAAGGGCATGCATTTCACCTGGGGACTAATACAATTATTCTGAATCAAATAGATTAACTTATTGTTTGTTCATTTATTTTTATGTCGACTATCAACATTTAAAACCAAAAACACCAAGGAAAAACATTAAAAAAGAAATCTATGAATCTATCATTCTTAAAGTTAAGCCTGGTCACCTATATTTATGTAGCATATTTACATGCAACACATCACTGCACAAAGTATTTCAAAACAACAGACAAGATAGGTAGGAAATTAAAATAAAGCAATTTATTATCAGTAAAAATTAAGTTAGTAAGTAAATTAAAACAAAAACATCAGGGCAAATAAAAAAAAAAAAAAAAAGAATCCATAAAAAAAAACACCGTAACTTAAAAAATAATGAATTAAAATAAGGGACTTGCAAATCTACCATATCATCTTATTGGACTTGCAGAATACAGTTCTAGACATAAATCCGTGTTCCCCAACAGAGGAGCAAGTACCTTAAGAATGCAGGGGATGATGGGTCCAACGTAAGGAGTAAACTTGTCTCCAAAGGTGAGAGGCAGGTAGATGAACATCATGATGTATCCGTCTCTGACGTGGGAGGCGATGTCCACCTTGCTGGCTGTCTGCACCACATCTGGCATCAGCTTGTCCAGTTTCTCCACCCCCAGTCCAGCCATCACCTCTGCCAGACCTAAGCAGACAAGAAGAGGAGTTTTGGAATTTATTTGTCATCACAACTTATTTACTGAATTTCAACATTAGCTGACCAAATATACAAACATCTTTTCTCCGTTTTAAAAAAAATTGGATCATTTACATCAGGGGTGGGCAACCTGTGGCTCCGGGGCCACATTTGGCTCTTGGGCCCTTTTCAAGTGGCTCCATGTGGCTTTGTCAAAAAACATATGGAAATGAATAACTGTTACTTTTGATACATTTTGCTATTCTTGTCACAACCATACAGTCATTCTGATGTAATGCAGATGTAAACAGCACTCCAAATGAATAAAAAATAGCTGTAGTAGTAAAAGTAGACTACTTTCCATTTTATGACACTGAAGGTACTCATCTGTATTCTTCACTGCAAAGAAAGCCTTCACATGCCATTCCACAAAAATAACAAATGTCACCATTTTGTCAAGTGTGGTTCTGTAATTTCTTTGTATTTCTGTAAATGCACCAAAACTTTGATTTATTCTCAATAAATTCCATACAAACTAATCCTTAAGAGCTTCTTAAACAGTCCGCACTTTGAGGTAAAACATATAAGGATATCTTTTGGCTCCAGACAGTTTTGTTTTTCTATTTTTGTCCTAAAACGGCTCTTTACAATGCAAAGGTTACAACCAATGATTTAGATCCACAGGTTTTATGAACCAATTCAGGGTGAATGTGTAGATTTGTCCACAAGTATCAAATGATTAAGAGCTAATTAGAAACAGTTCAGGGGCAGAATGAAGAACTGACCTTGGGCGGCTCCAGATCGATCCACAGAGCTCTGCTCAGAGGCCAGCGTCTCCATGAGCCAGGGCAGCAGGTCATCGAAGCAGGACTCACCCATACCCTTCACCATAGCGCCAAGGGCCTTAGCTGACACAGTACGCACCTGAGGAGAAGAGCAGGAGCAGCTACACCTTCAGCTACACACACACACAGCAGATCATCATTACCGTGGTTCTGTTTATTATCAATCAAACACACCTCAGGCACTGGGTCCAGCAGAGAGGTCTTCAGGCCAGGTATGACACTGGGCAGATATGGCGACAGATCCTGACATTCACAACACAGAAGATCACCATCAACAAAACGCATACAAAGCACAGTGAACTGACTTACTGTGATATTTAGTTAGTGTTGAGTACCTTCTGGTCAGTGAGTGAGTACATGTTGCCAATGATCTGAGCAGCCATCTTGCGAGTATCAGTAGAGCGGTCCTGGAAGGCTCTCTGAACGATGGGCATGATCAGGGCGAGGGACGGCGCGTCGATGAAGTGTACAAACTTTGTGTCCAGCAGCGTCTGCAGACACGTCTGAGTCTTCCTGGATGGATCAGTGAGAGCGTCCAGTAGGATGGGGGTAATGGCTGAGGGGGGAAAGATAAAGTAATTAGTGAATAACCAAGGACTTGTGTACTTAAGATCAGGACTAAAGGAAGGTGCTATATCTTCAAACTTCAACTTCTGAATTGAAAGTAATTTTTAAAAATGTTTTTGCAGGTTATAACAAGTAAAAATGTAGAGTTTTTAAGGCTTTACAAATGCAGTTGAACATCAGTATGCGCCAACAAAGCACTACAGGTGCTGTTCTCAAGCACAACCTTGTTGAACTTGCAGTTATATGGGATAAAGGGAATATTAGAGGCTGTTTTTTTTATGACAGGAGGCATGCAATAGTGGTTCCATGATGGTTCCATTTTCTATTTTTTTGTTACAGCAT
Organism: Apogon hyalosoma; assembly: GCA_037367295.1. Taxonomy (NCBI): domain Eukaryota; kingdom Metazoa; phylum Chordata; class Actinopteri; order Kurtiformes; family Apogonidae; genus Apogon; species Apogon hyalosoma. Next base: position 14,396,324 of record JAPQRP010000030.1, read on the forward strand.
GATCGATATGAAACAAAAAGACTGATAAAACTTTGTGAAAGTAATTTTAACTTAATCAGGTCAATTTTTAAGACATATTACAATTATACAGTATTTAAAGCATTTTATTCCCTAATTTATTGTGAGGTATTTTAGACACGCAAACTCTATGAAACTGCAAATGAAATTACTGGATTGCATTCTCTAATATGTCTTATTGTTTGATAATTCCAAGTCTCACCCAGGATTTCAGGGTTCCGAATGACAGAACCGATCTGCCTGAGGGCCTGCTGACCCGCTTTCTGCACCTTCACATGGGAGTCGGTCAGCACCTCAGTCAGCTTTGGCACAATGCTTGGCAGGCAGGAAGACAACTGCTTGGGTGCACAGAAAGCCATGGCACCCAACAACTCCACCGAACCTGAGGGAATGTGGTGGTAACGGGAGAATGTGGTTGGAAAAGTGCCACATTTATCATATACAAATCTGGGCATAAAAAGTGTAAAAGTATTCCTGTTGGGACATAGTCTTTCTTCACTTTTTAATTCGTACCACAGAATTAAAAAGGGTGCTGACCTGCTTTGGTTCTCCAGGATTCCTCCTCTAGGGCCACAAGTAAAGAAGGCAGAACCAGCTTCACACCGTGGGCGCTCAGGTTCCTCATCACAGCCTTGGCACAGTCATCTGCAGCCTGGAGACATAACAAGCAGAGAGTTTCAGGGTCGAGACAGACAATTTGCACTAAATTGCACATTACTGTCTGTAATAGTTCAGATTCTGTCATGCTACATTTTTATTTTCCACAAAAAAACAAATGAATTGGTTTTATGTAATGGTGCACATAGAGACTGATATCAGGGTAGGACAAAATTCACAACTATAAGGTCACTCAGTGGTTGAAAACAAAACAATACTAACTTTATAACAACTCAGCTCTTAGATAACAACTTACAAAATTTCTACCTCAATCACCTGACTGTCAAAAAGGAGTGTCAAACATTAACAACAATAAATCCATTAATCCATCTCTAACATTTGAATATATTTATGCATTAACCAAATTGCTAAAAATACCAGTTAATATTAAAAAAAATCATAAAGTTTTCATGTCTGTTTTTAACAGTTTGAAAAGAAGGGGATATTTTGACATCTGAAGATAAAGTATTCAGATAAAGATTTGCTTGCCCACCTCTCTGACGTACTGGTTTCCGTCTCCAAAGCAGAGCAGGAGATGGGGCAGAACATGGACGACGTATGGCTCAAACAGCTTCCCCAACATGTTACACAACATCTCAAAGGCAAACAGTGCTCCTACAAAACAAACAGCTGGTTAGTGTATGTTGTCATTTTCCACCACGAATAAAAGAAAATCTCAGGGTTTGTACACATTTTTCCAGTTCAAATTCAAGCACTTCTAAGGGTCATTTTCCAAATTTTCCTGCACAGCATCTTATCGCTGGGGTAAAATACACATCTACAGGAATACATATACTGATGATTAATTTTTTCACCTTTTATCACAATGATGTACATTGTATTATGCTATAAATATCTAAAATTAAGTTTCATAAAAGCAAAAAGTTTAGAAACTAAAGGTGAACACAAAAAAAGGGAAGCCACTTAGCATTCTTCAGACACACTTGAACCGAGCCACAGAGATTAAGATAAAAATTTACCTGCAGTTGACCTGAGAGCTTCTGCTAATTTTCTTTTTTGACAAAGTTTTATTTTTCAAAATGTATCACCTCTCTATAAGCATCTTTGGCTTGCCATCTAACCTGGCAAAGTTAATATTAAAAATAAATAAGTCACATCACAGAGTTATGACTGTAGGCACTTTCAAGCACTTATACTAAAATTCAAGCACTTTTCAGATGTTAAAAACACAACATTGAAATGCAAGCATTTTCAAGGATTTCAAGCACCTGTACGAACCCTGAACAACAGTGTGAGTTTGAGTAGTGGTCCTTCACTGACCTTCCCTCCGTCTGAAGTTTTTCTTGTCCTGAATGGCGTCGGTCAGTGTGGTCATAATTTCCTGCTGTTTGAGTGCCAAGATGCCCAGTCCTTTGACCAGTCCTGCCAGTCCATAAGCCGCTCCCTTCCTCTCAGCGTACTTATCGCTCTCCAGCAGCAGCTGCAGTAGATTCCTCACAATACCTGCAGCATCTTCCTTGATGGCAGGGACTAAAGGAGGCAAACAGCTTGCCACAGACTCCTGGACCTGAGTGACAGACAGAAATCCACATGAGATTGGACGCAGTAGAGTCTGAATCTCCTCTGTTTCGGAATTTCTGTCCAAAGAAGCAGTTCAAACATAAATGAGTTATTTACCTGCTGTGAGGGCGTAGATAGTGCAGTGATGAGCTTTGCCACGATGGGTTTGACCTTTGGGTCATTTTTGTCCAAATGTTTGGCCAAGGAACCCATGAGAATCACGACGCTCTGACGGACAGAGTCGTAGCTGGCATCTTGAGGAGCGTTCTTCAAAAACTCCTCAAACACTGGCAGCAGCGAGCTCACATTCTCCTGTAAAATGCACATATTCAGTTACAAACCATGATGTGCAAAACAGAGTGAAAAAAATGTGTAAGTGAACAAGTGTGCTGTACTTTTCCATGTGTGTTGAGAGCCGAGAGGGCGGCGTCCAACATGCAGCGTCGGACGTCAGTGTGACGGTCGTTCAGGGCATCAGGGACAAAGAAGAGGAAGAGTGGAGTGACCTGAGACTCATCCAGGTACTGGGACAGTTTGTTCAGAGCCAGAGCAATGCCACACCTGACAAAAATACAGTGGCACATTATATTTAAAAAAAAGCTCTCTAATACTGTCTCTAAAGAAAAACAGTAGTAAATACATTAAATTATATGTTGGTTTGGAGTAATTAATAATCCTAGTGTAAAAAAACTCATTTACTGAAATAAAACCAAGAGCTCATATCAGCTCAATCTTTATTCATTTTTCCCAATGCAATTCACAGTGTACATGAACAGAATGTCTTTACACAATATGGAGAAGTAAACAAAGAATGGTACTGTGAATCATATTTGATGTCATGCTTTTTTTCATCCTTTCAGTATCCTTCTCTATAAATAAAGACTATCAACATCACAAAAACTAAAGCTGATGCTAGAACTAGCTAAATAAAACTAAGTAAAATTAAATTCAAAAAACAGACTAAAGGACTAAATGAAAATAACAGGTAATGAAAATGTCAAAACTATAATAACTGAGGAGATAATAATAATTTGAACTGAATTACAACAGTATCAGAGGATGGGTTTATTGATGGGGTTGCTGGTCTCTTACCTGGCCTCCCACTGGTCAGGTGGAGCCTCTGAGATGACTCTTCCCAGGGCATCAAGTACAGGAGGTGGTCTCTTTAAGAAAAAAAAAAACAAAAAAGTGATATTCAGATGGTATTGACTGATGACAGATACAACTCTAGAAACAAATATCCACATTGGTTCTCACATAAAGTTTCTGGTGGTAGAGCTCAGTGAGTTGACTGAGAACTGTGGCAGCCTGGTCTTTGTACTGGGATACAGCGCTGGACAGAGCTTCAGCGGCAGCAGAGCGGACCGCCTCCTCGTGGTGTGTGACGTCTCCGATCAGCAGGGAGCAGATCTCAGGGACCAGCTCCAGACCCAGAGACTCCCAGAGTCTGAGGAGGAAAGAGATGACAAGGTTGAATTTATGAAAGAGAGAATAAGTTATGCAAAAACACTTAAAGAATAACAAAACAGCACAAGGTTAGTACAGTCAAAATAATGACTTGAGAGGGGTTTTAGGTATGCATCTTGGAGACAAACATACACCAACATTTTTAAAATATCCCAAATTACCCAACACCCCCCAACCGGTCACAAAACACTTTGCCTCTCCTGCTCACTGATAAGCGGTCTACTCATGCATTCATTTTGAGTCTTAACTTTCAATCTTTTGATAAACTTTTCAAAAATTTGTAAAAAAAAAAAAAAGAAAGAAAAAAAAAAGTAAAACCTGAGAGAAAAGCGTATGTAAAAAATTGGGTGAATAATGTCAGAGAAGTCGGTTGGACAAAAAAATTTAAAAAATTATGATAATAATACTTTTTTTTTTAATTCAGCCATCACACTGTGCACTGCACTTCTTCTAGAGGCAAAGAACATGTGTGAAATCTGAAAAGAATCGGGTGAATCGTGTCAGAGAAATAGGATGGACAGAAATCTCAGATGGACTGACGGAAGGACTGACCCTCTTGGGTGGGCAGGGGTATAAAAATACTCACTTTTCAGCCAGGCTTCTGCCCTCCTCTTCTATGTCAAACCTGGCAACCCAAAGCCTGCGCAGCAAACTCAGCCCACTAGCCTCTGTACTGTCCGTGGGCAGGGCAAACTCCATCTCCAACAGTCCCTGAGAACAGACAGGGGTGCGTTCATATTTTGTGTCATGTTTACCATGATAGAAACTATCCTGGTTTACTTGAACACATCCCTTGTTTGGATTAAATCTCTACATGGTTTGCCTGTGGCTGTGAATATTTCACTCTAAACTCACCCTGAGCGAAGCGTCTCGGACAGAGAAGCAGGGTGACAGCAGGGCGTTAAGCAGGACGTCTATCTCAGCCTGCTCTGCTACAGTGCAGCCTTCTTCTCCTCCAGCACTGGCACAAAGAGCAGTCAGACACTGGGATGCCAACACCTAAAGAGTTCAGAACATTATTAATACCATTATATTTCAACAAACACTGGAACCATGACCTGTGATTAGCAATAAATGACTTTCTTCTGGAGTATGGACATCAAGCTAACAATAAGGAAATACTTTCTAACAACACGTTTGTGTTATTTACCTGGAGTCTGGGGGTGGATGTAGAAATAATTCTGGTTAGAAGCAGCAGCATATTCACACGAGGAAGCAGCTCTGGGCCGTTCTGAAATAGAAATAAATAACAGCCCATAATGACATTAAACCATTAAATAAGGGGTCAAGTTTGTGTGTCTATTTTCAAACACCAGAGTCTTTGGAAAACAGAAATGGATCAGGTCATCATTAAGCCCTAGTCACATATTATTGACAGTAGGGCATTACTGACTTCAGATTTTTTCAGATCAACTTATTTGCCAATAAAGTCGAAGTTGAGTTGACAAGTCATATGATGATGTCATCACATTGACAGTGGAGGAACAGAGACACACAGCAGTTCAACAATGAACAACTTGTATTAAAGTTCACTGGAACATTAACCACATACAGTAAAGAGCAGAATAAAAAACTCGCAAAACACAAGCATCAACAGTCCTTCACAGACATTTTAACCAAAACATAGACTAACACCTTGAATTAACCCTAACCCTTCAGACAGCAGCAGCTAAGACACACAGCATGTTTGAGAAAAGAGCGCATTGTCTCCATGAAATAAATGAACAGAATAATCCAAACACACTGGTTGTCAAAATTATTATTCCATGTTGAAGGCTTGTGTGCTGTCGGGTGATGGAAGGGAGAGAGAGAATAACATGACTTGTCGACACCTCCAAAATTACATCAACAAACTGGCTTTTCTGTTCATGCCCTAACTGACAGTATTTACCTGAAGATGTTAACTACCAATCTTCAAGGCATTAAAATCTGCCATATTTATAATTTCTGAAGTAAAATTCCAACACAAACTACTTATACTGCAACAAGCACAGATGTCATTGTATAACATTAGTTATGTACAACTTGGCATCTCTGTGATGTGGGGTTTGTTTTTTCTTACTAGTTCAGACTTGTTCAACAGTCACAGTCATGTCACAATCCAGATTTGCTTATCTCATCCAAATGTGGGACAGGAAACACAGATCTTATACAATACTCTTCCTTCACGCATATGGCTTTTATCTCTACCTCATCGATGACGGTGTCTTCCATGTCTGTGTCAGCCCGAAGCTGACAATGTTCGTTGATGACTTGTAAAGCCTGGGTCATCATGTTCTCCGTCTCCTCTGTACTGCCTGAAGACTCCCTGAGTGTGGCGTTGAGAAGAGGGAAGCAGAAGGAGAACGCTGGAGCAGAGAGAGGAGCCACATCTGGGAAATAAAACACAAAGTAAACACAGAATCAAAATCAAATCAAATTTTATTTATATAGCGCCAAATCATAACAAAAATTATCTCATGACACTTTACATACAGAGCCGGTCGAAACCAGACTCTGAAGCCAATTTACAGAAACCCAACAGAGAACTCAGTATGTAAAAACTTGTATCTGAAGTCGAACTATGTCTTGCTACTACATTTACATTCATTGGCTGTTCTGCTGCTTGGCAGTAAAAAGTGTCTCCTAACAGATTTGCAGCCAAGGGAGAAAACAGACAGAGGTCTGCAGGGTGGATACATAGATGTTTTTTTAAGGTTGAACCAATTCAGCACCAAAGCCCACATGAGAGAATCTTTGCTTTACAAACTAAATACTTCTATTTTTATCTCACTGGCCCATAGGTGAACTATTGTGAAGGCACTGTGTCTGGTGTCTTCTCTGATCAAACTACTGGTCGGATTCAACTGAAATTTTATTTGTAGCTTCCTTGGGACAATGTCTATAAAGTTTGTTCACAGTTTTGAGAGATTTAGATTTTTGAAATGTTAAAAATTTGCCTTTACTTATCATGGGCCCTATTTTCATGGCTTATAACATGGAAATGGTTACAGATATCAATATAGTTACTATTGAGCACTGACAGGAAGTCATATATGGACTTTCATTTGGGTCAATGACCTTTGTCCTGGAATGACTTTGATGGGTCTAACTCAAGGTCACTAATGTCTAGGTTTCAAGAATGTTCTTCTCCAACAAAACTACTGGTCAGATCAGTTTCAAATTTTATATGTAGCTTCCTTGGGACAATGTCCAGAAAACTGTTCGCAGTTTTGGGAAATTTAGATTTTTTTGAAATATTGGAAATGTAACTTTACTTATAATGGGCCATATTTTGGTGGCTTATAACATGGACAACATATTTACTCTTGAGCACTGATAGAAGTCATAAATGGACTTTCATTTAATTAGTTGAGTTCTCCTCCAGTGAAAGTACCACCCACTTCTGTTGGGAGATTGATCTCCTGCATCAAGACCACAAAACTCTAACAGCGGCAGAACCTAACAACCTCACAAATTCAAGTTATTATTTATTCTTGATAGAACATGCTGGTGAGGAACAGGGCCATTGGTTCTACTTTTCCTGTTAGTGATTCTTTCTATCACCTTTGATTTTGCAAAAGATTTTAAAGTCTGACTACAATAATTAACATTTTACATTTTTAATGAGTAACTAATATGAAGTATCCATCCTGAAAATACTATGGCTGCTTCACAGGTTAATATTAAAGAAACAAAATATTTTGGGACTTTTATTAGTGTCACTGACATCCTTACCAGCAGCCTTGGCCTCTCTCTGTGGGACAGTGTGATTATGTAACAGCAGTACAGTGCGGTGAGCTGCTGTGTCCAGGTCCTCATGTCCCCAAGCCTCGTCCAGATCACACTCTGGCTTCAGGAGACGTAAAGTCACATGTCCCACAAGCTCCGCTGTGAAAAGAAAACAGCATGACGTTGACTTGAACTGCTGGAACAGCCCTCTGTCTGTGAATACTACAAAGAAATAGAGAAGTTATGTACCAAGATGGTGAAGCTGTTTGGGCATGAGGCACACTCCGATGTCCAAGAAGACCTGCTGGATGCGTGGTGCAGCAAGAGGGGAGTGCAGCAGGGGCATTAGGACCTGGAGCACAGCTGGGAGCTCCCTGGTGATCTGAGGGGGTCTTTCTTTCAGAGTGGCTTCAAGCAGGCCCATCACACTCTGCAACTCTACATCCAACTGATCACAGTAAACAACAAGACACAGGTCAAGACAAACAAAGTATAAGCAGGGTTCCTACAGGTTTGTACAAGTTAAATTTAAGACTTATTAAGACTACTTAGAACAGAATTTAATGTCCATTTCACAGCCATACTGGCAAAAATTTGTGATTCCTACAATTTAGGAAGATGTATTTATTTACTCCACCACCTTGATTCCCATCGTTCTGAGTTGAATTGATTTCTTGCACAAGGTGCAGTGAACTTCAAACCCATTCCCCTCCAGTTGTGTCAACCAGATGGAGAATGATCTTTTCTCCAACCAGGCATTATTATTACATGTGCACTTCCTCATGCTTACTTTTCGCTTGTGAACTGTCCCTTAAAGTTCCCAAAGTCAGCTTTCTCGGGCGATGAGTGCTTGACTATCGACTGCACATGTGTTGGGCTGAATGTTCTGTGATCATTTCTCACCGGGGGTTGCAAAGTTAGTGATAATTGTTTCCTAATTTCAATAGACATTGTTGGGTTTGAACAGGTGGAACTGAGTAGACTAACGTTACTTTCTTTGCAGCTTGGACATTTAACAGTGAACAAATTTATGGCAACATAACTGAAAATCTACTATATTAAACATAATACCCTTTAAAAACTTTTTAAAGGTATTAAATGCAGCTATGCAAATTCAAGACTTAAGACTTTTTAAGACCCAGTGGGAACCCTGTATAAATGCTGTTTAAGGCAAAAGGAAAAGGACACCATACCTCTTGAAGTCTCTTGCGGATCGAGGCCTCCTTTTCGAGCTGGGCCTGCATCATCTCCTTCTGTTTGCTGGTTAGCTGCAATTCATCTTTGATACCTTTTTTCTTCTTTAGCTCCTGGGTAACCCAAATGAAGAAAATAATCAAAATGTGTTCCACATATTAACACCAAGGAAGAAGAGTGATACAAGTGACTTCATTTACCTCTTGTAACTCCAGTTCAATGATCTGTTCCTTATAGGAGTAGGCCTTGTTTTCTCTCTTCATGTTGACTTTCTTGGTACTTTCCTTCTGGGCACTGCAGTAAAAGTAGAATTAGAGGAGATGTAAACGTTAAGATCAGACAACAGAGTGTTTTGGTGACAGCTGATCAACAAGATAGGTCTGAGTTACCTCTGAATGATGCTCTTGTCATACAGCTCTCCATCAGGTGTCAGCATGATGGCGTACTCCTCCCTTGTGACCTGAACCAGAGCGGGCGTGGAAAGCCACTCAGTCACATGACTCATCACTCGTGGCAGCAGTTTGGTGGGAGAGAGGCCAGAGAGGGCACCAGCTGCATTTTTAACCGCCTGAAGACACACATACAAGCATATGATGAACATTACAGTGAAAAGCCCTGCAAACCTTCCAGTTATTCTGCACATTATTAAACACATTATCCACATTCCACACACATCGACTCAACTGCAAATGACCTAACACAAAAAAGATACATATGACCACATTGTGATGTAGTGTTATTTACCACAGCTTGATTCAAAGTGAGACACTGCCAAAGCCTGGCTGCTACTTGTGTGAGACTTGGCTGTGAGAATTGACCACTGACAGCAGTGGAGGTGAGAAAAAGGCTGAAGAAACAGTTTAGAGTGGAAGTGGAAGTTATCTACCAAATACATGTTAATTGGTGACATTTATAAATAAAGACATTGAATCTCTGCAAATAATTATAACCCAATTTCATCCTACATTGTATCCAGTAAACACATTTTTAATTGGGCAATTTGCTTCTCGCACTTTTATTCCAGTGCGTTGGTGCAAAATGGTGAATTTGAAGTATCTTTTGTGTGTGAAAATCTTAATCTCATAAATCTCACCTGATTGTCAGCATTGACCTCCAGCAGATGTGGCAGAACAGCCTCCAGGTTCTTTTCTATGAATTCTTCTGCTTTTACATTCATGGAGGAGAGCATAACAGGCCAGAGGCCACGGCGAGCTTCAACTGAAAAAACCAACAAAAATCAAGTGATCATCAACTAATTCTTACATGAAGAATAAAGGAATGAATGTGAATGTGTGAGATGAATGTGCGCTACGTTCTCCTACCTATGGATGGATGATGGGTGATTATCAAAGTCTCCATGGCCAAATTCTCAGCTTCGGTGGGGTCCCCCCATTGGCTGGCAGAGGAGCAGATTGTGCAGAGAGCGTCCAAAAGAACGCGAGGGGGGACGTAGGTGCGACCCAGCTCGGTCGGCTCTCCTGACTCTGACACCAGGACATCCTGGGGCAAAACCTGACAGTTCATAGCAGAAAGTGAGTGACAACATAAAGGAATGGGACCAAACAAGTCAATGTACAACGGAGTATTTTTAGTGTGGAGAATGGTTGGTCTGTACTTTGTGTTTGTTGATGACCACACGGAGTTCTCCCAGAAGGCCAAGGGCAAGACTGGATCCACCCAGAGAAGAGAGCAGCTTTTTGACCGTCTGCTGAGCCCGTTTCCTCACACGCCAGACCCGAGAGAGAAGAACAGCAACTGTGGCATGGTGATACATCCTGCCAGAAGACAGAAAAGATCAATGTCGCAACCTATAGATATTTGATAGTCTTTAAGCCATCAGTTCTCCAATACAAAGTTAGCACAGCCAACATTTTTATTTACACTGTAAACATGTTCATCAGTGAATTACCTTGTATCATAATATTTTAATAACACAAATATATATATTTTTTCAAAGTAAACACTTGCTGTTTCACATTCTAGAAATTTGAAAATATATTTAATATATTAAATTAAATTTTATTTTGCTTTGCTGCTTTAATTTTAAACATGACATAACTATGTAATATGAAAAATAGGTAGATTTATAACATTATTTAAATTTTTAAAATGCAGTTCTTCGCACATTATTTCTGTATGTAGTTTGCCTAAAGGAGTTATATTTGCTTTTTCTTTAAAAAAAAAATGGAATTATGCATTTTAAACCATTTTCCTGTGGTCTACATTAACTGTAAATGCTATGCTTGGGTCTGAATTTTTCAATTCAACTCAACAGGTCCATCTTCAACCCTATTTCTGAGTAATGACACCAGAAAGGTGGTTTGGAGCGCTGGCCCTTTAAATGCACATGAGCCACTTCAGGCCCCGCCCCCTCCAGGTTGTTGGCTGTGCTGCTCTGTCCTGTTCAACCAACAACTGAACATTTTAGGTAATCAGCTTGAAGTCTGGACATATTTTCATTTTTTACTACAACCGCTGCAGCTGATACACAATTATGTCATACTCAGAGAAATGTTCGTTGGAAGTCTGGACCGTACATGTGGAAATGTCGAGACGTAACTAGTTATAGACGTAAGAAATTAAGAAGGAATTAAAACAGGTTGGAGAAATCCACTTGATTTTGGCCAAACATGAATATAGAGATAGCTTTGCAGCACCTGGAGGGTTCAAATTCAAACTTTATGAACTATTTGGGTCCAAATACACAAATAAATGTACCAAAGACTAATAACAGAGGGTTTAGCAAAATATGAGCCCTTTAAATACAAGGCCTGTAACGGTACACTTACCAAACCAAACTGTTTTGGTACGCACCTGTACGGTACATAGCTGTACCGAAATGGCACAGTATGTTGAAAAAAGAAAAAGGAACAAAAGACGTTCGATGCTCTGATCTTTAAATCCGTGCAAGTTCCACACGGACATATGAAAGGAGCGCAGTGACCCGAAATACGAAATAGCAGTTGGCATAAGGTTAAAAAACATAACAAATATGATGTCAACCTGGAGGGAAGAGATTGAAGACCCTCCGCCATCATTACGGTCCCCTGTTTAGGATCACTTCGAGTTCACAGTGAAAGACAACAACGGCAAAAGAGACGTTGATAAGATGAACGTTGTTTGCCGCCTATGTACAGTAGTTCTCAAATACAGTTTCGGCAACACATCAAATATGATTACCCATTTGAAACAGCATCACAAGCAGGTGGATATAGTGGTACAAAGAGGAAAAACTCTGCAATGGAAACATAGCTCCCTTTGGTTTTCAAGCAGCCTTATGGGTTTAATTCAGATCGGGCCAAGGCAACTTTATTAATTATATTTTCTATTTGATTTATAGCAGCAGAATTATATTATTCTTGTTTTTCTATATTCTATTGCCTCCAAAAATTGGGGGTAAAATGTTCAAAAATTCATAATAAATGCACTAAAGACATTTTGAGGGGTTTTCTTTCTTCCCATACCAAACCCAAAAATAACGAACCGTGGCTTTCAAAAATGAAAACGTACTGAACCGAAAATGTTGTGTACCATTACAGGCCTATTAAATACATACTCAGGGTTGAGGACAGGTTAACAGGAGGACAGACTCACTGTGATTTGCTGCTGTTGAGCCGATGTGCATGGTCCAAAAAGAGCCTTTCACAGAGCAGAAGTACTGTGCAAAGAGCTAGAGACATTTCAACAGATAAAATTAACATTATCTTACTGTCATGACAGTTAAAATCATTTACAAGCCTCTAGGTTACTGAGATACATTAAAAAAGTCTTACTTTCTTCATTTGCCTGTGAGAGGAACTTCTCTGTGGTGAATAATGGCTTCTTCTCATCTAAGATCAGGTTCCAGAAGGTGGTGAATTTTGCCTCTGCAGACATAAAAATAAAAAAAATAAACAAAAAAATGTAATCAATTCCATTTCTATAACACAAAAGTGCTCTAATAGTCTTCACAAAGGTAACATTTGAGATCTCAGCCTCACCCGTTTGTGTCTCTAGCAGAGCCAGTCGACTCAAAAGAACTGAAGCTGCTGTGCCTTCTGAAAGCAGAGCATGTTGGGAGTTTTGTGCTGCAGCCTTCTCCACACTTTGGATGAGCAGGGGCATGAGGTCTGAGGCCTGGGCTAGAGTGTCACCTGAGTAAGAGGAAAAAGACAGTGATAACACAATAAATCAGGTTATTAACTCTCAGACAACACAAGGACCTGCTTTTGACATGGAACAGTGATCATGTGACTGACCTCTAAAGGCTCCAAGCATTGCCTGAAGGTAGGCTTGACGAACTGGAGAGGTGGAGGTCTTAAGGGTGAAAGCTTTCTTAAACCAGTCGAGCAGTGCAGTGGGAACTTCCACTGTGAGGCGGCTGGTCCACTGGGAGAGCATCGCCACGGCGTGCACCAGGGTCCCCTCATGAACTTAATTAAACAAAAAAAAAAAAAAAGTAAGCACATGTTTGAATCACAGTGTGTCTTCTCTGATTCTGATGTTCACAAGATGAAAAAACGATCAGGCGGTGGCACCTTCTTGTTGTAAGTAAGGGATGAACATCACAGTCACTGCAGAGCTGAGGGTTTGGCTGGAGGTCCCCGACACGGCATGATGGCTGCAGCTACCAATCCCTACCAAAGGAAGTTTAAAGAGTTAGATGATTAAGTTCTGTTTTGTTAAAAATACACTTTGGAGCAGTGTTTTTCAACCTTGGGGTTGGGGCCCAATGTGGGGTCGCCTGGATTTCAAATAGGGTCACCTGAAATTTCTAGTAATTGATAAAAATAATGATAAAAAAAAACAACTTACAAATAAAAAATATATGGTGAGTTGAGAGAGACATTCACAATATATAAAAGACATGACAAACTGTGAAGCTGAAACTGAAGCACTGTGGTACTGTTTATCTGTCAAATGTTCAAACTGAAG
>JAPQRP010000030.1:14410228-14428186 GCA_037367295.1 Apogon hyalosoma
CCCTTTGTGCAGTAATCTACACCTGGCTTTACTGCCTCCATCCATAATAATATACATTATATAGACTAAATGTGTCTAAAATTAACGTTTATTTAAAACATAGTATAGCAAACTATTACATGATCAAAAACAAATTAATTTTAGCAAAAACATGTCTCCATTTAGAATGTCTGGGGTCGCCAGAAATTTGTGATGCTAAAATGGGGTCACGAGCCAAAAAAGGTTGGGAACCACTGATTTGGAGTGTTTTTAGGCTAAAATTCTTACCTGATAAGACACTCATCTTTTGGGCGACAACTGTGAGTTTTCCTTCAGAGCCTAGAGTGATAAACATGGCATATTTGTTACAAATCAGGCTATTACACTTAACTGCAACTAAATCAACTAAAACTAAAAGGAACAATGACAAAAAAGGACTAAAACAAAAGCAAAAAACTATTTACCACCATAAATAATGCTCTCATGTGTCTCAAACTACACTGAAATCAAACTCAAACAAAAAAAACTATGTAAAAAAAAAAATAAATAATGGAAATGTCCAAACTATTACAATAACTCTCTAATAATCTCTTCATTTACCCCCGAGAATCTTAAAGAGGTGTGTGACAACATCCTGAACAGCAGAGGGGTCACTGCACTGTTGGGCCAGGTTCTGCATGGCCTGCACCGCCTCCTCCATTAGCTGAGCATTGTTAGCTTTCATTTGGCCTGAAATGAAAACAATAAGAAAAGATAAGATAAGCAAGCAAGCAGAGTTTATTTATATAGCACCTTTCACAGACAAGAGAAGTCACAAAGTGCTTCACAAAAGAACAATAAAATACAAATGGATAACACAGATACAATTACAATCACAAAAAAGTATAAATTAAAATAAACATGATGGTCATATAACAACCCTTAATCTACTGTAGTTAGAATGCTTGGAAAAACAAGTGGGATAAGATAAGATAAGATAAGATGCAAGTGTAGAGAAAAAGACAGGTAGAAAAACCACAAATGAGTGAAAAAAGAAATTTGGCATTTATATAAACAATTGTATAAATACAGAATTAGAATTCAAATTAAATATTATTTACATATTTACATTGTGGTAAATATGTAACAGCATTTAGAAGAAAAGAAAGAAAATAACACTAATATGAATAACAAGCATCTCAGTCATTATTACTCCCACCAATCAGAGGACAACATGGAGAAAACACTATCAAAACTTCAGGCCTTACTTGCTATGGCCTTCCCAATATCCATGGCATACTGACTGAGGTCGAGGGTCACGGCGGACAGCAGGCAGGAAACAGCTGGAAAGAAAACAGTCAATGTTTTCAGTGTCTTAATGAGAGTTGAATGGATCAGTAACAATCTAAAATCCTCTCACTCTGCATGGCGTTCTCTGGACTGCGGAGCATCGTCTTCTGCAGAGTCGGGAGGAGCTGCTCCTTGAACTCAGAGTGGGACATGTGACGCAATAAGGAGCCGCTTTTGTCCAAAATGTGTTGCTGTGGTTTGGTTTTGCTCATGAGGACTGATTTTATGTACAGATCCAACATTGCACTCTTAAAAAAAAAAGAAGACACAAGGTTACATGCTGCAGTAATGTTTTCAAAGAAAAGTAAAATCAAGTAAAATCAAAATGCAAGACAATTGACCCAGTAAGGATATTAGATGTATTAACACTGATTAATTCAACTTACCTTATGCTTCTCTATTGTAGCAATGTCCTTCTTAGCTGTGCAGAAGTCTAAACAGACCCCCAACATGGCCATGGTGGTCGGGCTCTGATCCAGGCTCAACAGGGTACTGATATATTGATCAACCAGTCCAGGATTCTAGTAAAAACAACAAAATGTCAAATACATGACACCTGCTACATGAGGCAGCTAATATTATATACTACATACAGTAGTAACTGCTCATAGTGAGTTCGCATCGATCAAATAGACCACTGTAGGGCGATAATTATTAGGACGCAATTTCTTCCTTTTCCTTTTTGTCTCAGGGTCTTAATTTCATATACAGTTTGATAATATATAGTGAAGTGCCAAGTTTAACACCTGCTAAAATCCAAATACCAGTAAATGTTGATCATGGTGTGAAAATAAAATGAAGTGGCCAGCTGACTAGTAAATAATTTGGAATCACCAGCCGAGACTAATTTGACCTTCACAAACCAATATATCTACAATGACATCAGTCGACTGAATCACAGCATCTTCATAGCGTCTCATGGTTTCAACAACTATCACACAATTATCATATATGAGCCATCAAGGATTAGCATCTAAATGTAAAACATTAAAATGATGCTAAATGCTGAACAGTTTGTACATTAAACTGTTATATGCATATTTTGTGACATAATCCATGATACAATTCACATCAGTGCTCAGTAAAATATTTCTGGCTAGTACATTTTTCCAGTTTACCTATGGCAAATGAGATTTAAAAAAAAAAACAAAACACCCTGAAAATTACCCACAGCGGTAACGTTTTCACATCTAGCGTAAGCACAGTTTCAGACTGTTTCCTCTAACCAAGCACCTGTGTGTTTAATACTCACATCCTCCCAGAGGTGACTGAGATTCTTGAGGCTTGATTTTTGAGCAGTGGACTTGGCCCCACCCACCACCTCAGCCACAAGAAGGCTCTGAACCTCCACCTAAAACAGAAAATAACAAAAACATCACCTGTCATCCAATGCTAAAAAAAACAAAACAAAATTAGCTCCTGTCAAATGTGGATCAGCTGTGTACAGTTGTGGCAAAAGGTTTTGGCAGGAAATGGTCTTTTGCTGCTTCAGTTTTTTTCTACATGCGTTTCTAAGGTACACTGAAAAACTATTATAAGCATTATGTACATATCAAAGAGTTATATTCGTAAATAAATACATAAATTTGTGTCACTGACAAAACTTCTGGCCACGACTGTATGGTCACTGCTACAGTCACATCACTGATCTAATAAACTGAAGTCAGACAATCTTTCACTAACCATTTTCTTCCAAACAGGTCCTTCTCTTTTCTCTGGAGCAGAAAATACATGGTGGACTAAAAGGCAGGTCCAAGAAAGGCCAATGAAGGAAGCAGAGCCTGTGCATTTACTAAAAACAGAGGATGAAAGAAGGAAGAAACTATCAAGACAACATACAAACAAAAAAGTCCCTTTCCATCCAGTTATGTTTAAAATATCTATAAAAAGCTGAAACACTGCTTTCAATGTGATGGTTAATATCCAATGCAGTACCTGGGTTCTCCGTTCTTGCTGACGACTCCGCTGTTCAGAAGGCAGTGAAGGAGGTTGGTCACCAGGACATTGGGTTGACTCTCTGCCAGCTGAGCAATGACAGAGGTGAGCTCTCTGCGAGATGCAGCATCACTGAAAAAAAGATTAATACCGTGCAGATACACATAAGAATAAAAAATACTAAACAACAGTGACTTTCTTGTAAATTAATGTGATAACATATCTACCGATATCTGTGTGGCGTGAGACAGAAGAGCTTGCATAGTCCTTTGATAGCAGGCTCTGGTAACTCTAAAAATGGATATCAGAGCAACAATTAGTGAACCTTCTAAACCATTCACACATGAAAATGCAGTATAAAAGGATACAATAAATGTTATAGACATCTTATCTCTCACCTTTGCCTTTTAAGCACTGTTTCAGCTCTCCAAATATCTCCTTTCGCTCTTTCACACTGGCTGTAGTCACCCTCACTGCAAATTTTTTCAGTGTGTCAGAAACCTGAAGAGAAAATAATGTTAATCAAGAACGGATATGGTCTTGTCAGTCTGAGCAATGAAGTTAAATGGCAGTAAATGCACTATTGTCTCCTTTTAAATCAACTGGTTATCAGAAAAGTGTGTTTAAATGCACATATATTGAGTCAGCACCAATACATTGCAGCACAGTTAAAAAGGATTAAAGGATGGCAATATTCAACAAGATTATCATGTTTGTAGTATTGTTGCCCTGTGAGATCCACATCTTTCTAAACTCTCAACTTGTCATGAGCTCAAAAACAGTCCTGTCTGTTTGTTTTGTGACCTGGGTATGTGTGCTTTTAGATGGGATACATGTAAACATAAATATCCTTCAAAGCTCCAAGGCAGCATCTTTTCAAACAATCACAGCATGGTCATAGTCAAACTGACACAATTCAACAAACCATCACAAGGGAGTCAAAAAAGTAGAGCTTGTCAAATTTAATGTCCATGGCTTGACAATGAAACCACATTGGCTGAGAGTTTCCTTAAACTTTTAGGTTTTTAAAGAATTCATCTAAGGGAGGAGGATAATTTTGCTCTGCTATAAATCCTTCATTTCACTGCAAACATTCAAAATCAACACTTTCAGAAAAAAAGGGTTTTTGCAAGATGGAAAGAAGATGAAAAAATGTCAACTGAAAAGTAATTTAAGCTGTCAGGCAAGGTACAGAAATATACTTGCCTCTCAGATGTGATGAGTTGATGTTTAAAGTTGCAAAAAATAGAAATACTCAAAGTACAATTAGTGAGGTAAAATCAAAGTAAACTCCGCTACTTCTTTTACCTGTGCTATTATGTTAAAAAATTCAGTAAATATTTATCAACCAGAAAATTTAATAACTTTGAAGGGCGTGGCTTATTTTAACAACATAATAGATGGTTCTGATTCCAACACATAGAAGACAACTCACACAAATGAGAGACCACAAAACTAAAACAGTTCCCGTTGAAGTAGTTACAACTTGACGCCATCCCCTTCAGGCTAAAGCTCCATTTCCTGTGATTACTTTGAGCTCAGTCCTCCCTCAGCACGACTCTGATACCTGCACAGTGTGATGGAGCCACACTGAAAGAGGCTACGTAGCACAAAGCTAGCTAGCTAGCTGTGTGGTGTTCTGCCTCAGCCTCCTAATGAACGTCAAAACACACCAAAAGGCTGAGACAGTGACATTCGACATCCCATGAATCTGGCTCAGTCTGTACTTCATAGCCATAGCGTAAAAAGATCGTGTACCATTAAAAAAACAGCCACACGAACCTGCGTGTCCGCTGCCATCTTGCCGGTCTTGATGCAGGAAGAACTTGTTGATGTCACTTCCGGGTCATGAATACTTTTTTTTTTTTTTTCCCTCAGAATAAACATAACATTTTGGAAAGTAATTTTTCTGGGCATAAATTAATTTAATATTTAAAAAAAATAGCATACAGTTAAAACAATGAGATAAATTATAAACTGATTAAAAAGAATAAAACATGAAATATATAAAACCACATAAAACAATAGGATACAAGAACAGTACACTCAAAAAAGAATGAAAAAAGCAATACAATAATATATTTAGCCAATAACCAACAATAGAAATAGTATCAATAAAATATAAATATATTTAAAACCAGTGAGGTAATCATAGTACTCCTGAGTAAGGACTACAGGGAGGAAAAAACAAACAAACAAACAAATAAAGTAAAAGTAGACTGATGAAATGCTCAGGTCAAAGGGAATATTTTCAGTTTAACTTCAAATGATCATAATACTGGGGTAATGCGATCAGGCAAGTTATTCCAGTGACTTGGAAAATAAAAGCTAATGGTGTATTCATCAAAATTTTTTAGACCCAAGGAAGAATGAGGCCTGCTCCAGATGACCATACAACCCCACACATTATTTTTGATTTAATTTCACTTTTATAACATAACATTTTTATTGGATTCCAATTTTAATTTGTCCAGAATAAGACTTTGACTTTTGCAGTTTTTTTTTTTCTTATGTATTATAGCACTATGAATCTTTTAATTTTTGTTTGGGAAATTCCATATTCACAAAGCTACATTTTTAACACAGACCCATATTTTAAGTTGTCTTTAATTTGAAATGGCTGTCATGAATTTATGACAAATAAACACATCAACAGCAAAAAGCTAAATGTTCATCTAAATGAGAAAAAATTAAACAGACCATTGTTTCCCTTCATGCCAGGAGTCTCTAGTTTAATCTGATGCAATATCTAGATCAAAAGGTAGAATATGTAATTTTCTTGTGATTATTTTTAACCTACTGAATTTTGGACAAAGTAGTAATTTACTTTGGGTTTGGGCCATGCATATCTTTACTTGAACTGTTCATTTCACCCATTTGTGTTTTTAAATTATTTACTTTACATGTATTGTACATACAGCATGTTTCCAGTCTGCCATTGGCTGCTATACAAACTTTGCCCACTAGGGGTCAGTATTCACACTAGTTTTCCTCACTAGAATGCAAATTTTAAGAGAAATATGTTTGCCTTGTCAGTTTCACATTCCACTTCTCTAACCTAGTATTTCAGAAGTTCTACTTCAGATATTGTGGACATAAGTCCTGATTACTTTCTTCTTCTGATATAAAGTCAAACAGAAACACATTTGCTCATGGTTTATGCTTTCAACAGGTACAAAGTCTGAAACACATAATAAAAGCAAAAATAGTCTCAAGGTTTTCAAAACACATTTTAATGATGCAAACAATATGACAACATTACATTTTACAGGACAAATTATTCCATTCTTTCAGATCTGAAGCTCAAGTTCTGAAGTAGCTTTTCGCTCATGTTGAAGTGACTCTTGGAGATCTACTTGAAATGCAAAACTCTGCAATTCGAGTGCTGGACAGATTGCAAAATTCTGGGATGATATTGAGATTTATATATGTAAATAAGACAATTTGACTGATAGCTGATACTAATATTATTTTCTGTTTATGTGTTGTTTTTTTTTATCTCCTCCTTTGTGTCAGGGATAAAGAAAACTTTACTATGTATATAAAATATGTTAATCAAACATACAAATTTCTGAAATACCATCTTATTTACTAACACCAATGAATGGCCAACATATTACTGTGCCCCATATTCACAGTTAATGACAATTTTGTATTTTGTTGAGTGGTGTAGGATCAGTGGCAGGCTAACAAAAAGAGTAGTAGTTAATAATAGAGAAATGTAACAGTTAAATGTTGTGGAACAGTTTAAATCTGTTTTGTGCCGATTTTATTCTTTCAATGTTGGCTGATGAGAGGGAAATTACCAGTAAAAAGTATTAAAGCAGAATCAGCTGACCTACCAGTGGTACCATAATTAACAGAATACAAGTGAAACTGATTTTTCCATAAATACATCTAAACACCACAAAAAAAAAAAAAAAAAAAATCACACACTGAACAGTTCAGGTGAGATGTGACAGTCCTGCAGTTTGTACTCCTCTTTTCCTGGATTTTTTTTTTTTTTTTTTTTTAAATCTTCATTCACACCATGTCCATCAGTCCAAATATCTTACTTTCCTTTCATCAGCAAAAAGGGGCTGTTTTCCTCACTATGGTCCAACGATGGCCAAGATTATGAGTCCGACAATGACCAGTGCCGCTGTGACTCCAACGGCAATAAATATTATTTTCATCTTCTTGTTGTCCCAGAACTTCTGTTGCTTCACCTTGTTGGAGGTCTTTTCAAATGTTTTACTCTGGAAAAAACAAAACAAAACACAAAATTAAAGAGAATGTATTAGTTTACTATGAACAGTGTTGTGAAGGTCTGAAATGATCTTAACCCTTTATAGGGCACTCCTAGAAATACTCTGAAATTCAACACTTCAACCTTACTGTGTTATTGGAGGACCTAACAAGACTTTATTACCTTTGTGAAATGTTCTAAATATTTTATTGTTGTGTAGAAAATCAAGGTCAATGAAGTTACCCTATTTGGGTTCTTGCCCACGTGGCAAAAAAAAAAAAAAAAACAAACAAAAAAACAAGAACACCACATAAGATGAAAGGAACCTGTATTTTAGAAAATTACAACATGTGTGCTGATCCAAACCCAACCACATCCACATTATCCCTTTGAACATCATTGCTTACATTAGTACTATTACTTGGTACCTAACAAAGCAGGTCCACTCACTGTTCATGCAGAAGTGGACCTTACAGACCCTGTAGACCACATTGGACCTGAAACTGTTGACTCACTGTCCTCACTATAACTGTTGCTGTCACTGTCTTGTAATGCATGCTGCAGAATTTAAAAAAAAAAAAAAAAAGTCACTGGCCCAATAAAGGGTTAACTTGGTATAAAAATCTGAAACTGCCAGGACAAGGTCAACTTTCATCACAAAATCAAAGCTTCCTAGAATTTGCAATCTCAATAGTTATAAGGCACATCATTAGATAATTAAAGTTAAAAGTAACTGTAATTTGTTAATGTTACTGAGAAAAAAAATTGTTACATGATGGTGGCATCCAAATATTGTCATTTTGGTAGGAAAAAAAAATAAAAAAACAGAGGAAGCTGATGATTGTTTGGTCTCTGCATCTTACATCGCTTACTTTGCAGGTAAGCTTTATTTCACCAGTTTTCCGGACAAAACAGACCAGCAAAGCCACTGGGACACATCTAAGGGCAATGCTATCAAAGGTTAAAAAAAAAAAAAAAAAGAAAGACTTACAACAACCTGCCTCTGCATCTAAATACACTCTGTTCATTTCACAGATTCCATAGATCTCTATATGCAAACCACAATTACTACATAAATATGATAACCATCTCCATTTACCTGTTGGCACAAGAGACAAGTGGTGCCAGGCAGTGTAGTCCAGGGTATATGTCATATACCGGCATACACCTACAGTCAGTATTGTGAATATCTACTTCTAAATCCCCCTGTTGAGCACCATTCAGTAGTATCTGAACCAAATTGCCCTTTTTCTCCCTCAGGATGATGAAGCCATGACCCGCCCTACTCTGCCTCTAATTGGCTAGTACTCACTACCTTCACTGATTAGATTGGTTAACTTCAGGCATGAGGACTGATGAGCCAATCAAAGGTCATGCCGAGGAAACTATTGCTAACCAGTGCTGGCCACCTCTGGAATCTGACTGGACACCTCAGGTGCCAGTGCCACCCCAGTTGATTGACAGGTCACTGCACGTCTCATTGAAAGATGTGCGATTATTGGAAATGTGAACGAGAAAGGCAGAATAAACATCTTTAAAGTGAGTGACACACATCAAGAGAACCTACTTTCATGAAATCCATAATTCTGAGGTAAGTTTTAAGGTGGCTTCCAAATGAGTCACTGTTTTAAACTACTGCCCATATGACTGCACATTTAGAGGACAGATTTTGTCACCAATAGTTAAACTGTGTGAGTAGGCTAACTTTATGAAAGGCTAATGTTATGCAGGCTAACATTATCCTATGTTTACCTCATGTTGAATACCTTTACATTCAAGCAGCTGCTTGTGTGACCAGTAAAACCTACGAACTGCTCCTGATCAAGTCATAATAACTGTATAATGGTGAGCAAATGCTACTGATGGATTTTTGGGGAATAACTAAATAGAGTAGTCTTACATGTCACTGTTTCTAAAACAGGGTTTTTCTGGACTATCTTAAAAAAAAAAAAAAGAAGGCAAAAATTAAAATACCCATTTATCCAGTGACCACTGCACCACTGGTGCCACAACACCCCCCCATCTTTATGAAACTTAAAAATTAATAAAAAATTTGAACTTTGACCTACTTTTCCCCAAAATGTCATCGGATCTATTCTGGATCACTGGCAATCTATAAACCTAATTTGGTATGAATTCAAACAATAGTTTTGCTGCTAAACTGTTAAACAAACAAACCAACCCTATACAATACCCCTCGCCTCCTTGCCTCCCCTTTGGGAGGCAAGGTAATAATAGATTTTATCATTAGTTCCACCACATTAACCATCATTTGACTTGGGGTCTTTTAATGATATCTTCTCATTATGTCTCATTCTTCTCCTATGCATTCAGTGTAGAACTAGCACCACAAAGGGCTTTGTATAGTTAACTCACATAATATCTGACCAGTTTACAGTTTTGATCATGTTCTGTTTGGCCATATTAGATTGGTTTATTTTGATTTCATACCTTGGTGGAATGTTTCACTAATTAACTTTATATATTTAAATAATTTCATAAGTTACATTTTTATTAAAAGGAAAAAACAGAAATAGTATTATAAATTGTTATTTTTCAAACTATCCCATCATTGATGATGATAATAAAAATTAGATGTATATAGTGCTTTTCTATGAACACATACTCAAAGCGCGTACATTGACTTATACAGTACAGGCCTAAATTCAACAGAATAGACAATAATATCATTAACTGCATGTCATTTATCGGCCCGAGTATGGCTCACATTTTGATAATTGTTTTTTTCTATTTTGGATTTGTAACGGTGTCCCATCTGACAATTAGATCAATGCACATTTCTGTGCAAAAGCAGGTACTGAAAGAGAGTCCTTACAGAAATACTGTGGCCAGTGCTCAGACCTATTAATAGTCATATCACTTAGAAAGGAATGTAGAACATAGTGTGTGATGCTAATGGTTCTGTTTACTAAAGAGGCACAGCTCAGAGACTAGCATTATTAAATGGAATCAGTGTTTTTTTAATCTGTATAAAAATGTAATACATAGTTATGCATATATAAATCAGTATTGGATATAAATCAGGTCAGTGCTTCCACACTGGTTACATTTTCCTTCACTGCAGAGTTTGTTGTTTGTGACCTACAAATTTGTGTTTTCTTTCTGCAGTAGAATACAAACATTAAAGAATTTTTAGAGGTTGACAGCAGTGTTCTGAAGTGTATTCTGCCTGGTTTACATTCATGTTTTCTTTTTTTTCGCAGCTTTTAATATTTGCTAGGAAAGTAATCAAAAAAACTAATGAAATTCCAGAAGTTAAATTACGTTGAAGGAAAAGGTTACATTATTTATTACATTAAAGGTAGACTACTTAACTGTAACCTGCTACTGTTTAAAAGGAGGTTTTAAAGTAGGTTTTTAAAGTAAAGTTTTCATGCTATAATTCAGTCTCAATGCTCATTTGTTTTTCTGTAAGAGCAGCTCCACTGTGTGATGTAACATGGTCCAATGTGGGAACGATGTGACCCGGTTGTCGACCCCCGGACGGACATTCGCCTCGTGGCATGTCCTGGACTCACTCTGCCGTACCCAGGGAGACCAGCTCCCTTCATTCATCTTAGGAAACAATAAGAAATACCTTTCTAAAAATAGGACCATAAAGCGCAATCAGGATGTAAAATGTACATTTGTTTTCCTCCCCAGCTCCACCTAGGTGTATTTATAGACATCAATATGACATTTCCTAGTTTTAATCCCTAGATAACTATGGATTGAGCAGTTTTGCACCATGTGGTCCAGACACTGACCTTATCTACTCAATGCAAAGACTTCCAAAGTGCATAAAAATAGCTCCTGTCCCTGATTGAATGGTGTTTTTCCACGTGGACAGTTTCTCCGGACGCCCCCTGTGTACCTTTAGCAGCAGGTCATCGGCCCTGTCCTCCAGGTCTTTCAGTTTGCCAGCTCTCTCATCAGCTTTGTTCATGTTGTCCATCATGATGACCGTCACCTCATCCACTTGCTCCTGGGTCTGCTGCAGGCGGCTCTTCCCATTCTCCTCCTGTTTAAACAAAATACATCATTGAACAACAATGAGACATGATGCCGATTAGGGCCATCACTTGGGAGTTTTTACGGATATCTGTGCACTCATACAATGCAAAAATAGCCTTATGCGAAAGAAGCCACATTTTCTAGTTATGTAAAGGAGTGATATTTTGCTTTTTAAAATGGAATTCTTCATTTTCAAATATTTCCCTGTGGTCTACATACACTATAAATGCTATGCTTGGGTCTGAATTCTTCATTAATTCCATCTCCACAGGTCCATTTTCAACCCTATTTCTGAGTAATGACACCAGAAAGGCTGTTTTGAGCGATGGCCCTTTAAAGCCAAATGAGCCACTTCATGCCCCACCCCCTCCAGGTTGTTGACTGTGCTGCTCTGTCCCATTCAGCCACTTGTGTTCATTAATACAACCAACAACTGAGCATCTTAGGTAATCAGCTCGACGTTTGGACATATTTTCAGTATGGACTACAACTGCTGCTGCTGACAAACAATCATGTCGTACTCAGAGAAATGTTCATTGGAAATCTGGATCTTATATGTGCAAATGTCATGATGCAACTAGTTATAAAACATAACAAATTAAGCAGGAATTGAAACGAGTTGAAGATATCCACCTGATTTTTGCCAGAATGAATATAAAGATAGCTTTGCAGCACCTGGAAGGTTCAAATTCAAACTTCATTAACTATTAGGGTCCAAATACACAAATAAATTAAACAAAGACTAATAAGTGGGTTTAGCAAAATATGACCCCTTTAAAACCAAATTATCCTGTATAAACCAAATAAATGATAACATGCATGATGGGAAAAAGTGCCAATGTGCCATTGTTTCAGTAAGTTGTCCCCATAACAAGCATTGAAAACACAAATAGACTCGATATTCTGAAATTGAGAAGATGTACAAGTGATGTTACTCTTAAAAGAAGGGAAATAATGTCACTGGTGGGAAAACTACTGGGATTTTATGCAAACCACTGTTTTACATTGCCCCTAGTTGAAACTAGCTCAGTTTGCTAGAATATCTACTACAATACTCCATGTATTTATAATGTGTCTCCATATCTTGAGAGTAACTGTTAAATTTGAGATGCTCCACTTTTAATGGGCACCATCATGAAGACATTTTTATCATTTTACATGCTTTTGTTCCAGGCCTCTTTATGGTCATCTAGGGGTTATGTTCATTAACTGACCTGCTATATTTTTTGATTGGGCCTTTGTTTTGTTGTTCTGTGGTAATCTGTTAAATCATTCTGTATGTTAAGACTCCCTTGAAAACAAGATGGTTCACCTCTGGGGATTTTTATCCTATTGAATAAATTTGGAAAATATGTAATAAAAGTAAAGTCAGGCTATATTTTAATGATGTTATTTTTCTAATGAAAACATGCATAAGATTAATTTTTTGGAAGAAAGTAAAGCCAATTTCCCAGACAAGACTTTTTTATTGACTTGAAATTCCTCTTTTCACAATGTATTGACAGATCTTACTGTAGAGCAGCCATTCATTCACATACTGTTGCAGCTGCTCTAAGCGTGGGCCTCTGGTACAGTGCCACTTAACAGTTACAATTATTACCTATAATGATTCCCCAAGTTTCCCCATAAACAAAGAATGAGTCAAGTAGTTTCTAGAGAAATTTACAAGTAGTAGTTTGTTTAGTTCTGCTCTTACAATGAAAGTGACAAACATCCTGAAAGACAATCTGGACCAACAGCAGACGAAATGGTAAAATACAGCACTCATAAATACAGACTCATAACTGATAACTTATATTTAATTTGATTAAAAAAATGGTGAATGGTATTCTAGTTGTGCTCCAGAAACAAGGTGATCGACAGAGATACACTGATCAGGAAAAGGGGCTATATGTAGTATTCCTTCTTTCAAATATTAAAAAAGGATGTAAAATTATCATTAGAATGTAAAGAATAAAGAGCTCTGAAGTTCTTCCAAAGACACCAATGTACTAAATTATAGTGTGACAACCTGAAGTTATTTCCACCAATGGGTGAGGATTTATCTGACCACTAGAGGGAGTAGTGAGTCACTGCCAGAAAACTAATGCTGCTGACCAAAGCTCAGGAGGTGACCAGATGGGAGGAGAACCACTATAAACAACTTCTAGAATCAAAGATAGTGACAGAAAGTGATTAAAAGCTAAAAGCACTGCTGTTGTTTTCACCACTGGACACAGCTCTAAATGAAAAGAATAGAGTTTGATGATGAAATGACAGCGATTCTTTTTTTATGAAAGTATAAAGTTATTATGTGATGCTATTAGCTTTACTATGTTTGCGGTCTGATCCACAGTCAAGTTTAAACTGTGAAACTTCTGACCTTATTTGAATGATTCCAAACAGATCTTTGGTGCACCTTTTGACAACACAAACCATAAGAAATGCCCTCTCACTCTGAGAATCCTTGCTGTAATGAAAGAAAAGAGGATGAATGCCATTCTTTAGTCAAAGTGTTTTCAACAAGCGTTTCACTAGGGAATGTTTTGGTGTAAACAGATTATCATGATCACTTCCTACCAGCGTGAAAGTCACCTGGACTGTGTTGAAAATACACTGCAATGTCCCATCAAAAACAGATTTCACAGTCTGACAAACAGCACTTTAAGCTTAACCCATACCCATGTGAATATCTGGACCTAGTAGAGACACTGTACAGAAACCTGATCCTACTCAGGCTGAATGCACTCATTGAAAAGTCAGCAGAGGACAAATGTGCAATTTTTTTTTTTTTTTATACATCTTTCACCCAAGAAAGATGGCCAGGGTTAGTTAAACAGATGAAACAAGTCGACCTGTTGTACATACTTGAATGCACAGGTCTGTTTTAACTGCTGAAATTCCATTAATTTTACACATAAAGATCTGTTTAATAGTCATGTCAAGCTCCTCTCCAAGTGTGAAAAGTGTTGTATAATGTCTGGCTCCGTCCGAGGGGAGTTTTTGTCAGTGCTGAGAACATTAACCCTGCTGATGCAAAGAAGGAGGATGTGAAACAGCATCATCTACCATGTGGCGTCATCCCACTGAATATTCAGAAGGGATTTAGAGAGTGGCAATGAAAAGATACCACGTTTATGTTCGATAGTTACTGAGTAAAGCAGGTTTCAGATTTACTTGACTGCTTGTGTTCCTTGATGAAAAATAAGCCATGCGTCTCAATACATTAAGTTGAGGATGTGATACGTTGAGATACAGAATGACTGAGTTTTTGAAGCAATGCCTGGTGAATCTGGAGGCCAGTACACAACGGCTTTACTCAAGTATACATACAAATACTGAATACTATGGTAAAAGTAGTATTTAAGATTCAACTTCTTTATTGCAGCGAAAACAAAGAAGGTCCAGGCTCTGAAATTAAGTACAAAGTAATGCATTTTGTCTGGTTACATTGTTTAATATTATGGAATAAGAACTCAGCTATTACTCATTTTTTTTAATTTCGCAAAAACAGCAATTTGGTGCTGATATTGCAACAAAATATACACTAAATCGACAGGTGTCTGCAGATGTGTTTTTTATATCTTATGAAGTTTTTGTCTCGTCATATGCACCAATGAAAACCATGGAATCATCTTTTCTATGGGATATCTAGATCATGTCCTGAAGACATGCAATGATGTAAAATAAAAAAACAAAAGCATCAGATATTTATGTTAGAATGTAGGAAGTAACAGGGAGACTACTTAAAAATGTACTTAAGTACAGTGATAAAGTATTTTACTTACTTCTGGAAGCCACTGAACACAGATATCTCTTGTGGCATTAGCTATGGGAAAAGTAGGATGCAGAATTTTTTGGACTTAAATCTTGACATTTTAGCTTCAGCTGCTTTAATTTTAAACACTGGTCAATTCAGTCTCTTTGTATGTTCTCCATTGTTCTTCTTCGATCTCCAATTAGTCAAAAGCGCTTTCATTGAACTTTCATGAGCTCAGTAAAAGTACTGTTTTATGAACAGATCGAGTCAGCAGCATTTTACAGCAGACGAAACCAGGAGTACAACATCTCATTCTGTTGGACTGAAACTCATTTTTATGCTTATGGAACAAAGAACAATTTCCCCAATGTGAAGTGAAACTTAATAAACAAAATGAAGTAGGACAGGTTTTCCTAGATCATCAAGATGCGTCGCCCTACAGTAACCTCATTGTTGTCTGTGCATCGAGAGAAAAAAAAAAAAGTAGAACTTCAGATCCAGAACAGTAACTCTGATCTTAGTGATTACAGATTATAAGAAGCAGGACATCCACAGGGCAGTTTGACCCCTGAGCTATTTGTATTCTGACAGGTTTCTCCTTGACCCTTACCCTCTCAGTCACGAGAGGAATCCAGCATCTCAGAAGCCGACAGGCGCCGGAAACCGACATTTAACAAAACAAGTACACTCAGCACCTGGATTCAGTTCATATTTCAATGTCATTTCCTGCTACAGGCAACCGACCAACTGCATGAACGTGGCTCATGACAGTCAATGCAATTCTTTTAGAGAGTGATTCATGGATGCCGTGAAAGCCCACATTTTGGCCCACCAAACAGAAGCAATACCTGAACAATAGTCTGTGTTTAAAATTCAACCGGAGACGTCTTAACACAGGAAGTGCTGCCCATTCCAGTTCCCCTCCTTGTTTCCTTCCTTCCCTCCCTCCCTCCCTCCCTCCAGCCTGCATAAGTGTACCTGGTATGATCCTGGGAAACCACACCCACATCACATTATAGTGGCATTATTGTAGTAGCTCTCCCCTGTAGTAACAAACCAGTTGCAACAGTTGTTTGTTAAGGTGGCACCAGAGTTCATTCAGTGGGCACACGGCCTTGTTTTTAAGCAAACATGCATGATGTTTACTGGGGCTGCAGCCCAAAAAAGGTCAAAGACCAGGAAGCAACAGGGAAATATCACATTAAATTCAGTTTACTCTCAATTTCAACACTGTAGATACATGCATTAACTACTCTTCAGTGTCATTTTTCTTTTTTTTTATTTTTCTCCTTTAAATCTACTAATTTCAGCTTGACACCAAAAACGTGATTAATATTTACTGTTAAAGCAATTCTAGGTGTCATTTTAGTGTGTTTACGAGCTAAAATACTACTCGCCTGCTGGGACTGCTGTCAGAAAAATGTAAAAGAAAAAAAAACAAAACAAAACAAAGCAGGAACAGGGAAATCTCATATTAAATTCAGTTAACTCTACACACTATTGACATGCATTAACTAGTCTTTGGTGTATTTTTCTTCATAATTACTCATTTAAATCCATTTATTTCAGCTTGACACCAAAAACTTGATTTATATTTACTGTTAAAGCAATTCTACCTGTCATTTTAGTGTGTTAGCTAGCTAAAATAATACTCACATGGAAAAGGAGAGAAAACCTGTCATATTCAACGTAGTTAGCTTAACTCTCAATATCAACACATGCATCAACTAGTCTTTAGTGTTTTGTTTTGTTTTTTTCCATTTTTTTCCTGATCATATTCGCCTTTTCTCATTTAAATCCATGTATTTTAGCTAGACACCGGAAATGTGCTTAATATTCTAAACCAAAGCTATTCTACCAGTCATTTTAGTGTGTTTGCTAGCTTAAATTATACTCTGCTTGTGTTGCCCTACTTACCTTCTATCTTATCGGACTTTGCCCACAAACTTTGCGACCATATTAACCCCACATAAAACATTCTGCCGAAGCCAGCTCTCCTGTCAGTTTTCCCATTCCCTTCCTGTTGTGTTTGCTTTTATAATATTCTAAAGTAGTCCATATGGAGGTTGATATTGACTCACCATGTCTGGTTCGTGTCTTGGGGTGTTCGTGCAGATCTGTCACCGGATCGAAGTCTTACCAAACCGGCCGCATTTAAAGCACGCCTCAAGTCTTCAAAAACAGGAAGAAGCTCATCAGTTCTCCTCTTCAGACCTGCCTTAACGTTCCACCTTGAGATGAAAAATAAAAAAACTGCCCGTGTGTGGTTTTGTGGCTGTTTTTTGTGCCTTCTTTCTCGTCCCTGTCACTTTCACTTCTCTGTTACGCACTGGTCCCACTCTGCTGTGATGCCTTCACGGTAATCACGGAAATTTTATAGCCACCAACTTGGTCACGTGACCCTTCCACCTGACGCCGGGAGCAAAAAGTCGGTGCTTCCCCAGGTTTTGACCACACCTGTTGGTTGAGGGGATCCACAAACTACACGCGGCAGACTGATTTCCACATTTTTCTGTCATTCAGATCAGACAAATCAGACAAATATTCAACCAGGCTGAAAAATGTACAGTTTATGAGAAACAATACAGGAAGTAAATGGTCTGAGCAGGTGGTTCCCAAGTGGTTTTCCAGCTGAGAAAACACACAAAAACACAATTTGACGTTTATTTTTTCATTCTAGTTATGTATTTTATATATATATATATATATATATATATATATATTAAATATATCT
>JAPQRP010000030.1:14458422-14472310 GCA_037367295.1 Apogon hyalosoma
TCCATAAAGGTGTGGATGACGGACCACCAGATGAAGACCCTGTCATGGCCAGTCCAGTCTCCAGACCTGAACCCACTCTGAAAACTTCTGGAGGAACATGGATGGTCACAAGCCATCGAACATTAACGAGCTTCTTGAATTTCTATTCCAGAAGCTGCATAAAGTCATCCAACAGCAATGGAAGAGAACCAAGACATATGAAAGCTGTCACTGAAAATCAGGGTAATTCCACCAAATACTGATGTAACTTTTACCAAGTTACAACATTAGTATTGCGTTGTTTAGAAACGAATATGAACTGGTTTTCTTTGCATTATTTGAGGTCTGAAAACACCTGCATCTTTTTGATATTTTGACCATGTGTCGTGTTCTGCAAATACACGCTCTAAATAACAATATTTTTATGTGGAATTTGGGAGAAATGTTGTTGGTAGTTTAGAGAATAAAACAAAAATATTCCTTTAACTCAAACACATACCTATAACTGGTAAAATCAGAGAAAGTGATCATTTTGCAGTGGTCTTATTTTTTTTCCAGAGCTGTATATGAATGTAGGTCAGTTGGCGTTCTAACGGCCAATGCTATGTACTGTGTGTGTATTAGGGTCAGTAAAAGGCTAACACTGAATTTAAACTGATAATAAAGTGAGTTCATCTTTAAGTCATGTGTAATATGCTGATGTTATGCTGACTTTACATTTAAGCAGTGTTTGGACACGGATACAACGCATTCAGAAATTAATGTAATTTGTGTTTTACTGCAGGTTCTGATATACAGCCCATTTGGAGAAAATACAAAGGAAGTTCTCATCGGAATGAGAACTATTGTAAACATTATGAAAGAAGATACCGACGGGGTACTGAATAACAGCAAACACAGAAAAATTTAACAATTCATGAGCTGTTGGAAGTAACAGAAGAGGGAAGCTGTGGAACATCTACTGCCAACAGAAAACTATCAGAAGAATGTTCATTTTACTTGATCATGTAAACAGTTTATTAGGAACTGTCTTTTTCAGAATAAGGGTAATAACTAGAACATTTTATGCATGTAAACATAGTCAATGAGGCTGAGTCGTGCATTTTAATTCCATTTAGTGAACGGTGTTGCTCTACAGCAAATAAGCTACTTAGTCAGAGATACAAGAGTTAAGGGTAACTCACTTTATCAGGGATCTTCAGTTTCTGCTTTTTCCTTATACACACAGGACCTAGCATTAGCACATAGGGACCAAAACCAGATCTTCATCACTTGGTCAAGGGTAGAATAAATGAACGATACTGTTTGTTCATTATTTAATATGTAAACCATAGTGAAATAATTGGATGTATTTCTTTCAGCGGCTATTATTATGATGAACAGTTTTATGTATTGCGTGTTATGTAATGTGTTTTTCACTGGTCAAACGCAATAGGCTGCATTTCATTCATTCTTGACCTTGCGGTATCTTGTCTCTGACTTGGCAGTGGCATAGCTGAAGTAATTTTTAGAACCACATCCTGCTTCAAGTAAAAAAACTCAACAGTGACAAAGGTTGGGATGGCAACATGTAGACACTGAAAAGCACTTCCTGAAATGTGAAACTAGAATTACAGGTTTAAAGAGGGTGGTCAGTCTGTTCTGTGAAGACGGACGGAGGGTACAGAGAACACAGATGCAATTAGTTACATAAATAACAGCTCTACTTGTTTTTATTTCAGTCGGTTTCAGTATCATCAGAGCCACTTCTTGCTCCAAGAACTCAAAATACCCGCACCGCTTGAACTCTGTGGCACTTGAGCCTCAGACTGCAGGTGCATTTGTGTGTTACATACTGGATGTTATCTCCTGACTGGTTATACTGGTTTCTGTGATGATCACTCAGCCCGTCAACCTTTTATATCTTGCAGCATGTCAAAAGACTCACTGATGGATGTGGGAGATAAAATAATGCCATGTCATGTGGTGCGACTGACCCCTGCTTGCAGGTCCTCGGACTTGCCCATGAGGTCATCCAATCTCTCTCCGCGGGCCAGGATTCGGTCCACGTTCTCTGTCATGATGTTTTTCACTCCATCCACCTGATCCCTCAAGGCCTGGACCTTGTCCCGGGGCTCGGGCACCACGGCCTCGCCTCCTCGCTCCTGAGATTAAAATCATAAGACATCATTTCAACCAACCATCGTACCGGTGATAACATGTAATTTGGTAAATGAGAAAAGGATCATTCTGGAAAGAAAAAAGATGAGCTTGAGTCTTAATGGGGTTCTGGAGATGTCGTTAAGGAAATAATGTTGCTTAATGATTAATCAAATCAAATGAAGAATAAATGAATAAGGAAAGAGGATAATTGGAGCTGTCATTTTATACAAACATCAGTACAATTGTGTATGTGGCACAGCTGTATTATCCATCAGCTGATATGTTCAAGTCTATAGTTGTATCAGATGAGAACATTGTTCATGCAAACGTACATATTGACTTTTAACTCAGTTCATAACGTGACAAAATGTAACAAACATGTAGGAATATCATACGTTTTTACTTAATAAAAGTTTCATTGGATCTTTCAAGCTTTGATTTTTAGAGTTTTTAAAATTTAGTTATCTATTTATTTATTCATTTATTTATTGGAGTCAAATAGTCAAGGGATTTTAAGGCAATGTGCCTGTCAATTAAAACCAAACTAATAATAATAATAATAAAAAGAAAAAGAAGAAAAAGAAGAAGAAGAAGAATACAGTTGATCAACCAAGAGTCAGTGAATCAGAGGTAAACCATCTAATTCTTAAAAAAAACAAAACACAACTATTTACATTCTGGAAAAAAAACAAAACAAAAAAAAAAACAAAACAAAAACAATACTAACTATTCATTTAATTTATAAGGATTCTTATTAGTTACATGGCTGCTGCTTCATGGTAGCATGGCTACATGGCAGCTATTGTTCCTGAAGTCTAAAAACAACTCACATTGTGACAATGACACATGACTTCATATACACACATTATAATGTTAAAAAATGCACAAGACAATAACTTTACAACCTAAACAGTACAACAATAAAACATACATACACATATAATCAGAATCATATAGGCCAAGTTAGTAACAATAGTCACTGACAAATACTCATATTCCTTACATTTGTACAGAACACATTAACTATCAGTTCATTTTAGATTAACTCGACATCATATGTCCGTTTACATATAATTTATGAACTGAGATGCGTGTTGGTGCACATCCCTAGTTTATACACAACCTGGCCAAAAAAAAAAAAAAAAAAGTCCCCAACTGGATTTAACCAAACAGGTAAAATCTTTCCATTGGATCATTACTACAGTTATGTTTAATTTGGAAACTAGTTTTTAACTCTAATTGATGTAGTGAGAGCTTCTCATTTCTTAAACACCCATGAAGATTAGACTGAGTTTCAATGGAAAAAGGTCATGTGGTCTGATGAGTCCAGATTGACCCTGTTCCAGAGTGAGATGAGAGGCAGATGAACTGATTACCCATCATGCCTAGTGCCTACAGTACAAGCCTGTGGGGGCAGTATTATGATTTGGGGTTGGTTCAGTTGGTCAGGTCTAGGTTCAATGACGTTATGTGTCCATAAAATGATGGAATTAAATGTGGACTTATCGAAAGGATGCAAAAGCGGCACAAAGATGAGCAGCAACTGTTTTGGTCAAGGACTGTGAGCTCATGTTTGTCTGTTCTTTAGGATGGGATATCTCAGGAAACACCTTGAGGGATAATTTCCCTAATGTGGCACAAATGTTCACTTGGACGAACTGAAGGATGACTAGAGGCCAAAGGTCACAGTCACTGTGACATCACAGAACACATGTTTAGCCAGAGGTGTGTTCAGCAGTTCTCGAATTCAGAGAAGTGAGTGAAGACATCCATTCAAGACTATGCTTCACTGGATTTGGGTATAGTCTTGAATCAGAAAACGATAACTATGGACAAGCAGTCAGATTATTGTAATCCCAGTGAGCTCAAATGTCTCTCTCTCTGTCTCTCTCCCTCTCTCTGGATACATAGTGTTGATTTGATGGTTTTGGTAGTTCTGAGAGTTTGGAATATCAATACAACATAGAAGCCCACTGAGAACACCGAGGTGGAGGAGACTAGACGGTGGTGTAACAGGCTGAACAGGACTCCTCATCAAAACCATCCAATCACATAAAACCAAAAACAATTCTGACACTAGAGAAACTCTTTAACCCTTAAATGAGAACAGCCTCAAGTCATCTGTTCATCCAAACTTTCAGGAGCCACATACATACATGTTTATTTGTCCAGTTTTCTGTGGCTATGAAATGGACAATATTCACACAGGAAAGGACTAAATACAGTTAAAAACGTAAATAAACGGTGATCAGTAGCACAAGACACATCGTAACAGCTATCATAATAACATGAGCTTGTTTTTTTTTGTTTTTAATTCTTTTGATATGCTTTAACAGCTCTGTCTGTGTGGCCCCTATGGACCAGCTTCACATTGGAAGTGAATGAAAAAAAAAAAAATTAGGTGATTTTCTTTGACATAGTTACCCAAATCCCAAAGAGACCACTAACACTGCTTTTATAATTGTATATACTTTTATACTTCTTATATCTTCGGCTTTTATTCGATTATGTCTTTTAACCTTTATGCTTGAATAATAAAATAATATAATATACACACACACACACACACACACACACATATTTCCCCCTGCAAACATGTAAACAAACCCTTAGACAAATTAGCAAACAACAGTACATCATTTGGTAACACTATGTAGGCCCATTTAAATACAGATGTACCTCATATTACATTTTGTCTAATCTGTGCCTGATATTTGTCCAGTCTGAGTGGTGTAGTGTGTGCAGAAGGGGTTCATATGTGTGTCAGATAAATCTGGTGCCATTTCAGTGAGTAGAAGCAAAGTTATTGAATTTTAAATATGTATAAATTTTCCAGTAGTCACTTTGCAGACGGTCCCTAAATGAACGCTCACTAACTGGCTCCACATTCGAGGTAATGCCGTCTACTGATCCTTAAGGACCGTTTGTTTGGATGAAAACGGGGTTGTAGTTTCCTCTTTGTGCTACCAAAGCTGCACAGAGCTGTAATTTGTGTCTCAATGATTACTGACTGAGGATCTATTGAGCAGCGAAGTGTCAATCTGTGAATCTGTCAACTTTACTGTGGTGAGTATTTGCGTTCTTCACATAGTCTACATGTATCTCCGTATTGTATTAAAGGCTCTGAACCCAAACGGTTCACACCCTGCTTTTCTGTAATCCAGTTGCCTGAGTTCTCAAGTCTCCTTTTCTCCTTAGGGAACGTTCATATCCCACTGTAGCCCAAACATTAGCCTGTGTGCTGGCTGCTCTTACGCCTGTGCTGTGGGCGTCAACCTAACTTGCAGTGGCTCTAGTGTGATTGGTTCGATGCGGCGCTACTTAATTATGATTGACTGTTCTTATGTCTGTCAAAACATGGACGAATGAATTCTATCAAAATTATATCGAGCATGTCTCATATTTCTATTGAGTAGTTATATCGCGATATATATCGTTATCGTTTTAGCGCCCAGCCCTACTAGTAGTGTATCACTACTGAATTTTAGTCACGTATGTGTGTGCTCTTAAAGCTGTGTGTGTACATGGTCAAATTCACACTGAATAAAAAGACTACAGAAGGGTCAAAACACAGTAATAGAAATCTCTCTGATGGGACATTTTAGAGACAATTTGGCAGATTTGTGTTGCTAAATGACCCACATTTTTACTTTGAAATTCATTTTTGCTTTAGTTAAACCATAAAGGATTATCCAAAACAAGGAACTACTTTATATTGAAATAAATGTTGGGATGGCAATCAATTAAAGTTCGCTCTCCAATGGGTCATTACTGTGTTTTGACCCAGAAGCAGAATAATAAAAGTCTCAAATATTAATATATATGTGCTTATCCTCATGCAAAGCAGGCCAATAATAACCTATTGTGTGCCTTCAGACACACCCTCCACATAACTAACCATTATCACAGTGTAACATACATAGAAAACATGCTTGCAGACTGATGATAAATACAGGCAATATCTTAACAGCACAGTGAGTCAAGCTGCCTCTGGACTGGAGAAGAAATCTAATCATTTATGTCCAGGCTAGTATTTTCAGACAATAATGTGCACAGCAGCTGTTTGTGGCTGTGAGAGTCCTTTTGGTCCCTCAGGCTGCTGCTGGTGACAGCAGTCTGCTGCCTGTCAAAGGATGGTCTCAACATCTCCGGAAACGCCTGCCGCTGTCTTTCTCCGTTCAGCAGAAAAATGAGCCACGATCTCACACTGTCAAAAGGTGTGAATTCAAAGCCCAGACACTACAGGCAGAGTTGGGAGGAGCCGCATTCAGTGGCGTCCATGTCCCCGGAGATCCAGCAGAAGGTAAACAAAACCGTCACTAAGAAACAGAGCAGGTTTGGCTGCGTCACTTCACCGTCGCCTCCCTCTGCGCCGGCGCCAAGATCGACCTAATGGGCGCAACTGATCGAGTATCAACTTTCACACAGAGGCAGACAAGAACACTCTCTCCTGTCAAGATACTTCAAGCATCCCTCTTAAGTATTTGTCCAAGAAACAAACCAAAAATGTGTTCCACAGCAGAGCAGCAGGAGTGACTTCAGTGTTCTATTAAAAGGTGCCAACTGACTAAACAAAACCCTGACAGATACGACACCCTACACAGCAGATTAACACTGGATGGGTTCTTTAAAATGGAAATGAGCTCAATCACATGAACTGACTGTAAATGCAAAATGTGGTTATCATTAACCTTTGAAGGCGACATGAAATCACACTCATCCGCATCCGGATTTAATCGAATGTTAGATTACCTGAAAATCTGAGTAACTACGTCATGTCAAGATGTGCATTTCATACTGTGGAGTGGTTTTGTGGAATAGAATGGAACTAAATATCAAACAGTGTGAAAACATGTAGAAAGATTAAAAACCTTATTTTCCAGAGATATAGTAACAATGAACAGGAGTACAACAGTAATAGTAACCGACAGTGACTGACCTATTATTCTGTATATGGACTGTATACATTAGCTGATTAGCCAAGTCAATATCAGATCAGCTTCTTCTTACTCCTTTGTGGACATAAAGTGTTTTTAAAGAGCCACAAGGAATTAGCTAAGCCATTTGTGTGACATTTTTCTTTTTTGGTTGCTTTATTTCCATATATTTGAATGTCCTGATTAAAATTGGTCATTTCTTTTGCCTTCTTTGTATATGTTCAAAATAAAGTCTATCTATCTATCTATCTATCTATCTATCTATCTATCTATCTATCTATCTATCTATCTATACCACTGCTGTTGGTGACAGAAAAAGCACTGTTAGCTGGTTTAGAGGTTTTTTTTTTTTGGTTTTTTTTTTAAACTTTGTTCAGTCAGTGCAGCTAGAGGTCAAAGGTTTGCCCGACAGGACTCTGAACGGAGGAAGGCCATGCTTTAAACCACACAGTTTTTACAGTTTAACAGAGGAAGCATCACTTTCAAGTCTGCAAACAATACTCTAGACCTCATGAACGCTTACTTTTTGATAAGATCAGGTAGAAAATTAAAATTAACCTACAAACAAAAAGGGAAAATTACACCTTTTGGCAACAGAGTCCAGAGCTGTCCACACTGAAGAGCGATGTTCTTTTAAATAAGTCAAATATCTACCTTGGGAGTCTTTCACAGTGCACAGACAAAGACAACATGATCAAACTGCTATTAACATGTAATTCTGTTAAAAATCTTTATGTTTGAGACTTTTTAGAAACATTTTTTTAATAAAGAATATAAATATATAGCACTTCTCTATTAAATAACATAGACTTTTACAATTATCTTCTGTCTCCACAACACTTAGTGTACTGCATTCACATGAAAATTGGTTGGGGTACAAATACTCAACTTTTTACTTCTATTCCAAGAGGCAAATATTGTAGTTTTTATTCCTAAAGCTTTAGTTTTTTCATCCTCTTCCTGTCCAGTGAAGACCTCATGGTTTTGGTCATGAAGATTTTCTCATGTTTTTCTGAGCTCATAAAGAGTTTAGAAAAATGCATAGGCTGTCAGTGCTACAGACATATGATGTTAATATAGAACATGATACAATGACGTATATTAAACTATTAACAATTCATAAAGAAGGTCCAATAGAATGAGATGCAATAGACACATCGCTGTGGGTCAGTGATTCCCAAACATTTTCTGTTCAAAATCTACAAAAAATTGTTAAAATAACATCATGATTTACCATAAAACTCCATTTTTTTTTTTATCTGTTTCCAAGTCACTTTTCTATACAATTTTCATGTCATTACATCTTTCACATCACTTCTGCTTTGTTGCGTCACTTTTGTCTCATCTTTTACCATTTGTTCTTTTCCAGTGTTTTTGTCGTGTTACGTCTTTTACATCATTTTTATCTTGTTATGTCTTTTTCACTGGTTTTGTGTTATGTCATTTACATCACTTTTGTCAGGTCACATAATTTGATCAGATATCTTATATCAAATTCATCTTGGTAATTCTTTAACATTGTTTTCGCTGTTGTGAAATTTTTATTGTTTTTAATCATCTTTATTGTTTTTGTCCTATTTATCTTCTGTCTTATTACACCTTTTTATGTCATGCTAATATTGATATTTGTTTTACACTGTTTTTGTCTATCAAATCTTTTATGTCCCATCCATCTTGTTACGCCATCTTTATGTCACCCTTCCTCTACATTTCACATGGCTTTGCTAGGGTCATTTATAAACTTATCCAGAGAACTCTTGTCTTCTGTTTGTTAGGAAAAAAAAAATCAAGTCATATTATTTTCCTCTAACAATTAACCCAACTGTTGATCAAACTAAGGAACAATATGCAAAATAACTCAAATGAGTTTAATATTAAATGTTTACAGTGGTAAAATGTAATACAGCCAACACATTAACACAGCAGGGACTTTTTCTGGCCCTAACACACAGATCCAAGTCCCTACATCTGATAGAAACACCTGTTTACTACTGCACAACATACACATTCATAGCTCAATAAAATAAATAAACACTGACAGGGTCCATTTTACTGCACTGTGACTATTTTAAGAAGCCACATTCAGTTGATAAAGTACTGCTAGTGCAGTATTTTCATTGTGTAGTTTTATTTACGTAAAGGATGTGAAAAGCCTATTTGTTCGACCACTGCCTCCAGCTGTGAAAGCTGTAATTTCACAAAAATAAGGTTAATATTGACCGGTGGCGCCTGGTTTCCCAACAGGAAAGGAACATGTTATACAATACACACAGAAAAAAGCATTTTATGGGTAAATGACATGGATTAACACCTGAGGATTCATATGTACATTAGACAACTTTCATCTGAAGACAAAAGTTAAGATAAAAAGGTCAGAATGAGATATATTTGATGATATTTTTTGGTCTGAGTGGTTTCCTCAGAGATGTTTGTATTAAGGTTATTTTGTTCAGGCTTCTCTTCTTTCTTTCTTGATTAAATAAACTTAGTTTACTCAAGTGACTTATTTCCAGCCTTTATGC
This sequence comes from Apogon hyalosoma, assembly GCA_037367295.1. Taxonomy (NCBI): domain Eukaryota; kingdom Metazoa; phylum Chordata; class Actinopteri; order Kurtiformes; family Apogonidae; genus Apogon; species Apogon hyalosoma. The sequence continues at coordinate 14,468,003 of JAPQRP010000030.1, forward strand.
ACAGATTCAATTTTATATATATATATATCCATCCAGAAATAGATGTTTACTACTGCACTGATATGTAACATACACATTAGGCTAATACATCAGTTAATTTTTTTTTTTTCCATTTTCATTTTACAAGACTGTGACTACTTTAAGAGGCCACATTTGACTGATAAAGTACTTGTAGTGGAATATTTTCATTGTATATTTTTATTGAAGTAAAGGATGTGAAAAGCCTTCATCTTCCAACATTGCCCCCAAATATGAAAACAGTAATTTCACAAAAATACAATTATTATCGACCAGGGGCACCTGTTTTACCATGACATAAAGGAGCATTTTTATAAAATATACATGGAAAACAACATTTAATAAAGATTAGCCTAATACTAGCATTGGACAGCTATTGTTGGAAGCTGAAAGTAAAGCCAAAAAAGTAAATATGAGATATTTTGATGACATTTCTCAATGATTGTGTGTATTTAGGCCAGTTTGTTTGGGCTTTTTGTCTTTCTTTTGACAAAACCTTTTAAATGTTTGACCAAAGTGACTTACTTCTACCTTAATTTACAAAAATATTCTAAAACACCAGTTGATGGATGTGCAATAAACACTTCTGAATAGATAATTTTACTATGACTGGTTTATGGGGCTACATTCAGGTGATGAAACCCACATTCAGATGCATTCATTATACATGTGTTAGAATATTTCCACAGTTTAGTTGAATTTATCTTAAAGATGTGAAAATCCTTCTTCTTCCACTAGGGCCTCCAGCTCTGAACGCAGTCATTTCACAAACAAAAACAGGTTAATGTTGGCCATTTTACATCATACACATGGAAAACATCACATTTTCAGAGTAAATGACTCGGACTCACATTGATAATAACATTAGACAGCTGTTGGAAGGTAAATATGAGGTCTTTTTGGTGATATTTCTTAGTCTGACTGGTTTCCTCAGTGGGTGTTTGTTTTCAGGCCATTTTGTAAAGGTTTCACTTCTGTCTTTATCGAATAAAACTCCGTTTATTTGACTACAGTCACTTATTTCCAGGCCTAAAACGCATCTTTGAGTGTCTAGAAGTTACATAAATAACCGGAAGCACCTGTTGCTTGTCGTGTTTGTCGTGGACAGACTTTCTAAACACAAACACAACTTGAGTCGTTTCTTTTCTTTTCTTTTTCTTTTTTTTTTTCTCCACCTACCGGATCGGTGTCCATGTCGGTGGGTCGATGTCCGGTGGATGTTCCTCCTCAAACCGGACTCTGTTTTCTAAAACCCCTTCAAACTCCTCAAACACCTCCTCAAACCCTGAAAACTCTGATGTTCTGCTTAAATGAATACGTTTCCTCGTCTGTTGTTTAACTTCCTGGTTGTTTTTTTCCTTCAAACTAAATTCCTTCGGTCAAGTGTCAAGTAAAAAAATACAACCACAACTTCCTAAGATATTCTAAAAATAAACCAGTTATTTTCAGTTTTCTTCAACAGAGCAATGGTTCAATAATAATAATAATAATAATAATAATAAGCAGTAGTGGTAGTAGTAGAAAAAGAAGAAAATAAGGAAGAAAATGATGAAGAAGAAAATAAAGAAAATGAAGAAGAAGAAAATGAGGAAGAAGAAAAAAATGAAGAAAATGAGGGATAAAATGAAGACAATAAAGAAGAAAATGAGGAAGAAGAAGAAATTAAAGAAGAAAACGAAGAAGAAACTGAGGAAGAAGAAGAAAATAAAGAAGAAAATGAGGAAGAAGAAGAAAATATAGAAGAAGAACACAAAGGTGGCCTATGTGTAAAAAAATAAATAAATTGATTAATTAATTAAAGGAAAAACAGAGATTAAAATTGCCCAGTATGATAAACAAAACAGTAACCAAAGGCCACACAAGTAACAGTAAATAATAATAATAATAATAATAATAATAATAATAATAATAATAATAATAATAGTAAGAATCTATTTGATAAATGGTGATTTCATGTTCTGAAAATCGTGAAAAATGTCTAAAATCAAGATTATTTGTCACTTTGTTTCAGGTTTGGTAAAAAAAAAAAAAAGCCTGAAATGTTGAAATGTATGTTATATGCAATTAACTAAAAACGCAAATCAATATTTTATTTTTACAAGAGCTTTAACTCTGTGAATGTTGTTTATGTCACATAATTCTCTGATTCCAGGTTTTTAAATGGTAATATTCTCTAATTTCCTCTCTCCTTTGTGACAGTAAACAGATTTTTTTTTAAATTTTCTGACACTTTATTGATCGGCCAGCTTATTCTTTCTTTCTTTTTTCTTTTTTCTTTTTTTTTTTTTTTTTTTACTGAGAAATAATAAACTGACAACTGACAATTATTCAAAAATGAAAATGATCTTTAAATACAGGTATGAATTCACCTGCTGCTCGGGTGCTTTTATTTTGAAAACACTTCCGGTCCTTTTCCTCACCTGCTGTCAAATATGTGAACCTGACTGTGTACTCAGGATGGCGTCATACCAAGGTGTTCCCATCATACCTTGGGCCTGGCCACTCAGTGTTAATGCATCCTTTCATAACACTGTCCCTCTGCTTGAATTAAATGTGTGGTTTTAGGTTTCAGTAAAATGTTGATGATAAACTAGAACTAACAGGAGGAAATAATAGAAACGGAAAGGCACATTAAGTCAAATATTAAGATCCTGAAGTGAAACCAAACAAATGCCATTTTCTTTTTATGAATTTTCCATTATATATGATACTTTTTGGTTTATTTTACATTCATGTGTATGTTACATGTTGCTGCTGTACACGTTTAAAGTTAATTTTATCTACTTTATAAACTGATGGTAGTTTAATCTACAGCAGTGCTCCTATTATATAAGATTATTATGTTTATAGCGTTGTTGTCATGTGAAAACCACAGATCCCTAAAAAGTCAACTCTTCGTGAGTTCAGAAAAACAGGCCTTCGTCTATGTGTTATAGCGCCGAGTTACATTATAACTGGGACACAAATGAAAAACCAAAATCAGACTTAGATATAGAACAGGAACAGGATTCAGTTTGCGGCCAATAACTCTTTTATTTACAAACTTTGGAATAATGCGTTTAACACCGTTATCAGGCTGAATGATCAAAATGTGATCAATTTAACAGGAAAACAGGAAATAGTCATTTTTGCATTGGATTTTTTGCCTCCAAAGTTTTTTGTTGATTGAATTTTTAAATTGTAACAATCATACCTGTACGAGTAAACATACATATATAACAACATACTTACGTAACCCCAGTCTAACAGAATCCCAACCCTGATGCACCTCATACTCCAACCAAAATATATAAACACACATCCAAAATGAATACATTAATTGTTTTTTAAAAATAGATACAGTACCAGTCAAAAGTTTGGACTCACCTGGTTTTTCTTTATTTTCATGACTGTTTCCATTGTAGATTCCACTGAAGGCATCAAAACTATGAACACTCATGGAATTATGGAGTTAAAAAAAGTGTGACATAACTCAAAGCATGTTTTATATTTTAGATTCTTCAAAATAGACACATTTTGCTTTTATTACTGCTTTGCACATTCTCTACATTCTGTGGATGAGCTTCATGAGGTAGACACCTGAAATGTTTTCCATCAGTCTTGAAGGAGTTCCCAGTGATGCTGAGCACTCGTTGACCGTCTGAGGTCCATCTCATGTCATTTAAATGAGAAGGTTGAGTCCAAACTTTTGACTGGTAGTGTATATATGAAGACAGGCTGCCACATTGTATAGAATATTTCTGCATTGCCTCATGTGGTAGATTTTATTTTGTCTAATGCCAGATAGTTCATAACATCTTTAATCTAGAGGTTGAATGTCAGTGGATTTCCATCTTTCCTTTTATGTAAAATGAGCTGACGAGCTATTAACCCATAAAGACCCAGTGCTATTTTTGTTTCAGTTCCCAAACTAATCTTTCCTCTATATTTAACCTTTCTTAAGTGATTTATCACCATTTATCGTAATATTATCCTCTGTATTTTGCATTTATAAGTGAAAATCAGGTATTTTCCTGTATTTAGTTTACTGATCATGTAGACCAGTGTTTTTCAACCTTGCGGTCGGGACCCCACACAGGGTTGCTTAGAATTCAAATGGGGTCACCTGAAATTTCTATTAATTGATTTTAAAAAAATTACTAATAAAAAATATATGGTGAGTTGAGAGAGATAATCATAATACATAAAGACATGACAAACTGTGAAGCTGAAACTGAAGCACTGTGGTACTGTTTATCTATCTAATGTTCAAACTGAAGCACTGTGGTACTGTTTCTCTGTCAAATGTTC
>JAPQRP010000030.1:14528869-14548741 GCA_037367295.1 Apogon hyalosoma
TCTTGCCCAAGGACACTTCGACATGTGGACAGTCGGAGCCAGGACTTGAACCGCCGACCCTTCAGTCATTGGACGACTATTATTATTATTTTATTTATTTATTTATTTATTTTATTTCTTTATTTAATTTTTATAGGGACTAAAATGACAGCTTCTTATTTATCGCAGATTCTCATGGTTATATGAACAAGTGCTTGAACAAAAAAAGACATGACATTTGGTGAGTTTCCATAAATATTTGCTATGTGCATTTGAAAATATTGATGTTCACACCTCAACACTTTTTTAGAGTTAAACGCTGACCTGACATTTCAACAACTCACATGTGACAACAATGACAGTGTGAACAACCCCCATTGCGGTTAAATAACTGGGCCTGTCCACTTGTCCACCAAAACAAACATTTATCTTTTAACATGAGCGATGATATGTCTTCAAGACACTAATCAGAATTAGTCCCATTAGCGCCGCATTATGTAATAATGGTGCAATATGTAATAATGCAATAATTTTTCACCTCATTATGTAATAACACTGCATTTTGTGAGAACATGCCGCATTTTGTAATAAAATTCATGAATGCATTTTGGAATAAACTTTGCTGCATTTTGGAATACATATTGCAACATTTATTACAAAATGTGTCCCTTTTTTAAAAGAAAATGTAATCATTTGGTGCATTATGTAATAAACCATCGGAAAACCATTGAAAATGATGCCTTAATTGGAAAAACCATCATACCAGGAGAACAACATTAAGCATTTCAGTTTAATCACAATTCAGTTTTAAAAACTGGTCAGATGTTTCATTGGTCATTCACTGGAAATATTCCAAATCTTTTTGTTAATAGGTAGTTTAATATTCATTTACTTTTATCCCCTATTGTTACATTAACACACAAATGGAGCTGGAATAAAGATTTTTCTCTGTTTAATATTTATATTTGTGTTTTTTATGCTTTGTATCATGTATAATATTTGCATGACATAATCTAGATTGCATGTGTGTATGTTTTCTAAAATTTCAGTGTACTGGTAAGTTTCTTGTCAGTAATACTTGTCTCTAGTTCGCAAACACATTCTCCATTATAATGAATACAGTTCCATTTGTTTTAGGTTTGACCAATGAAACAAACATCCTACTAGTTTTTTTTTTTTTTTTATGAATTCTAATTAAGCAAAAAGGCTTAATGTTATGCTGCTGGTATGATTTTTTTAAATTTAGGGCATCAATTTCAATGGTTTTTCAATGTTTATTACATAATGCAGCGAATTATTAAAATTTTTTTTAAAAAGTGCTACACCCTCATTTTGTAATAACTTGCCATATGTAATAAGTTATTACAAAATGTGGCAAAGTTTATTTCAAAATGCGTTCAAGAATTTCATTACACAATGTGGCATGCTGTTACAAAATGCAGTGTTATTACATAGTGAGGCATAAAATTATTGCCTTATTACTTATTGCACCGTTATTACAGAATGCGGCACCACAGTCCCTCTGTACAACACACAGATAACCATTAATTTTACATATTGCACCTTTAAGAAACTCATTAACAATCCTTTTGTGTGTGTGCAACAGCCTCACATCATGCATAGAATGGAGTGTGAAGTTGATGTATATTGTTCTGCTTTGTGGTTGTTAATGAAGGATTATTATTAAAGGAGAAACTTTAGCTCATTTTTCACTCACAGCCCAAAGAGAGGGAAGTGTGCTACCCAGTAAGATATAAGGAATACAAAGTAAATCTGTATGAGTGAGATTAGAGACTTTTTATTTTATTTCATATATGAATTTTTTAAAACTAAAATCAGACACTTCTTTGAATATACCATCACAGCTGAGGTGCTGATTAGTGGCTTAAAATGATATAAAATGTCAGCCCTGGCCTTTTGTTTGAAGGTTACTTTAGCTGAGCTAGATAACAAAAAAAATAATTTCATTCTTGACATTTATAGCTGTGCATACTTATATCCTAACAGCGGTGTTTTTTGGGCCTTGAATACTGTACAGTCTCTATATTGTCTCCACATCAGCCAGAATGGAAAAGAAGGAAACTAAGCAGCAATGCTCAGAGAAACTAAGCAGCAATGCTCAGAGAAACTAAGCAGCAATGCTCAGAGAAACTAAGCAGCAATGCTCAGACGCTCAAAAGTAAACCCAGCTAGCTCTCGTCTTTTCTATTAACCACTTCTAAAAATTGCATCAGGAGTGCTGACCCCTTTGTTGCTCCACTGGAGCTGCTCTGAAGAAACTCCCAGGTGTGAAATATGTGTTTATAATCCTTTCTCTTTCTCTGCTACTGCACTTCATTATAATTCTATCCATAAATAAACAGCCACATTAGTCGACCCTATCAACCGTGAAACTAATTTTTTTCATCCACTGATGTTTATCACTTAACTTATGCATTACCTTTGATCCTAGCTGTATTTATCTGTATCGTCCTGCCTGTAACCTCCATTTATCACTGTCTAATGCAGAAACACACTGCTTTCCAGCTATTAATTAGAGAATATTAAACCCGTCCCTTCTGACATTTAAGGAGCCATTCTCTATGCCCAGTCATTATCCATCAACTTCACATTTATCCTTCATTATCACTAACTTGTTCAACTCTTTTAATATCTGCCTCTGGTTCTTTTTAATGTTTGTGGTACAATACCACTTCCTCAGATTATGTTGTGGGTGAAAGCAGTGTTCCATTACACAAAAACAATAGTGCCTTCTGGTTATGATCTATGGAACCTTATTCTGGAAAAAACAAAAAACAAAACAAGTATATTACAGTCAATGGCAGGAGACCACTGACTTTAAAAAAAATCCTAATTGAAGTAAGCCTCATTTACACATATATCAAGAAACACAAACCACTTATGATAAAACTGTTGAAGTATCAGATTGTAAAAATGTCTAAACAGAAATACTACACAGATGCAATTTGCAGATATTTGCTGAAGATGTCTCTGCCACTAATACACGCCCAGCCTTATAGTGATTTTCACCTCTTTTTATACTTTTTCACCTTTGTGATTGAGCTAATGGCTGTTTTGATGTTAGTGATGTGTATCCTATACGACAAGAGATGCAGTCCATTAAGATGTTTAACACTAAACTAAATGTTTTCTTAGGATCTTTGCCACACACCATGACTTTAACTTGTAAAATTAGCTTTTATATTGCCAAACATCATATGTGTAAATGGATCAAAAATCCTATCTGATCCAATCCAATCCACTTTATTTATATAGCACATATAAACAACAAGAACATTTCCAAAGTGCTGGATATAGAATCTTATAAACAATAAAACAAATAAAAGACAATGCACTAAAAACATTAAATAAGTACATAAAACTAAAACAATGCTATAAATAAAACAATAAAATCAAATAGCTAAAAGTAATAAAATAAATAAAAGACACAGACAACCACACAACACAAAAGCCAGAGAATAAAAGTGGGTCTTAAGATGAGGGGGCTGTTCCGACATGGGGGGGGGGTTCCAGAGTCTGGGGCCGACCACTGAGAAACACTGAGACATGAAGATGATAAAAACACGATTTTAAAATGCCATTGATCTGTTTCTCAACTTTAAAATCGTTGTCTATGGTGATGCCAAAGCTGGTGACTTTGGGACGCACATAATCTTTGAGGGGTCCCAAGTCAATGAGAGCACTTCCAAGCATAATTTCTTTCTTTCCCCTGTTTAGTTTAAAACAGTTCTGGGCTAATCAAGCCTTGACATGAGGTAGAAAATTGAGTAGGGGTGTCAGGGGGCAGTGGCTGTTCTTAGAGATTGACATGTAAATTTGGTAATCAGAGTAAAAATGATAAGCCATGCTATGCCTCTTAAAAATCTCTCCAAGTGGGAGGTGGTACAAAGCAAAAAGAATGGGTCCCAGGATAGATCCCTGGGGGACTCCACAGTGAAGTAGAAAAAATTGATTTGTCTCTCACTGTTGATGGCTGTTAAAACTTTTTCCTGTAGTATTTGTCTCCCGTCAGCTGATTTTCGGATTTTCACAGTGTAATTTTACTTCCATCTAATTCATGTTTTGGTTTTGTCCAAATATGGTCACTTCTGAATCCTAAAAGCTAACAGTGCAGTACCAAAAACCCAAAGTCCTGGCTTTAAAACAAGAGCTAAGAAACCAGTGGGTGACGCTACAGCACTGCAAATCCACTTTTTATAAACAGTCTATGATTTTAACAGATTACAGACCTTTTCACCACCATGCACCATTTGGATTTGTGAATTAGTACTTATGAGTAACAGATCTTAGCAGGAGATAACTGTTGCAATTGTTGTGGTTTTCCTTAAAGTTTGAATAAGTGCCCACAGTTGCGGACGTCATGTATGTGTCATGTGGATAACTCAGAAAATCATTTTGATGAGATGAAAGAATCAATAATCTAAAGGATGTCTAATTTACTACAATGTAAAGTAAAACATGATACAAATACTTATGTAAACATGTTAAAGCAGATTCATAACTGTGCATTTGTATGTGTATAGACTGATGTATGCAGCTTATTAATGGCTACTGAGATGAAGGATATTTTCAGGTTGTTCCTTTTGGCAGGTGGTATATTATAGTGATGGCTGCTCAAAGCTGGAGGGCACTAACTGGAAGAAGTCTACACAGCAAACAGTACCATCCATCCTGAAAATATTGGCAAGCTGTATATATAGTACACTAGCCAGAGAGAATTACAGTATGTTTAGCCAAGTATCAAATTTGCAAAGGAAACCAGCGAAACGCAAAATAACCACTTCAGTTTTTGAGCAGAATCATTTCTGAGTAAAGACCCGAGTGACTGAAAAGTAATTAACCTGCAACTAAGAGTCAGAGTAAACAAAGCATTATGCTTATAATTTCCCCTCTAATTTTGGTTCTGAAATGTAACAAGTAACAGAGATTTTCACTCAGTTTAACCACTCACTTGTTCTTACATAACATCAGTAAACTAATAATCTGACAACGACCCCACACTTCAGGACACTGCAGTCCACACGCACAGAGCAAACAGAAAACCCTCCATTTCTCACTGCAAACTTCCCATTTACTTTTGAACTGCACTAAATGACTTGCGATGTCTCAGTCCACAGACTTAACTACCAACTCCATTTCCAGTCACATAGAACTGATTTATTTAGGTGCCTGCATTTCTCCTGAGTGTCGATTTGGATAATCCTTGGATGACTCACCATCATTCCATTCATGTTGGCATCACAGACTCCAAGTCAAATGAATCGATATTTACTGCCCTCAGTGTGCCTTCACTGAAGCCCAGGCTGAGTGCAGATGTAATTAACAGGCTCCTCGATTCATGGACTAAGTAACCTTCACATGAGATGTACTCTGAAAAATGTCTTATCAAAACTTCCATTCCCAGGAGGAGACTGAAAGGAAAAGTTGAACCCAAAAATTGTCCTTGAAGGAGAAATCTACAAATGGGTAAAAATGAAAGAAAAATCAAATGGGAACACTGTCTTTAATGAAAGCAATACATCATCACTGAATGATATGACTATGAAAACCATGGGAATCACACTTTCAAAAGGTTTTTATACATGAATTCTTCTGTGTCATTTCTATTATGTCTGATCTTTTGTTGTAATACACTGAAATGTTCATTCTCAGTCTCACAACTTGACTTAAGCCATGCTTAAAGAGGCTATGTTAAATATTTCTAATTTAAAATATAACCTACAATTATCATTAGCATGTTTTAGACTAAAGAGTTCTTATGTTCTGCTAAAGACACCAATGTATTGGATTGTAGAGGTATGAACTTATTTATTTACAGTGATGGGCCGGTGGATTCATTTGACCACTAAAGGGAGTGGTGAGTCACTTTGCTGGTCTCCCATGATGAGAAAAACTAACACCAAGGTTTCTTTGACCAAAGCATCAGAAAGTCCTCAGATGGAATGAGAAGCATTAAGAAACAACTGCTATGCTGCATTTCCACTACGTGGTACTGGCTCAACTGGACTTGGCCTTTTTGCGTTTCAATTATGAAAAAGGACCTTGAATCTGGTACTAGTTTTTCGGTATCACCTCCACTGAGGTTCCAAGCGATACTAAAATGCGACGTAAACATTGCAGCCCACTGATTGGTCAGAGAGTTGTCTCTGACCCGCTGTTGTACAAAAAACAGATGCAAAAGTTGACAGTAAATATAGCGGTAGGTTAATCCACATGACAGCCCACAAAACTAGACCATGGTCGGTCGAGGGGATTCAGTCTTTGGTGGCCAATGTAAAAATTCGGCGTGAGCTTGACAGGACAACACACAACCAGCAAGTTTATCAGCAACTCTGAGCAGACGTCACAAAGTAACACGCTGCACCGCTATGATGTCCAGGTACTGTAAAGTCTGTAGTATCCTGTAATAGAAATGGCCTCCAGGAATAGTACCTGGTACCCAAGTCGAGCCAGTTCCACCTAGTAGAAACGCGGCATTAGAGTCAAAGAAAGTGACAAAGCGATAAAAAGTAGTAGCACGGTTGTTTTCTTCACTGGACACAGCTGAAAATGAAAAGAATGGAGTTGAATGATGAAATGGCAGTGTTTCTTCTACACGGGTGAGTTTGATCATGAAAATTAAAGTGTTTTCCGTGCTGGAAATTTCAGGTTAAATTGTTCAACCACAGTCTGGTTTGCTCAGTTGGTAGCGCATGAGGGTTGTAGGTTCCAGTCCCACATTGGGCACACAAATCATCTTTTGACCTACCCCTAGCAAAAAAAGAAATATTATTTTCACCCATCAAAGACAATTAAAAAATCCTTTCCTGTCGTAATATCCTGAGTTGTGTTAGTGGATAAAGTGGTAAGAAAGCCAAGTTAGTATAAGCAGTGTTTTCACCACTTAGCACAGCTCTAAATAAAAAGAATGGAGTTTGATGCTGAAAATGGTAGCATTTTTTTTCTCTACACGGATGAGTTTGATTATGAGGCTTATTAAGGTATGAAGTTAATATTATGGGATGTTATTACCTTTGCTAAGTTCCTGTTTTGTTCATCCATGGTTCAGACTGAACTGTGACAGTTCTGACCTTGTTTGTTTGATTCCAAACAGGTCTTTAGTTCAGCTACTGACATCACAAACTATACAGAAAACAGAGGAGATTAGTGGTTTTACTGTGGCTGTTTTCTGTCTAAAAACAGAGCTAAGCTAACAGAGCTATAACAAACTATCAGCTGATGCAACACAAAGATTAGAAAACAGTGTTATTTTGACCAACAAACTTATCTCTGAGTTTTAGTTTGACAAAGAAAACTTGATACTATAATACAGATGTATGAAAACGAGTCTGTGGATACATAGTGTTGACTCATTGGTAGTTTTGGTCCTAAGCGTGCTCTGGCATGTGACTTAGAGCTGCTGTTGAGACTTTGGATTATCAATACTACATAGAAACCATTTTGCAGGACTTAAGACTTACTTGACTCAGTAATGAAGGACTTCAGATCCTTGTCAACCTGCTCAGAAATACTAGATGTTAGTGTATGGTCACACAAAATCACTAGAGAAATTAGAAGATGTTTTCATGGTTTGATGTAATAGATTCAAGATTCAAAGCGTTTATTGTCATGTACAGTAAAGAAACAGCTTTCCCTGTACAATGAAAGTCTTACTTTGCAATCCACACTGAATGCCACTAGAATTTCAGATAAGTACAAAAGTATAAGTAGGACCCGAAAGCAGAACCTCCAGACACAAAATCAGATCATAAGAGTCTTTATTCAAGCAACCAAGGATAAACTGAGCAGAGCAATCAGGAAGCAGTACTATCACCAGGTTGGAGGCTCTTACACTGTCCTTGTGGATCTGACGAGGAGAGATGAGTCCGCTGGCGGAGTTGAGGTGCCGATAAGGGACAAGCAAGTGGTGTGTCAGGTACAGGCGAAGAGGTCCAAACCATTAGTCCAAACAAGGGCAGAGACAGGAGACATAGCCGGAGACAGAAGACAGGCAAGTTCACCAGGGAGCAGGCAGAGAGATGGGGTCCAGACCAGGCGAAGTCGGCAACGGAGACTCAAACAGGTATTGAATGCTGGAAAGTCTCACATCGAAGCAGAATAATAATTTGGCTATGAAAAGAGATCAGGAAAGGCAATATATACATGCTGACTAATGAACAGCAGCTGTGCCTGCAGGTGAAGGGAGTTAAACTAATGAGTGGGTGTGACTGACTAGGTGGGTAAAGGGAACAGAAAACAGAGATGTGACAGTATAAAAACTGGAATAGAATAATTTAACTAGGAAATTACACAACCAAAACAAAGTGGGATTTTAAAAAATGGCATGCAACAGAAAAAGAGCATAAAAATCTAAAAAAAAAAAAATGAACTACTATTACTAAGAGAAAAAAAAGTATTCATATAAATGTGCAGCACTGGTAATTGTGCAAACTGTCAGAGGTAAATGGCATACAGCATGTGCAAAACTGCCTGAGATAGGTGACATGTTAATGTGCAAAATTGTCAGAGATAAACGGTAAGAAAAGCCAGAGACAGAAATAATAGTAAAGAAGAAATATTAGCTCAGTTACTTAGAAAATACCCACTCAGCAAAATGCATTAGTGTGGATGGGACATAATGACGTAAGTTTTTTTTTAACTTTTAACTCTAACTTCTGAAAATAGCCTCCACAAAAAATATGTCCCAAACTCTAGTTTAAGGTCAGAAAAAAAAGTATTTCATTAACAATAAATTGTGCAGTTCAGCTTCTTATCACGGCTTAGAAAATCACATCACAGGTAGAGGCAGAGCTGGTAGACTGCTGCGATTACCATCAGGTCTGTGGGATTCAGAGCCACTGAATGTGCCCTTTACCCAGAGAGGGAAAAGTAAACAACCATATATAAATTGGGTTATTTTTAAAGCCCTGATCTGAATCCTCTGGTACGTCCCTTCACTAACAGCGAACAAACATATCTGTATTATCTGTCAGCAACAGCAACATGAGTTTTCAGTTTGATTCCCTGGTGATTCAAAAGCTCTTAGACTATTATTACTGTAAACGGTAGCCTGTAAGCTGAAGGCAGGACGTGAGATGGCTGCACTGCTCACAGCCTGATAGTACTTTAGATATTATTTGTTGATGTTCTTAAAGGTTTAAGAGTAAACTTTTGTGCTCCAACAGACTGTGTTTTGGGAGATAATTTTTTTGTTGATCTATAAACAGTCAGTCGCTGTTTCCATTTCTTTCTACTTCGTGAAAGCTTATTCTGAGCTGGCATCGCATTCAGGAGCCTGTTTGCTGTAATTTGCAGAATATTTTGCCTTTGTAAGACAGAGCCAAGTTTTCGATGCATGAAAACCACAATGTGCACACCCAAACAACAACATATAAAGAAATATCCAGCAAAGAAACAATTTATTAGCTAACAACTTTATTTATTTGCTTTTTAGTGCATTGTACAAGCTGGTGCCTCAGAAGAGGAGCTGCCATATGCTGCCTCTTTGATTAAATCCCCACTGACTCACACTATTAAATCAATTTACATTGAATATTCCTTTAAATCTGGACATTTGAGTACATAGTATCTGCCCTTAATGCAAACCATATCTCCCCTCACACATCTATGACTCACATCACAGCCTCGCTCTGACACATTCACAGTGCATCTATAAAAAATGTATGAGCGGACACCCTGCTGCCTCCATCAGTGTTTAATAAGCATTACCTCCACCTGGTCAGCTGACCTGGCGCTCCATGTGGACCCATAGAGCCTCCTCTCATTAGACAGGATCCTGCAGAGCTGTGGCAATTAACTTGAGCATGCTGACTGATAATGACTGGCAGTGCTTTGGTGACATCGCAAATCGGGGGTGGCGATTATGCTTGTGTGTGGAGGTTGTTCACTGCAGTACACAAACCCTCAGTCCCTGGTTGTGATAATCACTGGTGTAGTCAGTGCCAAGGAGAGAAAACCCCACCATGATAATATCACTGAAGGTGATAGTTATGTGTTGTGTCACAGCATGGTGTTTTCCATTCAGCGCTGATGAGAAATGAAGCGAAAGCAACTGTGTTGCCCTCCAGGCCTGGTTTACACTGAGTTTAAGAGGATGTGACCTGTCCTCCAGTGACTTGGCATGCTCCCAGGGAACATTTCTGATTTTGGGAATAAATTAAAACATGGACACGGACTGATTCAGTTTTAACTCCAGGGAACAGGCAATTTTAACTCCAGGGAACAGGTCATCATCTATGTGGATTGAGATGGGAATAATTAACCATAGCATGTACACACTTGAAAACCCTCAGCCTTCAATCCACGCCAAAGTTGTTGCATGGACAGACGGATGGACGGAAAGGACAGACGATGTGCCAGACCCCCCCCCATACACACACACACACACTGGACCCCAGTACATAATTCTACAAGTGTATAAGGCTGGGTATCACAGCCAATTTCCTTAATCAATTCCATTTTGATTCATAAGGTTCTGAATGGATTAATCACAATTTGATCTGATATTGATTCAGTATTGATTGATTCAGATTCATTTAGTGATGCCAAAGTACAATTTTGAGCTGTAACCTGATTACCAGCCAACACACTGGTATCAATACTGACATTAGAAAGGAAATAAATATGGCATTTCAGCAGTAAATAGATGAATCTGCTCTGAAATAATGAACAGGACAGAAACAGTCCCATGTTTCTACAGTGGCTCAGAACAGACTTCTTCCTCATCTTTATTCTGTTTTATGGCTGGTTTTGCCTCCCCCTGAAACATAATTGTTAGGCCCTTGCTACAAAGAAGTCGCTGTAAGCTATCTATCAGAGCTGAGAGGGGGTGGGGGGTGGCAATCTGTGATTGTGGCTTTAGTGTTCCTCTAACTCCACAGTAACTGATAGTGTCACCTATGGCTGAGTGTGGATCCAAGTTAATATTCCTAGAACGGCTGGCTTCCGTGACCCGCCTTGAAGAGGCTTACCAGACCGGGTGTCCTGTTCCTCTGCGCTGGGGGTTCGAGTTTGAGGCCAGGAGGACCTCCTGCTGAGGGGTTTTCCCCACCCTTCCTCTTCCAGAACAGTTGCGGGTGAGACTGAGATGCCCTGTCTCCCCCAGGGGATCGCAAGATGGAGCTGGCCACACCTCTGCGTAGTTGGTACCCAGGTCAGGTACTTGTGGTCTTGCTCTGGAAAATCGATCTCATCCACTATTACTCGATTACGCAAAATTTGAATAAAATCTAAGACAGATTTTTTTTCACCCAGCCCTAGACCTATATGTGGAGGACATTTCAATAAAGCTGTGAGACAGTGCATGTGAGCTCCCCTCACCTTATCATTATTGTTGACTATCTGCTGCCCCCCACGGTTGAGAACCACTGGTGCATGGCAAAGTTTTTGTGCTTGATAGTTTGTGTCAGTATGTTAGACTTTCATAATTACCTTTCAGCTTATTGTAATTCAACATGACACACGAAGCGCCTGATTCTACTCCTTGCTTGTGTTTTCAGGCTGTAGAAATCAGCTCAGTGATGATTAGATTTCAGCTCATCACAGGAGTGTGGGAGATAAAAATGGAATTGACAGCTGTGTTTACCGATCAGATTCCATCAGGTACAACCTGGATGTGATTCTTCGCTCCTCCTTGACTCAACACAGTCTCTGGTAAAGGGGTTTCACTTTTTTATAACAGCGTCAGACAGGTTCAACTGTATTTAGATGTAGTATTTGGACAGAGCTGCAGATGGAATGGGTTTGTCCTCCTCATTCCAGCTCCTGCTGCTTTGACTCCTATCCAGGGTCACCAGCTTACATTTTTTTGCAAAAGGGGTCAAGAAAAAATATTGTTAGCCTTAGTTTTGCTCTTAAATTTTTATAATTTCTTTCTAAACATATGGTTTATTTGCAGCAGAAAATCTTTGTAAATATGCAGTTTTGCAAGTATTAACCATAAAGACCCAAACACCCACCATCGACCGATACTAATCTAAAATGTTTAATACCTGTTTATCTACTAATCTAATCAATCCATGTAAATTATTGGTGTAAAATGCAGTTTGTTGTCTTTTCATGGTCATCAGATATGACCCATTTGGATGTTCAGAGGCTCCGTAGTGAGCGTGGAAACACTGTCATCTTCTACAATATTTATTCACCAGTAAAACCCATGGCGTTTTATCAATTACAGTGGATGGAGACTTTTGATTCTATGTTTAGTTGATTATATTTTTGCTCACAGTGTGATGGGTGGTGGAGAATGGCGGACCCAAATGCTACACACTTCTTTGGGTGTGGAGATTAGCAGACTATTTGCAAAATAGTTCAGTTACAAATAGGCAGGCAACAGCAGGGGTAATAATCAAAGTGTTTGATAACTTGCTCGGTGCAGAGAATATTGAAGGTTGAGTGCACCGCACAGACTCAAACCCGGAGTTGTAATGTGGGAGATGCAAATGCTGCCACTCAGCCAGACGGACAGGCTGGAATGCAGAGTCTGTGGCTCACCCTTGACAACAGCTGACATGGATCTAGGACGAGGACTCCTGGCAGAACAGGTGATCAGGAGGTTTGAGCAGTCAGAACCACTGAGGTGATGCGGGTAACCATGACATAGCTGGCGAACAATGAAGCCAGGTCAACAATTGCCACGTCGTCACAGGCAGGGAAAAAGCACGCTATCCAGAAAGCTGATCTCGTGGTCAGACGGAAAAGCAGGAGGGGTTACCAGGGCTGAGGCGAGGAGCCGTGGTCAAAACAGGCAGGGTCAAAAACAGGAACACAGGCACGAGAAAAACGCTGGAAAGTCTGGTAGGATCCAAGACAATCTGGCAGTGGGTGGATGACTGATAGGATGGACTTCTGGATATGATGAACGAAAGACTCCTTAATCTTCCGTTGGTCAGTCTTTATTCAAACAGCGCTGGAGACATGCAGCAAAGTTCTCTCCAAATCTCTGTTGTCTTTGTCCTTTTATACCTGATGACTTGGGTCTCCAAAATCCCTTGGCCTCCTTCCAGTCCATCGTCCAGAACTGGTTTCCATGCCTAATGCTTTTACCCACATTCCTTTGGTTAACATACATATATAGGGTTTAGTTCTGGCTACTTTGTCACCTCCACTTATCTCACAAACTAACCACCTTACAATCCTCCCTTTTTTTATATGGGTATAATCATAACTAACATTGATACAATACCAAAAGTTAAAAATTTCATATGATTGAATTATACATTAAATCATTGCAAGATAGGAGTGAAAAAAACCCTTTAAATGACATTTGGGAAAAATTCTCCTATATCCCCCCTTTGATTACTATCCAGCCAATCTTGGGGTGAACACCCTTTGAGTCTTGCAGGGCAAATCTTATTTCCATCATTTCCTTTCTTTCTTGATGTTTCCCCTTCTTATTACATGACCAAAATACATTCACATAAAATGATCAAATGATTATAACAAAGATCAATATATAACAGAAACACATTCATAATAATGACATTGTCGCTTACACCAGTCACACTTATCATCTCACACACAAACTAACCACCTTACAATGACTCTGCCCTGCTTATATCCTGACCAGCTGACTGGGGATAGCTAGGTGCAGCAGGTGAAACAGATGGGGTTGATGAGGTGAAGTAAGGCGAGACTGCAGCAGGGCGGACTGTGACACAAAGTCACTGTTTCCTCATTTATTTGGGATTTGATATAATAACTTTTGAATTTACTCTGAGCTTTAATGATCATCTACATCATCAGTGAATCAAATATAGGGAAATGCATGATTTACACTGAGAAAACTTAAAATAAAGAGGATAATATTACAATAAGTGGTGATAAATCACTTAAGAAAGGTTAAATATACAGAAAAATTCATTTGGGAACTACCACAAAAGTAATACTGGGTCTTTATGAGTTAATTATAGCAAAAAAAAAAACAAAACAAAAAACCCTCTATATTTTACTATCGTATGTCCTATTATCATGTCAGAATGTAATTAAAGGGGTCGGGCAGACAGAGGGACAGACAATGAATGAATGAATGAATGGATGGATGGATGAATGGATGGACTTTATTTACCCCAAACTGGGAAATTACACCTGCAAGCACACAATTTACTTCAAGCATAACAGATAAATAGATTTTAAGTTCAATTTTCACTCACAGAAAATAGTAACAACTGGTGGTATTTACTCACACATTAACCCTTTATCAGGCAAGTGACTGTTTTTGGTAATTTCCATGTGCATTAAAAGACAGTGACAGCAACAGTTACGGTGAGGACAGTGAGCCAACAATCTCAGGTCCAATGTGGTCTACAGCGTCTGTAAAGTCCACCTCTGCATCGGTACCATAAAGTAATGGTACTAATGTAAGGAATGATGTTCAGAGGGATAATGTGGATGTGGACAGGGGTCTGGATCAGCACACATGTTGGTCTAATGTTCTAAAAGTGAAGTTCCAATGTTCTAAAATACAATTTTTTTTGTATTTTTTATTTATACTTCTTGTATTTTTCTCATCATTGTTCCACTTATGGGTAAGGGAACAAATATGGTAACTTCATTAACCTTCATTTTCTACATAACAATACAACATTTTGAAATATTTCACAAAAGTAATGAAGTCTTATGTCCTCAAATAACACACTAAGATTGAAATTTTGAATTTCAGAATATTTTGATGAGTACCCTATAGAGGATTAAAAAAGAGACACAATGTGAAGTGACTGATATTACGACATCAAAATTTGGCTCTGCACAAAACAGCGTGAACACTTATGAAGGTTGGGAAAGGAACTCACTTCAGACAATACTGAAGGTTATCAAAGTGACAAACCTCCGAATTTTTGACTGTGTTAGAAATAATTCAGTTGTGGATCATTACATAACATGGGAATCTGTGAAACTATTTGAAAAACTGAGTGTTGAGTGGATGTTTTTAGTTGCATGTGGTGGTGTGTAACTACAAAGCTTTGGTCACATAAAATCAATTCACCAGACTCTTCAAAAGAATGGTTTTAGACTCTGGGAAAAGGAGGGTATGACTGAACAACACCCCAGAACAGGCTGGGATAAAAGTCATCAATAAAAGTCAGTAATAATAATGGATTCGATTTCTATAGTGCTTTCCAAGGCACTCAAAGTGTTTTACATCATTCATTCACTCTCACATTCTGGTGGTAAGTTACATCTACATCCTGGGGCAGACTGACGGAAGCGTGGCTGCCAATTCACACAAAACGACCCCTTCAACCACCACCCCAAATTCAAACGCATTCACACATCATACAACAGCACATGACGAAGACAGAGCGGGATTTGACGACCCACTCTACCTCCTGAGCCATATAAGACCACCCCGAAATTCTACAGATCGTTAGCCTCGTAGCATAAGTCATTCACTATATGGACAAAAGTAGTGGGACATGTTGAATTCAGGGTTTCTTTTCTAACGGGTCTGGGATACAAAACAATAATGACAAATGTCATAATATAGTTTTATACTGGGATAAATATCATTATATTGAATTGGGTAGTTTTGTTTAAATTGTTATGTTTGCTTCCAAAATGCTTCAGATGGTTTTTACCAAATTTTTCTCAACACTGATTTTTTTTTTATCATGACTATGATTTGAAATGTTCTTCCTCTAAATTTCTAAAATATTTTTTGTGCTCTGAATGTAAATAATAATTTTCTACCACGACTAACCATCTACTTTCTTCATATCTGACTTAGGAAGAAAAATCTCCCATTAAACTTTAAAGAAATATTAATGTTTATAAACTACATGGACAAAAAATATTGGTGCACATCATGTCTACAGCTGTAAGATGTCCTGTTCATGCTGATTTGAGATAGAAACATCAATATCAATAATCACTATGATATTTATTTTTTACAATATAAAACTATATTATGACATTCCAAAAATGCTCACATGAGGGTGAAAATGAGTTATCTGCATCTTGCTTCATCATTTTGATGTCTGCTTCTTGTGTCAATAACCACTTCCATGTGTGCGCAATTACACATCCAAACCGTTTGCACCTCCCTTTGAGACATGTTAAATAAAGACACAGTTTCTATCAGCAAAATTGCATTTGGGTTTGATAAATCACTTTGCGTGTGCTAAATGAATATATTTACATTTTCTGTGTAAACGCCCCGTATTGCATACTCATTGTGGTAAACGTTCTAACTGGATGCACTATTTTGCACCTTTGAAAGATGCAACCCTTAGTGTGCACTGATAGTAAATCAGTTTGTATATTTTTTTTTGCATGTGCAATGATTTTGCATGTTTTTACACACGCAAACCTTTAGTACAGGGGTGTCCAATCCTGGTCCTCAAGGGCTGGTATCCTGCATGTTTTAGATGTATCCCTCTTCCAGCACACCTGACGGTTGTCATCAGGCTTCTGCAGAGCTTGATGATAGGCTGATCATTTGAATCAGGTGTTGGAAGAGGGATACATCTAAAACATGCAGGATACCGGCCCTCGAGGACCAGGATTGGACACCCCTGCTTTAGTAGATCCGACCCAGAGCAGGTCCACTCACTGTTCATGCGGAGGTGGACCTTATAGACCCTGTAGACCACATTTGTCCTGAGATTGTTGACTCACTGTCCTCACTGGAACTCTTGCTGTCACTGTCTTGTAATGTGTGTGGAAATTACCAAAAATAGTCACTTATCCAATAAAAAGTTAAAAGTTCTTTACAAATGTATTGAAATGTTATTTTAATGTAGACAGTTGAAGTCTGAAGTTTAATCTTTTTAGTAATTAGTAGTTAATGTTATAAGATAGGATTTCTTTATTTCACTATTAACACTAGATAATGTTAAAGTTCATAGGATAGCATGGCTTGGCTTATTCTGTGTAACATTATGGTCGACATACCAAACTGACAGATTTATGAACACAGGACTTAGGTTTTCCCTTTGACACACTTAAATACACATTCCCATATAGGATTGTCAATCACAGGAGGTAAGATGTAAACACACTGTCAGTATAGGGTCTTACATAGAGTTGAGTTTTCACATCTGCTTGACTTGGAGTCAGTTAACACCAGTCCATTTTTTGGTGACCCAACCCACCTAGACCACAGGATCAGCCCATAGTTTGGAGATCAGCTTACAAGGACAATAATAGTGACTACTGAGTAATACTTTGTTTGCGATCAGATCAAATCAAATTTATAAAATGAGATCGAATCAAATCCTACCTCATCCTTGGAGCTTCCGATATAAGAATACACTAACAGTATACCTCATGCTTTTTCAGAAACTGATGACTGAATCAGACTGTTTTCAGAAGGAATTAAAATGACTGAAAATATCTACAAGCAAAAACACAATTTCCAGGTCAGATACAGAATATCACCCATGAATATATATATATATATATATATATATTTTACTGAACACAGAAGATGCTGGAAAACACAGAATGGACTACTGGGCAAGAACCGGCAGCTACTTTTCATCTTAAAAAAATGAAAAAAAAACAAAACAAAACAGTGTTACAGAAAAAAATTACATGTCCTGGCTGATGAACAAGACAGTGACGTATTTAGTGTGAAGGTGGATAATTAAGTAGTGTGTTTATAAGCAGTGTCTGTCAGCAGAAATAACCAACAGACAAGTGCATACAACTATAGTCATTATAAGTGATTACAGGCTACTGGCTGCAAAATCTGCTGCTTTGAATCAGTTTGCAGGTGCATGTGGCTCAACGTCCTATATCTGGATCTACACAATAAACACTGCTGCGAGACATCATAATTACTCTTAGTCCATATCGAGCCGCGTCATAAAGGGAAAAGGGGAAGTAAAATCACAATACTTCAAGAACACGAGAGTTATTATTAAGACCAAAAGCAGTTGGAAAATTTCTTTAAACTGAAATGACAATGAAAACTTGAAAACTATAATGAAAACTTGAAAATGCAGCAGGATTAGAGGTATAATCAGCAAGGTGTACAAGACTCAAATGATTTTGCACAAAAAGGGACCATGAAATGAAATGATACCACTAATGGTGATACCATTCTACCATACTAAAACTCAAACAAACACAAAAACAAAGTTAAAACTAATCAGTCCTCAAAATAAAACTAGTTATGAATTTATACAAGTATGACTAACTGAAATCTGAAAAAATGAATAAATAACATAAAAAATGATTGGAAATTTCAAAATAAAGGTGTGATCAGTCATTTGAAAGGGGGTTTAGAGGTTAAGATAACAGAGCAGACAATCCCCCTCAGGTGAGTTTTTCCACACATTAGTGTAATGTTAATCAGTTTTTCTTCAAAAGTTAGAAATATTCATAGGAAGAACACCATTGGTAAGGTTTGTTTTAATCAGAGAATAATTCCAGAACGAATATAATACAATGAGGCTAGAAAAATAATATTCAACTAGCATGTCAACTAGAGATGGGAATTGATAAGAATTTAACGATTCTGATTCCATTATCGATTTTGCTTATTGATCCGATTCCTTATTGATTATCTTATTGATTCTCATTGGGTGAGGGAATAAAATAGTACAATTGGGTGTTTGCATTAACTGTCTTTTATATTTCCATCTGTGCACAGAAAATATAACATACAGTATACACAAATAATAATAACAACAGATTGGGGGGCGGTATAAAGTGAAACGGAAACTTAAAGACACTTTACTAATTCCTCTGTCTCCCGTTGCTGTGTACCTCATTTCATTCAGAAACTTTTATTTGAGGGGCAGGACGTTTGTTTCCCACACCAGATGGTGGTCGCTCTGCCACTAGATTCACAAGCGTCACTAAGTAGCTTATCAAATATGTGACATTCCTGCAAATGAATTGCATGCTGTGTGGACAAATGTTTGAGCATATTGGAGGGATTTCCCCCTTTTGAAGGAATGGAAGCTTTGACAGTGTTCCCAGTGGCCCTGGTATCATCTTTTTGGAGCGTTTCTCCCTCTGTTGGCTACGTTCTGACCAAAATACAGCATGTGTGTAATGTCATCACGTATGCACAACGAAGGCGGAATTGATGAGTGGAACCGTTAAGCAGGCAGACAAACAATTCCAAGAAATCAAGCTACTGGGAACTGGTTCTCAAAAAGAACCGGTTCTTCATTCCCATCCCTCACGTTGACCTTCTAGATGTGGTAGTTTTTATGCTGTTGTGTATTCCTGCATGCTGTACTGCATTTGTCCAGCAGTCAGCGCCAAAGCGTTCTGGGCATAGCAACGTGATTGTAAGGCTATTGTATTCCAAAATTACTAATATCTCCCAAAATATTGGTCCTATCAACTGGCCGTTTTCACTCGTCTCTTTTTCAACCAAAAATACATAAATTTACCAAACTGCAGCAGTCAGCTATTTCTGGATTTGTGTGATTCCCAAGACACACACACACACACACAGAGGCCACTTGGCTTGTATAACATAGACTGAACAAAATTTATTGAAATATAGCATGCAGATATCCCAGAACCCACATCCAGAATGAAATGAAAATGAAAAGTCAATGTCAACAGGCGATCGGTATGAAATCAAAATGGTCTGAGCAGGAAATGTAACTCCTGTTGTAGAATTTCTCTTAATGATAAACAACCAGTAAGGAATTTAATATCAGGTATCATTCTGTTCCTTTTTCATTTCAAGGGGTGTTTCCTGTTGGAGAGTGTGTGATCAATCAATGCGTGCTGCTCCTGACTTAATGAAAGCCTTTCCTGTTGCATCTGTGAAACAGCTTATTGCATTTCACTGTTAAAGAAGTATTGTCCCTGCAGCTGCTTCAATGGAGAAGAGGAGGAGAGGAGAGGAGAGGAGAGGAGAGGAGAGGAGAGGAGAGGAGAGGAGGAGAGGAGAGGAGGGGAGGG
>JAPQRP010000030.1:14614571-14627872 GCA_037367295.1 Apogon hyalosoma
ATCATGTCTATGCATGTGCTGATGTCAGCATATCAGTTGCCTCTATATATGTGCCAAATTTGAAGTAAATTGAAACACATTTATGTTTTTATGGACATTTGAAATTTCACCCATTATAAGTAAATGAGGAAAAAAAAAAGATTTAAAAAATTCATGAAAAAAATTAACTTTGACTTACTTTTCCCAAAATGAAATTAGATATATTCTGGGTCACTGGCAATCTAAAAACACAATTTGGTATGAATTCAACCAATAGTCTTGCTCCTACAGACATTTGAAATTTCATCCATTATAAGTAAAATGGTGAAAAAAAAGATTTTAAAATTTCCTAAAAAATTTGAACTTTGACGTACTTTTCCCAAAATGTAATCACATCTATTATGAGTCACTGGCAATCTATAAACCAAATTTGGTATGAATTCAACCAGTAATTTTGATGCTAGATTGTTAACAAACAAACAAACTGAACCAAAAAACAAAACCCCTTGCATTCCATTTGGGGGGCAGGGTAATAATGTTACAATAAATAGAGCTAAATCATTTAAGAAAGGTGAAATCTAGAGTAAAATTCATTTTGGAACGGCAAAAAAGTAACACTGGGTCTTTATGGGTAAATGTCATGTTAATGTTTTTAGTTATATTCAGAGTGAAGGAATACAGAGCCAAAGTAAAACAGAAATATTTTCATATACAGATATGAAGACATGGACTTGAGTCAATAAATGATCGGAAGGATGATGCACTAAGGCTAAAGTAAGGCTAATGCATGAAGAGAAAACATTAGATTTTATCCACTTCTGCTACTTCAGGCTCTCAGACACAGCCCCGAGCGTAGCAAGAGAGAGGTATATGAACATTTGTATTGGAACAGGCACTAATACTGTAAGATGTCTTTTCATGGCACAGAGCCGGCATTGTTCACAACAGTCCAATTAACTCCAAGGACAGAGTTTGCAGTCCCAAGTGCTGTGAAGTGAACATCTTTCAATGGATGAATTCATTTACAGCACAACACAGATACAGATATTTCTATATCATGGTTCAAGGTGGTTCATCTTCTCCACTTATAGTCAAAATGTCACATTCAGAAGTAAAATCACAAAAGAGACCACTAGAAAGATTAACATTTGCACACGATTTTGAAAATCAGAGAGTGGGTTATTTTTCCTCTTTTTTTTTTTCCCACAAAGCAACGATACTAAGCCTCACTGCAGCAACACACGTTTACACTGATTATACTGAAAAGTCTGGTTCACTACATTTGCAGCATGATGTCCCAAGGAACGCCCCCTCAGACACTAAAGCACATAATAAAAGTCAAAAGCATCATATAAATGCGTGCGTTTTTTTATAAGTGGGTTTTATTTTCTCAATGAAGTGCACTGAGTAATAGATGGAAGGACGTTAAATGCATGTGACACTCAAAACAGACACTACGTAGGTCACAGCAGCAGATAAATACAGCGATCTGTTCCCACTTTTACATATACGCATGAGTGAACCTCAAGTCGATAAATTGGCAATCTTAATATTCACTCCATTTAAAGACCAATGAGCTAATATGTGTGTGTGTGTGTTTTCCTGGTTGCCCCCTCCACTTCTCGGCTGTAATTAGCATGATTGGAGAGCGAGGGATGGATAGAAACACAGGAAGAGATGGTGCTGATGAGGCTATTCACCCTGCTGTGGAGCCTGCCTGGCGCCTCTTCTCAGCAACAAACTGGCATCTTTTATCTCTGTCGCTACAGCTCTCATCAGCAACACTGTGTTCATGTTAGAGAGCCAGAACACCTTCCCAACGCTCATTTAAGGAGCACTCACCGAACAAAGCTGATTACATATTCATTAGAGCCTCAGCATGCCGCTCACCCACTGCACTTGACTGGTCCCAGTGATGGGGGTGTGAGGATATAACAGACATTCAGGATGCACTTAGGGGATTACTGGTGGCTTTCTGGTTGTGATTAGGGGTCAAATAAAACAGAAATTACTAAAAAAAAAAAAAAAAAAGATGATTCAGTGTCTTCTGTGACTTTAATGTTAACTCCTGCACAGTCAGTCCATTTCCTGAATCAAATATACACTTTAAAAAAGCACATATTTGTCTTACGGTCCCTGTAAGAACATTATATCCACCTCTCTGAACCCCTAAACCACACTTAAACCTAATCTTAATATGCATTCGTTTCTCTATTGCAACTAACTAACGTCAGAAACTCCTATAAAGAGAAGCAGTCATTAATTCATTCATTTTCTGAACCCGCTTTATCCTCACTAGGGTCACGGGGGTCGCAGGAGCCTATCCCAGCTACATATGGGTGGAGGCGGGGTATACCCTGGACATTTCGCCAGTTCATCGCAGGGCTGACATAAAAAGAAGCATATGAATTTAAATTATATTATGTGACTTAATTGTGTTCATTTTTGTATGAATAACGCGCTGCTCATACTCATACAAGGGGCCACAAGGAGACACATTATGCATTGGTTTAGTAATATACAGTGGTACCTTGACGTACAAGTTTCATTCGTGCCGTGACCTAGCTCGTAACTCAAATTGCTCATACAGTATATCAGATCAATTTTCTCCATTGAAATGAATTTGAAATAGCATTAATCTGTTCCAGCCCCCAAAATCCACCCCAATTTCACATCTAACTTATAGATAACTTATACCAACAAAAGCTCAGAGTGTTGTCCGTGTTGTAGCCAATAAAAAGAAAAATGTCGGAGGACTAGCAGGTATTCTGGTGGTGGATCCTCCATGTTTCTGCTCACCATGGTGTCTTGTGGGGTACTGACGGGTTCCTCCTGTCAACCCCATTTTTTTAATATCCTACCAGACTCTATCAGCCCTCTGCTGTGGCTTTGGAAAATTAAGAATGAGTATTTAATTAACTTTGTTTTTTTTCAGTTCGTTAGTTTTTTTAATGTAATGTAAATTTGAATATTATGGTGATATTAGGTATTACAGCTATTACCTCCTTCTGTCGCTGTCCAGAGGGAAGGTGCTGAAATGCTGTCTGGAAGAGGTGAAAAGAGGTTGGACCCATGGTAAGGAAAAAGAAATTTGGCAAAAAAAAAACTACATAAAAAGCAAAAAACGCAAGCACAACACAACAGAGATGGTAACCACAGTAACCACATGAAGTGAACAAGATGCTGGTGGATGTTATGCTAACTAGCAGCGGTGTATCTAAAGCTTGCTCATAACTTGGATTTTGGCTCGCAACTCAAAGCAAAAAATCGACCAAGCACCAGCTCATAAGGTACCACTGTTTTATGTCCATTTCACACTATATCATGGCTGTCTCTCACAGACTCGGTCTCAGACTGGGAGATTTTGATTTTATGTCATGTCTGTCAAATATGAAACAAACATGAATTCTCATTCCATCCATCAGTCAAGACAGATTTATTTCTGCTCCCCAACTTTCTTGACGCTCAACTTTCAACTAACAAGACAATAAAGAGACGGTTCTGTCCTGTAAGTGCTGTTTGATACAGTCCTGAGAAGTTGGCCAACAGATCAGTCATAGAAGAATGAAAAATTCTAATATTCAAGTATTTCTATAGGGACATTATTAAGCTTCCAGATGCAAGGTCAGTTGTCATTTATTATAACATACAACACAAGATCAGATCAATTGTTGCAGCTGATGCCCATTGATCTTTGATGCTCTATGTATACACAACCAGGCAACAGTCAGACTGATGTCCAATCTGCAACACGTAAAGAAATGTTTTGTGACTGTGTTTGAAAATTTTTGTCTGAGGATTTAATTCTGCAGGTGTCAACACATGGAATCTATGCGCATTATATGGATATAAACTATATAAAGTTTCTGCTCCAATATATTTCTGTTTCTAAAATCCAGTGGAGACACTTCAGTTTGCATGTATAATTTACACTGTAAATTAAAGCTGCAGGAAAAATATGCGCCTTCCATCTGCAGCTCTCTCCTCTCAGTCCGAATACAAAAAGCTAAGTACAAATAGATGAGCTGACAGTGTTTAGAAGCAGATCCACATTTAGTGAAGCAGCAGAATCACGTCTGGTGCTGAAGAAGACTAGGGGCATCAGTAATGAATTTATGTGCAGGGTCTTTTAATGTTTCAGTCAGCTAATAATGCTCGTTCTAAGCCCATGGCGTTAATGTTTGACTAAAGTCTGCCTGTATTTTAATGGATTTTGGTACTGACCATTTACCATCTATCCACTTGACCACTTGACCACCACTCAACTATTAGTCTACCTACTATTATTAGGTCCTGTGTTCGCTATGTCTATGTACTCACATTTGTCCTCCTACTCATAGTTCATGTGTGAAACCCAGAAGTGGAGGAAAATAAAAAGATGTGTAACAGGCTAAACAGGACAAAACTTTGTCAACTGCGACATCTGGAGCATTAACCATCTGCCTCGGGTTTGTTCTGGAGTCCTGAAAGCATCTGTGTCTCACTCTAGGTGACTTAACAAACCAGCAAAATTTATCCAGTCACATCAGGATAAGAAAATTAAAACAATTCTGACTGGATACAGATGACAAAAACTACGTACTGGAGTGATGCCTCCCGTCACCTGATCCACAAATGTTTTAGACACCACATTTTACTGGCACGCGACAACCAGGAAGTGAACATATTCACACAGAAGTAAACTAAATATGGTTAAAAACAACTTCAATAAGTGTGAGTATTTTATCATAAGAAATTAAACATGTATATCAGTGGTTCTCAAACTTTTTTAAAAGCAACGCTCCTATGCCTCAACATGAGCCTCTTAACGCCTCCTGAAAAATATTTTAAGGGGAGGATTTTGCCATTGACATAGCATGCTGCTTGATATTGTTATACAGACTAACGCCCCCCATTTCGGTCTTAACACCCCCCTCTCAGCTTTCTTGTTCCAGACGCCCTCCAACGGTGTCCCACCATCCCTGCTGAGAAACACTGATGTATATCTGTATTTCAGAGACATTTTTGCTTAAATTAATATGTTTAAACAACACTTTTATAAGTTATTTTAACTGGGGTGGAGCCTCCTATGCACTGGCTGCCATTAGTCTAAAGGCAGAACAGCTGTCAGTTTCCTATTTAACCCTCCTCCATGTGTGAAAATACCTATGATTGGCCAAAAATCTGCTTCACAGAACAGATTTTTACACAGCCTGAAAACAGAAGGAATGAAGACAAGCAGAAATTTCATGTCCTTTCACTTGAATTACAATATGCTCCCTGGTAATTACTAATGTTTTGCCCCGTTACACAAAAAAAACTATCAAACACTGCAGCTATTTGGTGAACTGTAAACTGTGTCTGTCAGGAAGCCTATTTACACTAGACAAGTATTTCTTGAGACCTTGAATTTGTAAGAATTATGAAGGTCCTCTGTGACATTAATCCTGTGCGAATGTGTACATTTGTAAATATCCCACATCATACATGAACCCTTTTCATGGTTTAGGTTTTTTTTTCTGTGTCTTTTCTGGTTGAGAATTGGAAGCGGTTTTAAATTAAAGTTCTGAGACATTGCACATTCAGGAGGCTTATGTTCGCTACACAGCATGGACACCCATTACTAGAGATTGTATAAAATCCATCAGAGCAGCCAAATCTCTAAAAGATGACGAGACCAGTGACTTGCATGACAGCGTCCAGAAAGGCAGGCTCAACAGTTATTATGCAGTCGCTTATTAGTAGAATGTTTATGCAGAGCCTTCACATCAGGGGATAATGGCAGTAAATTTAAACAAAACACAGACCTCAGTTAGCCAGTGTGAATGTGCTGCCTGAAAAACAGACGCAGAGGGTAATTTCTTAATTACATCAGGTCCACTGGTAGTATTAGTCCAGTGTTAATTGGAACATAATCTGTAAAAACCAGGAAGAACACAATCTGCCACAGATTAAGCTCTTGTCACATACTCAACCCAGTCCCCATGAAGAACAAACACCTCATAATACTGTCCTTCAAAGGTCATTTTAGCTACAACGGCAGCTTGTATACATGAGATCATTAACTTGCAGCAGTAAATGTAGATGAGAACATTTTCCTATCCGGATCTGTCCAAATCATGCAGGTTGTGTTCAGGGTGTAATCAGATAATGATGTTCTAATAACATCAGCCACCGTACTCAGATTTTCTCCCAGTTTATTCTCTTTGAGCGTTGTAGGTACTCTGCCTTCCAGACTCTCCATAAGAACCAATCTAGTAGATAAACATTTAGCTGCAAGCCCCTTTTCCACAGCACTTCTGTTATGGGAATATTTCACCTTTATTCTGGAACAACGTCCGTGTAAATGAAATGGTGGATCATTTGGTTCCATCTCTGTCACGGCTCTGTAACGCCTCTGGAGGTAGAAACAGAGCCGTGAAAAAGGTGGAATCATTCTGGAATGATACGTAAAAGGAACACCTCTCATTCCGCAACCAAGGTGTCATTTTGATGACGTATTGTGTGTGCGACCCCCGCGCCGGGGGCATTTAAAAATAACTGTGGGTACAGTAAACTGTGTACAGTAAACAAACATATCAACGTGACCAGATAAATGTCAAACTGGGGAGACTCTGAGATCTGCGAGCTGTTGTCACTTCAGGCGGAGATCTCTATCCATGCTAACATTTGTGGAACGGTGAAAGACAGGCTGACTCTGGAGACATTAGCAACACCGCTATGCTCTGGGTATTTCCGATGCGCAAGTTATACGTCACACAATACGCTGCACTGCATCACCGCCCCTTTGATTCCGGAACACAGGTCCGCTGTGTAAAAGTCCAGCCTATCTCACCTCTGTTACTCCTTTGTCTTGGCTGTGGAAATCAGTCAATGGTAGCAAAAAGGTGGGATCATCATCTCACCATTTTTCTGGGATCTTTGCGTAAAAGTGGCTCCAGATTATCACTAAGGATATTTTTCTTCTTTAACCTGTTCAAATCCACTGGCAATACACACGATGCCACAAACGTAAAAACCTGTCGCTGCCATAAAGTTCACCACACAAGTCTACAACTTTATACAGATGTAACTGGTAGTTACGTGGTGACATTCACAGCTGTGACATTATATGTGGTCTTATTTGTGCTACCTAAGAGATGAATTACTGAAGATAAGAACCAAAACAGATCGTTTCTTCTTCCTTTTGAGCTGATATATTGTAATTTGTGCATTAAACCCACAAAAAATTATTAGACCACCCTTGTTTTTTTCAGTTTCTTGTTCATTTTAATGCCTGGTACAACTAAAGGTCCATTTGTTTGGACAAATATAATGATAACAACAAAAATAACTCATGAGTTTAATTTCAGAGCTGATATCCATCCATTTTCCATGTCTTCTTGATAATAACCAAAATCACTTCAGTTCTTGCATCAATATCTATGTCATTGTACTGACAAAAACAGTGCTTTTAGGGATTCCATGTTTTCTTTTCTGTCTCTTTTAGTCACATGATACAACACTGGAGTTAGTACTTGATTGCATAACCATTGTTTTTGATGATTTTTGATGGTCTAATAATTTTTTCCGTGACTGTATGAGAAACTACAGCAACAGTGGAATTAATAAATAATGCTCATTTTTCAGAAAGTTAGGGTCTGTCATGTCTATAATTGAACTAAAAGTTGAGTACATTAACAATTAACCTACAATGTATTATGTAGGTACTTTGACACTGGCCCCAGAGGAGCAGGGTTCTGTTAGCCTTTTAAAGTATATCAAAATTGGGCCAGAGTTGTCGAGTTGTTGAAATATGGAGACTGCAATCAGTATAAACATGGTCCAGTTTTCCCTTTGCAGGGTGACTTTGCTGCAGCGATACATACAAATTAAATATGTATGAATATTCATTATTAACTTACTATCTTAGCAGTTGTGCTTGGGTTTGTGCAGCAGTTTAATGTGGTTATTTACCACATTGGCAACCAATTATGGGGAATGTCCTGAGGTCAAAATATTGCACTAATAAACATGTATTCCCTTTGTTACTTTGGTTAGAGGTTAGAGAGTTCTAAAAACTGAGGATGCTGAATATTACTTTTTACCAGCTTTTGTGGAGGTGTATTATTTACTGAGGTTGAAAAGGTCTATTTTAATCATTAATGAGGTCTGTTTGATGATTAATGATGGGACTCATTTAATGCTTCGTCTGTTGTCTTCTACAATGTGTGTGTGTGTGTGTTTTTTTTTAAAAAAATCCACTGATATCACAGCAAAATGTCACGTTTACTGTCCTGTGGTTTATGTCTTTCATTTTCTCTTTGTGTTACAGGTGGCTCCTCTAGCCCCTGTAGGTACTTAATGCATTCACTGATGTGTTTCCTTGTCACCAGGATGCACTGTGTAATATGGTGAACAAGGTAATCGTGATTCGATTCCAATTCCACGTCTTGTTGTTCCTTCTTTTGGACCTTGGGTTTGTAACAGGTGACGGTGGAATTTACAACAGCTTTTGTGTGCTGAGAATAGACCAGGAGGTGGAGGGGTGTGTGTGACAACGGTGTGACTAGTGTGAACAGGTGATCATTTTATGTACGTAGCTTTTGCACGCACCCTGCAACCAACATCTGTCTCAAAATGTGATTTTATTATACGATGACTATTTATGAGTGTTCGTTCACTTCCTTCAAAATGAGTAGAATTTTTGACGTAAATGTTGCATTCAAACTTGTGCTTTTCTACGGAAAACTTTGATTTGTTTGCTGCAGTGTATGTATGTACCAGCTGTTAATGACAAATTGTTCTTTTGCGAGTTTGTGGATGTGCGTGGTTGAGTCTGTGTTTGCTAGGGAAATATATAAATTGTGTGGATGTACTCATTAAGTTCTCTACAGGAGATCTGATTTGAAATGTACTGATTTCCCTGAAATAACTTGACTTGTTTTAGAGTATAATCAAAAACAACGCATGGAGCTTTATACTCTCTCTATAATGGTTATTTGTGTGTATATTAAGCTTTAGCACGTTATAACAGTTTGTCCCTGTGGGCTTTTCTGGGTCTCCAGCAGAGTCCTCCCCTCATCCATTTACAGACATTATGCTAAAAAGCAAGGCACATCACTGCACATTAGAGCCACAGATAACACACCATCTGCACACGTTCCAGGATGAAACATCCACGAAGCCCTGTAAACCTGATATTAACATGCATCACGTATGACTGGATTACACTTAAACTGGATCACCTTAAACTCACAAAGAAGGTTGAAGGTGATTTAATGACAACACGCAACAACTCACACACAAATAAAGCAGAAACATGGTGTGTTTTAGAGGTGTGAGTGCAATTCAGCCAAATCGCATTAAGACACAGAGTGCATGTTACTGCCGGGTGGAAAGGCAGCAAAAGAGTCGTATAAATACAGGGTTTCACAGTTTGATAGTGCTGCCTTGCATGTAGATCACTGTGTTGTGTTTGATAAAGGCGCTGCAGAATACACAAACAGGTAGCTAATGGAAACGATTACTGTGCTGATTTTGTTTTCTTTGTAAATTGATATGAAATAAAACATTAGAAGGTTGGATTTAGGACTCAGGTCACATACTGTGCAGTCTGGAGCTTTTCCACTTGAGACTCGCCGGTACCTCTTCAACAGATGAAACATCTCTACAATCTGGAGATGATACTCACAGCTGTTTAATTCAGTGTTTAGCCATATGACAGCTGAGGCAGATGTCAGTGGTGTTTCAGGTGATAGCCAGGACTTTTCAACATTGCCTACAGGGGATCCTTCAAGCGTACATTCTGCCAGACACAGGTTCTCTATCTACAAACTGCTTCAGGGGATAGAGTAGGCATTCTGAGCAGCTCGACTACACACATATGCACTCACACACCCACACATGCCAAGTTCAGAGCTTATATTTTGCTGTTTTCTCCTCTATCACCTCTTTAGAGAAAGCATTTCAACCAACACCACACATCTATCCTTGATTTCAGAAATGTATCTTTAGGGAAGGGGTATTCTGCGAAACTAGGTTTCTTCCACAATATTTAGCAGAAAACTCCCCTGTAAAAACAAGGAGCCGATATGTTCGCAGTATGCCGGTCTCATGTTAGAGCTTCACTCCAAAATAGACTGTGTGAAGTCACCCAGTGTGTGTGATTGAGGATGTGTGAACCTTCACTCTGCATTGAAAGAGAGTTGGTGTGACAAGCAAAAGCTGTGAAGATTCAATGATCTGAGCGTCTGCTTCAGTTTAACTTTCGAACTGGAATGTAATCATGTCATCAAAGCGCTTCGCATTGGTTTTCGGCACTTAGCAAACCTCTCAAACGCAGGATGATAGTTTACTGCACAGGGGAATCTGGAATAATGGGTTGAAGAGTGTTGTAGGTGGTGACAGTGTTCAATGAGCTGGAACGTCCTCTTCTTTCTGAGGTTGAAGTCGTGCTGAGTACATCGGTATGACCTTCCAATGAAACACTGGCCATGTTTTGTGTTGGAGGGACAATGTCACACATTCATTCACACTGTACTTTTGCATGAACACATACACAAAAGCAGCAGTGTGAACAGTCAGCTCACTGTCTCCCAGCTGTCTGCAAAAATACCAGCCTGTCTATTCTTGAAGGTTGTTACTAGAGTAGAAACTGGATGTCTCGGACACCGTTTTTGACACGCTCCGGGAGGACGACCCATTCGAGGTGAGATCCAGGGAAGAGCTATGTGGTCTGGCCCCAGCAACACCTGAACCTGGACCAGCTACAGCCTTGTGCTTGGGCGGCTCTGCTTCATCCCCGATCTGCAGAACAGTGGAAACGGTCGTCTCCGTCCTGCTCGCCTTGTACATACTGGTCTGAGACTGAAGGTAGCGGGTGGACTTGAGTTCCAGGCCTTCGTAAGAGCCACGAGGGACACATGGGCAGCAGCGGAAGGCCTGTTTAAAACCAGCACGGAACCTGCACAGAAACAGATGAGGTAGCTTTAGTTTGATGTGAACAGTGGAAAAGGGCTTGACTGCCACAGTCATAATCCCAACTACATGCAGGAGGACTTCCTTTACAGCTGAATTAGCTACTCCAGTTACATCCATATGCTGTTCGAATGTGAGTGATGTAAATATTCACTTTGTCCTGGTTTTCACAAGTCTGGGTCGCATCTAGAACTATAGTGTAGTTTTACATTTTCAGGAGATCTTATTTCAAGACCATTGCAAGCAGATCCTCGGGTTCTGTTCATCAGGTGTGACTGGATGCATCTGTGTTTCCACCACAACTTAGGGTAATTGTTGTGAGTGGGTGTGGGTATAAGGAGGCTGACGCTCACTGTTCAGGCTGGTTGTGATCTCCAAGGAGTCAACAACTCCATTTTGATCTCCCTGTATAATCCTCAACAGAAAAGGCCAGTATAGCATTTTGAATTTATTTGATTTTATAGGTGGTGAGGGTTTCTACCCAAACCAGCAGAACCCTTCTTGGCCCATATTTGTGTTTTCAGTCTTCTGTACAGCACTTTGGTCCACTGTGGTTGTTTTAAAGTGTTTTATAAATAAAGTTGGATTGGATTGGATATTTGAATACTGGTTTTGTTAGTTTCATTTAGTTCTACCCCAAGCTTTTACTTACTGTATGGGAAATGTAACAAAGACCAGCAGGAGTATTTATCTATTGGTGAGTAATTCTGTGATTTGAAAAAGATTTAAGATGTATAACTTTTTTTTCTTTGCCAATTACTGATTCAGCTTTCTACAGACTAGGTTGCGGGGTACTCATCTCATCCCACATACATATCATTTGATAAACTTTGTTGCCTTAAAGTCAGTGTTGTAGATCTGGTCTCATGACTCGGTCTTGCTCTGACATGGTCATGGTCTTGATACATTTTTGTCTCAGTCATGACTTGATCTTGGTTTGGGTGTTTTTGGCTTCAACACTACCTGTAATTGAGTTAATTTTTTTTAGCAAAAGCTCTCTAACTTGAATACAAACAATGGCATCAACTCATAACTCCAGACCTTTGTTGCATAATTAGATCCATAATGCTTTGAGTGCATACTAGAACAAAACCTACATGGACACTACATGTTAGCTGTTCCTATACACTTGGTCCACCCAGCTAACAAAGCCTGATTTTTTTTTTTCCCCCAACAAGTTTTGACACATAGATTTCCAAGATGAACAGTTGTAGGATGATGTTGATGACCTACAGTAGGTAGTTAATTTTCAAACACTAACGTAAACTGTCCATGAAGTTGGGATATTTCCTCTCTTTATTCCTTTTTACACAAATCAGTGGAGTCTCAGTTACACGTTCTCTATTAAGTGAGATTCTATTTTATTTATTTATTTATTTTTTTTCAACCTTTATTTAACCAGATAAAATCCCATTGAGATCGGGATCTCTTTGACAAGGGTGACCTGGCCAAGAGGTCAGCTGCACACGCCAAGAAAGAAAACAGGTTTTACAGACAGATAGTTACGATAAATTAAAACAAGAATAATATTGTAATAACAGAAAAGTTAGACAGTTTTTTAAAGTGCAAAAATTTAGATGAATGCTAAAGATGCTAGGCTAATCTGCCCACACCAAACCAATAAAACCCACAGTCTTCACTCAAATACATTAGTTGTCTGTCAATTATTGTTACTCTTGCGTAATTCAAAACCACATGTTTGCTTCATTATTTTAAAAAAAAAAAAAGTTATTCTTTTTTTTTTAATTTACATTTCCAACAGTCAAAAGCAGCACACTTGGAAACCATCCCAGTCTCATCTGTTTACTACTGAGCTACAGCCGGGCATAGGAAACAAACCAACACACGAGAGATAGATGCAGCATTTGTTTCCTGAATTAAAATGTACCATAGCTAATAGAGACAATATTTAAATTGGCAAAGAGTGCAGACTGTCTGTAACTAGAGTGTTTATCACTACAAAATATTGCCTGTGACATTTACAGCTGACTTTTGAAAAAGAATGATGTAACAATCACTTGGTGATTAGCAGGAGTTGATGTAGATGAGGGGGGAAGGAGGGAAAAGGGATAATGTCAGTTGCTTCGTGCAGGAGAGGAGATTGATGGAAAATAAGACTACAGGGCCATTATCAGTTGCTTCAGAATTTATATTATCTGAGCTGATGGACACAAAAGTGAATCAATATCCTGTACAGAACAAGGCTTACGCTGTCAGGGGTATATCAAGGATATACATACATACACACACACACACACACACATGCATATATATATATATATATATATATATATATACAAATATACACACACACACACACACACACACACACACACAAGGGTATATCCCCGAAATCTCCTCAATCCTCTACTATATAATAACGC
>JAPQRP010000030.1:14632300-14644088 GCA_037367295.1 Apogon hyalosoma
ACAAGGGTATATCCCCGAAATCTCCTCAATCCTCTACTATATAATAAAGCAAATAAATGACACAATGTACAAAACATACCAGCTGAATCTTGGATGATCAATATGATATGAACCAAGTTTGAGTTTGACTGGCCTACTATATCTATTAATAATATCCAAAAAACCTGGTGTTAAAAGGGGATAGTTACCACATTCCCATGAAGGATATCCGGCCTGAATAATGTCAAAAAAGATATTAGATATTTGTTGGACAATCAATATGAACAAAGTCTGAGCTTGACTGGCCTACTATTTCCTTAATAATGTAAAAAGAAAAAACATATTTTTCAACAGAAGCTCCCCCAACAATTCAGAAAAAACACACCCCCTAGTGTCAAAATATGACATCATATAACCTCAAAGTAGTGGCATGAAGAAAGAGAATTGTTAGACAATCGATATGAACTCAATTTGAGCTATATCGATCTGACAGTGGCAGAATAATGGTCAGAGAACCAATTTTTCCCCACAAAACTCCACCTAGTGAATGAAACTGACACCGTATGAACTCTGGATGGTAGACAGAAAATGGACATTTGTATGACGATCAATAGGAACCAAATTTTATCTCAATCGGCCTAAATTGCTTGATTTATGTCCAAAAAAGTGATTTTCAACAAAAGCACCCCCATTTGAATGATTTATAATGCTCAGAGAAGCTGAAATTGATACGGTTCTTCCACTAGGGGTCCACTATGAGGGTTATCGAGGGAGAGGAAATCCAACCAAATCTGTCCTCGTTATCGCGTTCACACCAAGGATATCCAGCGGTGTTCGGGGTAAAACCATTATATCCCCGAAACTCCATTTCAGAGATATAGCGATCCAGCAATCCGGCCCACATATTTCAACTTAATGAATTTCAGCGACGAAAACACCCAAGTGTGAAATTTAATTTCTACATCAGCAACAAGACAATTAACAGACGGCTGTAAATGAGGACAGAGGGAGATGACTGATTGGAGACAACAAGCAGAGCTGTCCATCTGTCCTTTTTGTCAGACAAAGGTCTTTCAAATTCAGTGGCATTTTTGTTGCCTGTCAGGATGTTTATGCACAATTGGAGAGTAAACTGTCAATGTTCGCAGCGATAATCAGCTAATCTCAGAAACAAAAAAGTCTCTGAAATTGGCTGCACTTCAGTTTGTGTGTTCATGTAAGAGGAGCTAAGACTTTCTCTCCTGACAAATGATTTCAGAGTCAGCATAAGCAGCCATTCCACTGACAGTTTTCAGCCACCTGTCACCACAGCAGCTCTGAATGATGGGATATTTCTATTTCCGTAATGTGCAGTCTGCCAATCAGCTGCAGTCTGAATGGCAATGGATACATGAAACAATACATGAATAATAACTGACCTTTTCTCCAACCTCAGTAAATATTCTGGACTCCCTAAATAGCCTCTAAAGTTGATGTTTCCGTACACATTAACTCTCCATCTGACTGCACTGATGGCTTCAAGTTTCCACATCACAGAAAAGCTGCAAAGAAGGTGAACGTTTCTGTAAAGCCGCAAAACCTCTGCTAAATCTCGCCTTTAAACTCAGATGTAAATCTTTCTCCTTTTTTCCTCCATTTCACCTTCAAATTTCAAAGTGTGAATAAAATTAATGAGGCTTAGGATACACACAGAAAGGCTGAAATTTAGTTCAGAAGGTCAAACAAAGAATTCATTACTAAATAATTGGGAACGGAGCTTTGGGATTCTGCAAAGTGCCGTAAAGTTTTTTTTATTTCAAGAAAATATGACATGAGTTGGCCTGATCCTACAAGTACCTGTACACATGGAAATTCTCCTGTTCTTAAGCTTCTTGACTCTTTTCCTCATGTCTTATTTTCTCCTCTAAAGATGAGAGCAGCGGAGTTGAGGAGGGGTCGAGGCACTGGACATTTAAGAAGATGATGTCAAAAGACTGAAAAATGCATGAGCAGCTGCATCATCTGATTTTTTTGACTAATGTACCACTGTTTAATGATCTCTGGCAGATGTGTGTGATTATTTAACATGCTTTCTATGTTCTACTGTGAATAAAATATGTGCTGATGGGATTTTAAAATCACTTAATTCTCTATTGTGGGTAATTAATTTATCAGACAGGGGTAGTTGCTTGACAATTTAAAATTGACAATTCATTTACAAGGTAATTTTGTAATAGGACACCCCAGAAGCAGTCCTCATCACATGTTCAAGGGCCCCCATTTATAAGCTAAGAGATACAATTTACATTATAATCTATAATAAATACAAATGCTCTAAATAACTACAAACATATTAAAATATATATGCCTATCTGTCTAACGATGATTCATTTCCTTTTCCTGAGTCCTACTGTAGTCAGCATATTCCAATATTCTCAGATAATTTAATGGCCAGACATGGGGCTTTATCCACATAAATAAAGAGTTTACATGATTTGTATATCAGCCAGCAGGGTTTTGGGTCAGGTGTATTTTTGAAGTAGCTCTGTTTTTTGTTTCCTCTTTTTGCTTTGGTTCATTCAGCTGTATGGGTTAGACTAAGCATAAAGCAGCAACAGTTTTTGTTCAAGATGCTTTTTAAATATATTAAAAGAAAGACATTATTTTATAGAGTTTTCAATGTCATTCCAGATTGCCGGACCCCTACATGCTACATTAAAGCTTGTACACTTCAGCTTAATAATGGTTTTCTTTTAATGTTATGTTCATGAGAAGAAGAGATCACTGCAATGAGATGGCAAAGTCTAACATTTAGTTTGTGTACCATATTATACATTATACAAGCATTGTGTAAACTGTTGCATTCTGGGAGCTTCAGAAGCTTGAGCCTATGGAAGAGATGATCCTGTTCATAGACATATATATGTAAATGCCGCACTGGCTGTTGAAGGACGTGCCTAAAGCGCCGCCATCTTGGTCCAGGGTTTCCAAAGGCCGAAGTGGATGTACGTCTATGGAGGTAAGAGGTACAACACAATCTCAATTTACAATTATTCTCTGAATTTTTGGCCAATTTCCAAACTGTTTGATTTGTTAAAACATCACACGTGTAGGTCTGATACAGGATGCTTAGATGTTTTAAAAATGCCGGTTTTACTGCCTAAGTACAAATTCTACATAATGGTTCCAATAGACAGTCTGACAACGCTGTCAAAGATGCCAGACTTCTGCCGCTTACGGCTGTTCGAACGAGTGGAACCTGAACAAGAGATCTGGTGGAATCACTTTTCACAGGTAAAGTGTAAGTGAGGAATAAACTGGAGTGAGCAGGCTGTTAGATAGTGATATAAATCAAGACCAGACAGATAGAAACCCTCTGCTCTGTGTCCGGGCTTTACCAGAGCTGTTGGAATACTGGCTACAGCTGCGGGCCGTTGTGGGCAGGAGCCAGGCCTCCCCGAGCTCGACCTGAACCCGTCGTCCTTTGGGGTCAACTTCATTTGAGTCTGTGGGGCCTGGGGGCCGAGTGGCACGGGGAGGCTTGGCCCCCATTCGTGGCTGCTTGCAGTTCTAGTTAGGGGGCCAAGCCCGCGGGGACTATGGGACACGTAATGCAGGCATGCACGTGCCACAGTACCAGCGGTGCACATTGGAATACTAGCTACAGCTGCAGGCCATTGTGGGCTGTGGCTGAGCCTCCCCGAGCTCGCCCCAAGCCTGTCGTTCTTTGGGGCTGACTTCTGTGGACTCCAGGGGGCTTGGGGGCCAAGTGGGCGGGGAGGCTTGGCCCCCGTTCATGGCTGCTTGCAGTTCTAGTTATTAGGCCCCAGCCGAGTAACGCGGCGCAGGGCCTATTGAATCCGCAGTGGGCGCATGGGGACGAACATCCCAGTGACGCAGTCGCCTTTCACCAATGTCACCACTCACACACACATTCAAATTCACGGCACTCATACCTTTCCGAGCATGTGCATGTCATGTACACAAACCACATACTTACTCCTGCTTAGAATGAATGGGAGTCAATGGGCCACGCCCCCATGGGCGTCGACCACATGAGTGTAACTGCACGACATGTGACATTGGACCCCACAGTGACGTGAGGGAGCTTGAGACCTTTCAAATAAGGCCAAATATGTGGTTGTCATGGAAACGGATATATTGTTCCTGCTCAGATTATTATTATTAGGCCCGAGCTGAGTAACGCAGTGCAGGGCCTATTGAGTCCGTAGTGGGCGCATGGGGACGAACATGCCAGTGACGCAGTCGCCTTTCGCCAATGTCATCACTCACACACACATTCACATTCACGGCAGTGAGACCTTTCTGAGCATGTGCATGTCATGTACACAAGGGGCGGCTGTGGCTCAGTTGGTAGAGTGGGTCGTCCAATGACTGAAGAATGACTGAAGGGTCGGCGGTTCGAGTCTTGGCTCCGACTGTCCACATGTTGAAGTGTACTTGGGCAAGACACTGAACCCTAAATTGCTCCCAGTGGGTCTGGCAGCACCTTGCATGGCAGCTGCCGCCCACTGGTGTGTGAATACGTCACATGATGTTGCTGTGACGTGTCTTATAAGCTGTTCAGGAGGACTGGTCAGACAGTAGGGAGGGTTTGTGCCCCCTGCTGTCTCCAGGGTCAATCCTCCTGAGCAGCCTATAAAACACATTACAGCAACATCATGTGACACTTCTGACAAAGGAAGTGGCTACAGGAAGTAGCTGAAACTAGTAAAGTAGGTAAACAAACAACTACCTGTCCGATAAATGAGTTACGGTATCCACAATAGTTATATGTGGAAGACAGTATGAACCAGACTCACTGAATTCTAATTTTATTACATTTTATGAGTGATTAAAAGCAGTCAGTTACAACCCCACATCCATTCATTATCCTGCTTGTGTTGTGGTTTGTTTCATCCAGACATGTCACATCTTTTTTACATGTCACAGGTCCAACTGCCAAAAACAATCCTG
Source organism: Apogon hyalosoma (assembly GCA_037367295.1). Classification (NCBI taxonomy): domain Eukaryota; kingdom Metazoa; phylum Chordata; class Actinopteri; order Kurtiformes; family Apogonidae; genus Apogon; species Apogon hyalosoma. The sequence goes on from JAPQRP010000030.1 coordinate 14,637,236, forward strand.
CAAAGGATATAGTGATGTATCGTCAGTCATAGCTGCTCCTATTGCCGGGGTATTCAAATCCGGTCCTCAAGGGCCGGTATCCTGCATGTTTTAGATAGTTCTCTCTTCCAGTACACCTGGTTCAATTAATGATCAGCTCTTCGTCAAGCTCTGCAGAAGCCTGATAATGATGTAATGGCTTCCAGCTATGTGCTGGTAGAAGGAAATATCTAAAACATGCAGGACACCAGCCCTCCAGGATCAGATTTGAATACCGCTGTCCTATTGTATAAAGTCATGTGGAAGAGAATATTCCCTGCAGGTCTGTGTGAGGAGGAGTGGCTGAACTTCCCCAGCTGCAGATGAACAACACCTGCCTCCAATTACCATCATCCTCTGCTGTGTATTTAAACCCGGTTCTTTCACCACCACATCGTGTGAGGATTCAGGTAAATGTAGGTGTCAGTGTCCCCCCTGTTGTGAACTTTATGCTGGGTATCTGGAAAACTGATGTTTTCTCATGTGTTTTTGCCTGTCAGTCATATGAAAACTCTAGTTTAGGTCACTGAAGTGGAGATTTTGGAAAATTCAGATTTTGTGTTTTTGTGAAACGGTGAGAGCAGGCTAACCGCTACACTGTAATGCCACCTATTGGTACATGACTCAATCCTTAATTAAGAGTTTTCAGTGTGTTTTTTCCTTAATACATGTTCTAGATGTTTATTGCGTGTAGAAGGGGTAAATGTTTGTTTTAGGGTCCTGAACATCACAGTAGTGACAAAAGTTACATCAACATCATGTGTGACCTTTGTTTATCGTAACACGATGACAGAGCTCTATGGAGTATGTGGAGTATGTGGGTTCATGTAAATCAGGGGTGTCAAACAGGACCAAAATCAGCCTGCCAAAGGTTCCAATCCGGCCCATGGGATGAATTTACAATCGCAAAAATTACACAATCTCAAGTAAAATCCCATAATAACCTATAAATGATGACTGCAAATTTTCTTGATGGTTTAATGTGTCAAAAAAATATTTTGCCTATAAATGACAACCTGAAATGTCTTCAGAAAATTCAGTGCAATTTTAAGAATAATCTGCCTGTTACTAAATGTTTTGTACCTTTTTGTAGATCCGATCTGTAATGCACATGTATAAATACGTTGAGGCATAATATTGTTAAAATTGCGCTTATTTTTCTTAAGAAATTTTAGTTTTTTTCAAGTAATTCACATGCTTTTTGTTTGGATAGTTTGTAAATGTAAATCTTTTCATAATTTATAGCACTAAAAGAGAGCGCACAGAGAAAAAATTGGAGTTCACATTATTTTTAGACTATTATGCTATTATTTTACTTGTTTAGATCAAATTGAACTGTATATGGCCCCTGAAAGATGAGTTTGAGTCAAGTGAGTTTGACACCCTTGATGTAGATGAAAACTGATCTGATGTCTATGATGTCACTGTTGGAAACAGAGGTGTGTAAATATCCGTTTCTATAAATACCCTGGCTATGTCTATGCATGGCCCAGTCTACTGCAGGGGTGGCTAACCCTGGTCCTGGAGAGCCACTATCCTGCATGTTTTAGATGTTTCCCTCTTCCAGCACAGCTGACAGTCGTTATCAGGCTTCTGCAGAGCTGGATTATAGGCTGATCATTTGAATCATGTGTGTTGGAAGAGGGATACATCTAAAACATGCAGGATAGTGGCTCTCCAGGACCAGGGTTGGCCACCCCTGGTCTACTGGCTCTGGATTCTCACCTTTCCTCATTCTTTGTGAACACCATGTTCCGCTGCAGCCTCAAGTGCACCTCCTCGCCACTCGACCAGCCTCAACATTTGCTTCATAAACAATAAACATTATATAATTCGCTGTCTTCCTCTTTGCTTCTACTTTGAGGTTCAGTTTTGAAAAACGTCAGGTTCAGGTCTTAACAGAGTGTATAATGTGTTGCCAGTGTCATATTAAAATGTGTTAAATGCCTGAATTTTCATACGTGTAGATCAGCTGGAGTGCAGCAGAACATCACTCCAACAATTTTTTTTTCATATTTGCATATGGTATAAATTAATGTACATACGAAATGTTTTGACCTTCAGTCATATTGAGTGATTCCGTGTTCACTAATGCAGTGAGTCAAGACAGTGGGAATCTTAAAGCCACATAGACTGAGTTTTTAAAATTTGTGAAATTAACTGACTGTTTAAGCTGACAGGATGGCTGCGTCATCCTCTGCTGTTAGATGAGCTTGTTTATTTGCATTTAGAACAGGGAACTGAGGTCTCATGAGTGAATACGTGAGACACACTCAAATACCAGGAACACATACTTAAGGGCTGGCCACTTGTGACTGGATTGCTCAGAAAGCGTTTTAATGCCAGGTCTGAACAGGACCTATCTCTGCACTATCAGCATTTCAACATGTAATGCACATGAGTTATACATGTGCATGTACAGCACCTATTAACATTATTGTAAAAATGTATTCATTAATTTTCTAAGCTGCTTAGTGCTGGAGTCTATCCCATCAGGCAAAGGTGGGCTACACCCTGGACATGTTGGCAGTTTATAACAATCATTCACTCTAACATTTACACCTAATGGGTAATCTAGAGTTGACCAATTAACCTATTAAATGCATATCTTTGGATGGTGGGAGAAAGAATGAGTACCTGGATAGACCCCACACAACAGAGAGAACAGGCTAACCACTGCACCATGCCACCTATTAGTACATGACTCAATCTAGAGCTGCACAATATATTGTTTGAGCATCGTCGTCACGATGTACATGTGCACAATAGTCACATTGCTGGTCCTGCAATGTAGGAGGCAAATGAACTCAGTGTGTTCTCATCTGATTTCAAAGGTACCTGACACGCACTGTGCACAGCAATCCACCAATCACAATCGTTCTTAATCAGTTTGCCAAAGCAGACCACGCCCCTGCACATGGAGTGAGTCGCTGGTAATAACATTGAAAAATGAGCAACGAACAAGAGAAAAACAAAAAATAAAACTTGGTGCCAGAAAGAAAAGCAAAACCAGTTATCTGGAATTATTTCAGCTACAAGAAGGATGATACTGAGACATGTTCTGTGACAATAGTCCTTTGCAATTGTTGCCACAGCGAGAGGAAACAACTAATTTGTTTGACCATTTACATTGGCACCACAGAGCTTTTTCATATCGCAATATATATCGCAGGGTTAAAAAAATCGCAATGTCAGTTTTTCCAGTATCATGCAGCCTTAATTCTATCCCTATTAAAAGTGTTTCCAGTGTATTTTTTTCCTTTATAAATGTTCTGATGTTTATTTTTCTTTACATTTGTCAGTGCCCCAGAATTATATTGATATAAAATAATATATGAACACCAGAGGTTAGTGTAACCTATGTAGAAGTAACAAAATTCAGAGTCAGTCCATCTATGATGTGGAAGGAAGGAAGCCCACAGAAAACACATACAGACACAGGGGGGACATGCAAACCATGCACAGAAAGGCCTGTGTGAATTTCTACTGGAACCAAACTTGCTGTGAGGCAATAGTGCTAACCCCTGCACCACCGTGCCACCCTTCATCATCATAATACTAATAATAGCACTGTTAATAATGTTGTTCATTGTCACCTTTCAAAACACTCAAGGACATTTTACCAGGCATACTTAAAACAGTAGTAAAGAAAGCAAGGGGAAAAAATAATGATAATACAATAAATGAATAAATATTTAATATCATCTTTTATTATTTAAATCTGTGTGACTATTTATCATGTGGATGTGCCTTTACTCTGTGTAATGTCAGGAATATCATTAGCCCCGTAGAATAACTGCTAAAAGTCATACACTATATGGACAAAAGTATTGGGACACGCTGGATTCAGGTGTTTCTTTTCTAGCAGGGGTCTGGGATACAAAACAATAATAAATGTCATAATATAGTTTTATATTGTGATACATATCATAAATATTGATGTTTATATCTCAAATCATCATGGCCACAGCTGTAAAATGTCCTGTTCATGCTGTGTCCCAATATTTTTGTTCATATAATTTATAAATATTAATATTTCCTTACTGTTTAATAATTTTTTCTTCCAAAGTGAGATATGAAGAGAGTAGATGGTTAGTTATGGTAGAATATTCTTAATTATAGTCAGAGCACAAAAAGTATTTTATAAATTTAGATGGAGGACATTTAAAATCATAGTTGTGTGAGTAAAAATCATCTCTGAGGCATTTAAGAAGCAAAACTTGGTTACTTTTGTTTATGCAATGATTGTTTATGATTTTTTTTATATTTTGAAATTCAAAGATACTTATCATAATATAAAACTATATTATGACATTTGCCATTGCTTTGTATCCCCAATCCCTGTCAGATAAGAAACACCTGAATTCAACATGTTCCAATACTTTTGTCCATATAGTGTATGAGGCTGTGAGGCTAACCATATGACACAGCGCATCACTGGAGCAGAACTCCAGTTTTGTTGTATTTTTAATGCTATGACTCCATCTGTTCTGTGTCGGTTCTTTCTCACCTGTCATTGAGGCAGCAGTAGATAATGGGGTTGTACATGGTGGAGCTCATGGCCAGCCACATGATGGCCAGGTAGAACTGCTGGATGAACCTCTCCTCAAACATGTCAGGAAAGAACTGGTGCAGCAGGAAGTAGACGTGGTAGGGCAGCCAGCAGATGGCAAACGTACACACCACCACGATCATCATCTTCACCACCTGCCAGACAGAGCAGCAGCAATATTTTTCATGTCTTTGCTTCTTCACCTGGGATTTAATCTTTCAGGCCAATTTTAGAAAAACTGAAGAGGTGGAGAATGATACATTTTCTTTAATATTGCAAAAACAACCTTAATACAGATTTCATAGACTTTTGTTCGATGTTAAAAACCTTGACATCCAAGTAAATAAAGTATAAATGTCGATCCTCAGATTTCATTGCGTTATTACACATGTCTGCTATATGTTATATGTGACTCTGCACTGATTGAGTCCTTTGAGGCCTCAGCGTTCACCGTTTCTTTCCATTAACAAGCCTCTTTGTTGTTTCAAGAAGCGGTAGGAAATCTGTCAGCCCGCACAAAAAAAGCAGCGGCTCTTTGAACTTTATGTCCATCAAAAGGAAATCTAATCCAAGGAGACGCATCATTAGTGCTGTCAATATGGGCTGCACTCACTGATTCACCTGACGTTCATGTAAGTGGGTAGATGAAAATGATCTGAAAAGGCTGTCTCGGTAGAGTCGATTTGGTCAGGTTACACAGGGATTCCCAACATCAATACCTAAGATTAAAAAACAGGGGAGAAATCAATTCTGGCTCTGCAAAATGTTTTTTTTTTTTTTTTTACCTGTAATCAATCCTGTCCATCACACCCTGGTAGAAATAGTTTAAATGCAGTTTGCCTCATGTAGATTTTTCATTACATTTTTATGCAGTTTGTTAGACTTGTGTTTGCAGCATTTGCATCTCATTTATTATTTTGTTATTAAAGCTGCAAGAGTTTCAATAATGAAAAATGGTAAAGGAATAAAAAAAAAGGTAATGGTTACTGCCACAGTACTGTGGCACGAAATATGGGTTTGTCTGTTTCCACAAAACCAGTCAAATGTTATCATTTGTATTAGAGCCAATCATGGATACTGTTCCATGAACTCACAGTACTGTGGTCATATATGGTGTATACTTTAGTTCATTCTTTGGTGCATTTTGCTTCCACAGTACTGTGGCAATTGATGGACCAAATGACATATTAGTGGTAGTATATAGTATAGAATAGGAAATATTGTTCTAAATATTCTGTATGTTGTTTTATGGTGTTCTTTGCTCTGTGCAGTCAGTGAGGCTGGAGAAGGTGGGCGGAGCTATATGTTAGATGCGGCAGTATGCTGTGTTACTTGTCAGTTCTGTGTCAGTTCAGTGTATTAAGTGCTGTGCTCCGAATTCTGCACTCTGAACGTTGTCCCAGAGGCTGATTTATATCAACATCAGATTCACCAACTGGCACCCTTGGCATCGTTCAAAATATTTACTGGGAATATTTCTTTGAGTGGTTGGAAATAACAACAAAAACAAAATAAATAAAGTAACATTGGTACCACTGGCCAAAGTGTCATTTTAAGAGTTTGTATCAGGCAAGAATTTTGCAATTGATGAATAAATACAAAAAGCCCACTGAACACTGTAGGGTTAACACCACTTATGCCATGTTTCCTCTACGTGGTACCGCCTCGACTCGACTCAGCTTGGCCTTTTTGCATTTCCACTATGTAAAAGGACCTGGAATCTGGTTCCTGGTACTAGTTTTTTGGCATCTACTTCACTGAGGTTCCAAGAGATACTAAAATGTGACACGTAAACACTGCAGACCTCTGACTGGACAGAGAGCTGTCTCTGCATCATTGTGTTATCAATGTGCAGTGACCTGCTATTTTTTAAAACACAGATGCAGAAGTTTACAATAAATATACCAGTAGGTTAATCCACATGATGGCAGCCCACAAAACTACACAGTGGTTGGTCGAGGAGATCCCGACATTTCTATCCTTGGTGGCTGATGAAAAAATTCAGCCTGAGCTTGACGAGACAATACGCAACGAGCGAGTTTATCAGCAACTCTCAGAGCAGACATCATGGAAGTTCCACACCATGTTGCTATGATGTCCAGGTACTCTAAAGTCGGTAGTATCCTATAATGGAAACGATCTCCAGGAATAGTACCTGGTACCCAAGTTGAGTCGAGCCGGTTCCATGTAGTGGAAATGTGGCATAAGACAGCAGGTCTTAATGCACAATTCAAATTTTTTGGTGTAATCCAATTTTTTTTTGTGTGCTCATTCATATTACAC
>JAPQRP010000030.1:14648540-14667601 GCA_037367295.1 Apogon hyalosoma
ACTTTCTGCAGTCAACAATTTTCCTGCAATCAACAAAAGATGCAATGTTTTTCTGCAATATATTGTTCGTTAATAAACAGGTAATGGGGAAACACAAATAAATAAGAAGGTCCATGGGAAGGTCTGTTGTGTGAATATTTTTCATTTTTTTTAAATATTTTTCCAAAATGGTCTTAATTTAATTCCAAAATATTTGGACATGGTTGTCCAATACACCACAGATCCTCCAGCATTTGTTGCTGGGATTTATTCCAGTTTATAATTGTAACTATTGTTTTCTGGCAACGTGAATTCAGAAATGCATGATTGAAAAATACACACAGTTTATTACAAGAAGCAAATATTTTTCTTGAGCTAGAATGTTCTCCAGAGGAATAATCTCAATGTTTTGCTTTTTTCCCACCATATAATATTCAGAAATCATAACTTCACTTTATCAACAAATTCAGTATATCTCCCTGCCCTATATTTAACTAAGCTTTTAATTTAAGTTGTTTTTAAAAAGAAAGTTTCACCGCAAATGAGACAATAAGCTCCTAAAATACACTCAATGGCCAGAAAAAGTCACACACATACGATATTTTGTTGTACTGTCTTTAGCTTTGATTACCAGACACATCCACAGTGCACACCCAATTTCACAATAAATGTCACAATATTGATCTGAAAAAGCCGTTTAATTAGTGAGGTGGTTGGATATTTGTCAGATAACATGATATAGGGATTCCTTCCATCAATACTGTAGATTAAAAAAAAAACAGGAGAAATCAATTATCGCTCTACAAAATGTGGTTTTAACCTGTAATTGTTCATCTACATTACGACCATTAACAGCAGTTGGTCAATACAGCTATCAGTTCAATGTCAAAACATTTATTTCTGTCCAGAGTTGCATTAATTTTTCACCTCGATTTTGTATTGATGATGAGAGTGGGTCTTGTAGAGCACACCCAAAAGGGCTGGACCTGTGGCAGCTGCTCCACAGAAGATCAAGGTGGTGACCCACTTAAAATTACATGGAGAACTACTTAAGCACAATATGTTTAGCAAAAACTGGTCTGAAAAACAAATAAAAAGTTTAAATGATCATGATATAATACTCATCCTGTGTTTCAAGTCTACATTTATGGAAGTTATGTTTTTATTCATTCATTCATGTATCTTCTGAACTGCTTAGTCCTCAAGAGGGTCAAGGGGGGCTGGAGCCTATCCCAGCTACCTATGGGCAGAGACAGGGTCCACCCTGGAAGTGTCACCAGTTCATCACAGGACCAACATATAAAGACGAACAACCAATCACTCTCATATCCACACCTATGGGCAATTTAGGTTATGAAGTAGCTATTGACACAGTACTGTGGCACGAAATATTGGTTTGTCTCTTACCACAGATCCAATCAGCGCCCTCGCTATGTCATATGTAGACTGGTAACCTGCCCAGGCCAGGCAGTCAGATAGCAAATAAGTCAAATTCAAAATTAGTGGAGATTCAGCTCAGTAGGTGATGCTTTGGACTACTATGTGAAAGACTCTGCTTCAATTCCCAGTTAAAGCAGCATTGTTTTTCTGCAGATTTTAAATGGGGGGACATAGCGTTTTTGGCACCAGTAGGTAAATCCAACATTGATATAAATCAGCCACTGGGACAACGTTCAGAGTGCAGAATTCAGACCATAGCACTCAATACACTGACACAGAACTGAGAAATAACACTGCCGCATCTAACTTGTAGCTCCGCCCACCTTCTCCAGCCTCACTGACTGCACAGAGCAAAGAACACCATAAAATAACATATAATTCCTGTTCTATACTAGATACTATCACTCATTTGTCATTTTTTTCATCATTTGCCACAGTACTTTGGAAGCAAAATGCACAAAAGAATGAACTGAAGTATATGCCATATATGACCACAGTACTGTGGCAACAAGAGGAGAATGAGTTCATGGAACAGTATCCATGATTGGCTCTAGTACAAATGATAACATTTGATTGGTCTGTGGCAATAGACAAACTGATATTTTGTCACAGTTCTGTGGCAGTAACCATTGCCTTTAGAATAAGATAAGATAAGATAAGATAAGATAGAACTTTATTGTCCGCAAAAACAGAAATTTGGTTCACATATCTGCAAGATAAGCCCAAGATATAAACAAAAACATAACAAAAACAACCAACATTTAACATTCAACATTCAGGTGAAAACCTAGCCTGTGGCGCAGTAACCAATTAACAGATCAGTGCATGTCTTTGGATGGTGGGAGGAAGCAGGAGTACCCAGAGAGAACCCGTACAAACATGGGGAGAACATGCAAACTCCACACAGAAGTTATTTTTTAAATGTATTTAATTAATTTCTGTGTGAATAAATTAACTTCATGGGTGTGATGGAAAATTAGCATGTATGTGGTTCTGGGAACTTTTGCCAAGTAGATGACATGAGACTGCTCTCACTGGAGGATTAAAGTTTCACCCCGGGTGGCTAATTTCTGCACCCTGGAGCCAATCAGAATACTTTTTATTTTCTTGTTTTAATTTTTGCTGCGATGCCAGATCATCTCAATGAGACACAGATGCTTTCAGGACTCAGGAATAAACATGAAGCACATGATTAACCTGCTATCAGTGGCACAGGTAACAAATCCTGCCTTCACGTGCTATGGGAATTATGGTAAATACTGTTTACGAACTTAAAAACTGCACATGAACGCACCCTCATTTCATATTAATTTGTTCATAAAAATTTGATACGCAAGCTGCCGATATGAAATAACCTTTGAACTTTTCAAAATGGCAGAGAGCTACAGAGGATTAATCCCAAATGATAAAAAATGCTTATATTAACGTTCTACTGCTGTTCGTTTATGATTTTGCACTTTTATAGCATACACAATTTGCAAAAAAAAAAAAAGTACAAGACAAAAAAAAAAAATAAGCAAAAAAACAATTTGACCCAAGTAGCAGGTCACAATAAATTGCATGTCAGGCATTTTTCATTTTGTCACGACAACAAAAGCACTTGAACACAACGCAGTCATGGAAAGGATCATCTTCCCGACAGCATGTGAAGGCAGCAAAGGTTCAAGTCCACTTCAGTCTGTTACATCTGTTTAGTCGCCTCCACCTCTTAGTCTTACATGAGGGTTTTCATTTATTAGAATACGAGCGGTGGTTTGTGGGTGTCATGGATTATTTCCTGCCTTATTTTCTTCGTTGCCAAACCAATATATTCAGTTACTACTTTTAGGAATTTTTTTCTGACATTCAGTCTGATAGCAGCTGGACATTTCCATTATTTATTTGCGCTTTAAGGTTTCTATTTCCACTTCTGTGACTGCTTCCTAACTACTTTCAATCCACTCTCAGTCACAGTTCATGTATTTTCAGATTGGAGAAAGAAAACACACGAGAGGAATCTTGAACTCTTTTTCCTCATAAATGCTCAGTGTCATCTGCCATCCCAGACTCCACACATTCTCTGTATTTACTGCAACAACACAGATGAAATGTTTATTTTTCTTCCTCATCAGACACTTTATTTTTATAATATTGTGATATTTTCATTATGTCTTTTCATTATATATATTTCTTTTAAATTTTTTTTGGGGGGGGTACTTCCACACAGCAGCACCAATACACACCCATGGTTGTGAATAAGTAGCATCATGATATTTTCCAACTGAGAGAAAAAAATGTCTCACGGTGTTTGCTCTCTGATTCATATTTTTCCCTTTTCTTTTAGATTTTTGGTGTAGAAAAGACCAGCTGCAACCTACAAAAATATGGATATTTTACTAAGAATGCTACAGTTATAGAAATCACTGCAGCATTATAGAAATGCACTCATAACTCTGACCTTAACTTATTAACTTCATGGTGAAATGTGTCTCCTCACTGCTTAGGACTTTTTTGTTTTCTGCTTTAGAAAAACACACAACACAAACTCAACAGCTGTTTCTGTCTGTACCAAAATGTAAGGATTTAATAATACTGCATGAGACAATTAAAGCTGCACATTTACAAACTAAACCTATAAACTAAAGGGTTCAAAGCACAAGACAGAACTGGGTGTTAAGTTTGTCATTGCCCTGTATATGGGGATTTAAATAATGTAATATACAAGGATTGTTCTGAAGTTTAAACCTTGAAAATGCATTAAAATGTTTTAAATATGAGCTCGGACTTTAAAATGTACTGGATTGTTTGCATAAGCTCCAGTCTCACTTTTAAAGGTGAAGTCAATTTCCACTATGATTGTGTTTAAAAAGAGGCAAAAAGAAATGATTTTCCAGAGATACATTGATAAATAAACTCCACAAGGTGTCAGCTTGTTATTTGGATATCAGTTTTGCAGGGTATGGTGAATGTGTTGTAATATGGATGAGCAACTAAATGTAAATGTTTCAAAATTGCTGAAAATTTGGGACAGCGTTGTTTTCAGTGAGTATGGAAAGGTTTGAAGGGGTAGGATTAGTTAAGTTTATACTTCTTCCTACTCCTTTTCGCTCACTTAAGACGTTGCAGCTTTAAGTCACTGTCTTGTTTTGTTCTCATTCTCTTGATTATCATTTATTTGCAGTTCTGTTTTTAAACTGTCATTTACATGATCGAAATAAAGATATCAATCAGTCAGTCAGTCAATGTGGTAGTATCTTATAGTTGTAATACCGCTGATGGCCACTGGGGTTGGTTCCAAAAACCCCAGCTCCCATAGACTTACACTAAACTTCTCTAGAAGTTTAAAGTGATTTTTTTTTTTTTCCCAGAGCTCATTTCAGTTTCATTCATTTTATCTGTAATCTCTAGTAAGTGGTCTATCTGATTCATCTTTAAATTAATCATCTGTTAATTAGATCTCATGTTAAATATGTGCCATGTCAGGGTTTAATTGTCCAGCTGGACCCTTAGCGTTTTTGCTTAATTAATAAAATCCATTATTTCCTGGCAGATAGCTCCACTGTAGTTATAGTTAATAGGTTCCATGGACGTGACTGTAGAATTACTTTACTACACAATTCTTAAAGCGCATTTTTCATTGCAATAGCATCTATTATTAGCTCACCCATGACCCCTTGGGCTCCTATAGATCTGGACCTTTTGTTGAAAGAGTCACCATGACGACAGCCAAACAGGCTTCAAAAATGGCAGCTCAGAAACTAACCAGAGACATCACAGTTCTTTGATCTATTTATTATAAACCAGGGGTGTCCACCTCCGGTCCTCGAGGGCCGGTATCCTACATATTTTAGATATTTCCCTCTTCCAGCACTGAAAGCCATTAAATTGGCATCAGGCTTCAGCAGAGCTGGATGATGAGCTGATCATTAATTGAATCAAATGTTCTGGAAGAGGGAAATATCTAAACCATGCAGGATACCGGCCCTCGAAGATCCGGTTTGGACACCCCTGTTATAAACTATCTGTGGCTAAAGATAAAATATGTAACATTTTCTCATTTGTAAACAGAGCTGTTTAAATGTGGCCCTTCCCCTCTAACACGAGATGAACAGAGACTGATTTTGCTGCGAGTTTTCACTCAGACAGAACTGCACACTGAGTCGTACACTAAGAAACAGCAAGTTGCTTACACCCAGAAACATCGCAAACACAACAAAGCAAGAGGAAACAAGTGGTTCCAGGCACAACAAACCCCACCCCTCGCACGTATTGTAGCTTATTTTGGCATGGATCCAGCTGATGTCATCATGTCTATGCATGTGGTGATGTCAGCATATCATCTAACTCTATATATGTGCAAAGTTTGAAGTAAATTGAAACAAAATTGATGTTTTTTTATAGACATTTCAAATTTTGCCCTTTATAAGTAAATGAAAGAAGAATTAAAAAAAAAAAAATCATAAAAAATTTGAACTTTGACCTACTTTTCCCAAAATGTAATTAGATCTATTCTGGGTCACTGGCAATCTATAAACCCAATTTAGTATGAATTCAACCAATAATTTTGTTGCAAGAGTGTTAACAAACAAAAAAACAAACCAAACCAAAAATAATACCTGTTGCCTCACCTTCATGGGGGTGGGGTAATTAAAAAAAAAAAAAAACAGGTAGAGGGTAGGGTCTCTGTAGGTAAATACACAGAATGGAAAGGATTGTTATGGTAATAGTCTATATACTTTTTTGTTTTTTAAAGGAAAATACGTCTTAAGTTGAGTTATTGTCACTGTGATCACATATGGAATATCCACTTTGAATGTAGTTAAATTCTTACTTACTGCATGTAATTTAGATTGTATTGTATTTTTTTGCTAGTCTGGACATCAATCAGCTCTTCAGTTGAATTTTTAATGCCCTAAAAAGGTCTTTAAAAGTTAACTTGGAACCTGTGGAGATTGTGAATATATTTGCATCAAACATTTGACACGTTCAAATCACAGAGTTAAGAAAAAGACTTTGAAGTACCGTCAGAATCAGGCAAGTTGTATTAAAACTTAAAAAAAAAAAAAAAGGAAAAATTAGTATTCCCACTGTTTAATGCCTAGGTTTAATGGATTTGTAAATGGCATTGTGATCACTGCAGTGTGAATTTGATTCTGAAAGAGTCTGAAAGATTGATGCATTGAGTAAAATTAAAGTTGGTCATTCGAAGTGAGCCAATCATCACCGTTTGCCATGAAGTCTCAAATAAATTTACTTTGTAGTACCATGGACAATGTGACGACCTCTGTTAAACTAAATGTCCAATAAATTTAAATGCTTTGAGAAATAATTAAATCTGACAGTAACAGTATTTTACTCATGATTTGGCAATTTATCACAGACACAGTGGTTAACTCCCTGTTGAATGTGTGCCCACTTATTATTTAGCACACCCCCACATGTTTGTGCCGTATTTTGTATGCGCCGCACTGACCGTGTTGGTAAAAACCTATTAAAATGCGGAAAATTTTCATTATATGATACTGAGCTGTGTACAGCCCGGGTGTAGATTGTGTTTAACTGTTCAAAGAGGAGAGGCCCCCCTGACTGGAGCCTCCACAGAGGGACAATCTGTTTCCCCCTGTGTTAACGCTGCACATGAGCCTCACAGGCCATTTCCTTGCCAATTACCTACAATTATGGTTAATCCTACTGAATATCCAGGAGCGAGGGAGCTTTCATTGGTGTAAGAATGACCACACAGAAAGACACAAATGTACAAAGGTATATGAGTGGAGAACAGCTTCTGCAATATCACAGATTTAAGAGCTCCATCAGGTTTAGTTTTCAGCCTGAAGGGCTCTCATAAGCATTTATATCTACTGAGATATTGATAACGGTGCCTCAAAGGCCTAAATGGCCATTAAAAAAGAGCTAAAGCCAGTTAAACCTATAATTAGGTCCTAAATGTAAATCCTGACCACTTTATTTTGCTTTACAATATGTATTGTTAAAGTACTGCTCATAGCGAATCTTAATAAACCAAACTTGACAGCATAAAAACACGGATCTAATTTTCAGCAGTTACAAAAAAACAAAAAAAAAACAAAATAAAACCTTAGACTTATGCCAGAGGCTGACTATTATTTTTAAGAGTTTGCATAGAACTCAGCTTTTTTTGTCTTAACATTTTCATCCAAATACAATGATGACTGTTGCACTACTTAAAAACTAAGAGGATGCACGATAAAGAAAGTTAATTAATTTATTCATTCATTTTCTGAAAAGAAAATTAATTAAATCATCTGAATATATTCTGAACTCTATTAGGAAGCTTTCATTTGCCAGCTCTTAGGAAGTTGTCTTTTACAGCCTAGATTATGTTAAGCATTGATAACAGTTATATACTGAATATATTATTTAATATATACTATTATATTACATCTTCAAAATTCATCCTGTTTCTTGTTTTATATACACATTTGATCAGCATTGGATATGTTATACTTCATTTTAGGTGCTTTTAAAAGGGAAAAATGACCTTAATCAATGTAAAGTATTCTATTACTTTTAATTTATTTTTCGATTTGTTTTCTGACAGTGATTTTAACAATAAAGCTAGAAAGTCTAAAAAACACATACTCAAAGTAACACTACATAGTAAGGTGTTGGAGAACTCTGTTTTCATTTAAGAAGGAAAATATTAGATTATAGGTCATAGTTTTTTGAAGGATGATGCACACATGTTTGAATAATTTAACATACTTCATTATCTCTCTCACATGCATCATGTAGATGTTGGAACAGGCAGTCAGACTGCTATGAAACCTAAAATCTACTTAAATCTTAAAGTGCGAGTAATATCTAGAGCAGTTACAGATGTATGGGTGATGTCAGTCAAGCATCATCTACATTCACCCACATATTTATGAAAGGCAGCTCACATATGAAGTCCGAAGGGAAGCTCATTTCTAGCAGTTTGTCAATAAATCAGTGGAAAACATGAACATTTAATTGTTTGTGCAGTAAATAAAAATTTCTTATAAAGGTCGACAGACAGATGTGGGATTACTGTTGAGTTATATTTCAGATCCTGAGATAGCATGACAATAACTTGTTGAATTTGTAATTAAATATTTATAATAATTTATATCAATTCCTATCAGTTTGACTTTATATTAATTAATTTAAATTAATATGGCTTTGATTATTTAACCCATTTTTGCTGTTATTGTGGCTGCCTCTACTGCTACTGCCTTCACAATACTAGCACATTAGACTATTACGATTATTACGATATATTATTGTGTTATTATTATCATTATTATAATAATTATTATTTTCCCTCTCTTCCTTCTCCCCCCTCTCCCTTTCTCACTTTTATTCTCATTCCCCCTTCCCCTTTTCCCTATCGCCCCAAATCAATCTATATTGTTTAGTTGTTCTTTAAGTTTATCATCTTTTTCATTGTAATATGATGTTGTCATGTTGTTGTTTGTCATTATTTTGTTGTTGTTGTTTGTTTATTTGCTTGATTTTTCCTTCTTTTATTTGTTGTTTTTTTCTGTCCACTATGTCTTGTTAATTATCACCAAAAATAAATAAATAAATAAAACTCGTTGAATTTGTATAGAAACAGTTGCTAAACTGTAGTTAGTAGCGTATACCAGCTGCTTACTATTAGCTGTGCTCAAACAGGAACTGATTCATTTTGCTTGTTCAACTGGCCAAGGCAGTGTGATCCATCAGTTCATGTATCACTTTTTCCCCCTTTTAATTTGGACTTTTTTTCATGCAACATATGCATTTACTATAGGCTCTGATTAATTTCACCCAAAATGATTAATGAAGGGCTGTTATATGACATTTCTAAAAGGGGTTCTGATATTCTTGTTCTTATTATTATTTAATGTGTTATCCCTCCATATTTTAAAGCGGACCTGAACCAATGGACACTATCAGTGCACTTTATCATCTTTGTACCTTATACAAAGGTAATATATGGCACTGCAATAAAACTTACTGCATTATTCATTTGGATCTATCAGAAAGGACAGATTTTTTACACTCTGTCACCAGCAGGGGGCCGCCATCTTGAAACAAGCTAGCTGATGACTTCACTTGGTGGGTTCATCTCTGTTGTTAGCTTGTTCACCAGTAGGAGTTACAGAAGTAAACATGTCTATTGAGACAGCTGTAAGTCATAACTCACATTATATGCCATTATAACATGGTCCTAATATCACTGTGATACTGCAGTTAACATGATCATAGTTAAAGGTGGGGTGCAAGATGTTTTCCTGGAGCATTTTTTATTATATTGCTTAAAATCCCCTTCACACCCCAATTACAACCAATTCATTAAATGCTCTAACACAAAAAAAAAAAAAGTAGTCACCTGTGGAACAGACAGGACTGAAAAAACACCATCCAATCATTTAGAGAGCCCATGCGAAATGATTGAATGGTGATCTGTCTATCAAACTCAACTGCCATTTGTCCTTCCCCCCTCTGCACGTACCCCTCCTACATGAATTGTGCGTTCTCAGAGGCTTGGAGCACTGGTACAGGAAATGGAGCCAGAGCTTGACTAGCTATATTAGCTATATTAGGATGTAAAGTTCACCAGAAAACTGTTTTGTCACGAACATAAATCACTAGGAAATGTAACATTCGGCAGATAGGTATGAACTGGGGCTGTTCTGCAAGAGCGGGGGTGTTGGAGGAGACTGAAGGAGGTACGCATGGATCAGAGTCTGAGCAGGAGCCCAAGCCAGGGCTGGAGCCGGGGTCAGAGCCTGAGCCGGACAAATTGTTGCTGTGCAGCGCTCATGAACCCTCTGGAACAAGCACTGGGGGTGCTAGTATTCTAAAGACGTGGCTTCAGGGGGATGTCTGAAGAAAAGGGTTAGGACTTTTGAATTGTATGTTCTCAAAATGTAGCTGCTCGAACTGTTTTTTTAAGATCTCGTACCCCACCTTTAAGCAGTTGGGGCCTGTAGAGCCACTCGTGTATTTTTGGTTGGTGTCAGAACATGAGCCTCAGAGCCATCACTTTTTGTTAAACATAAGTAGTTCTTTGCACCATAAACTCAAAACTCACAGAAAATTAGTATGCATCTGGGCCACAGATAGATGCATGGTTGTGCATGTCAGCCCATCCTTAATGTTATTAGTGACACCTGAGCTTTTTTCACACTCTCTTCTTTCCACATGAGCACAGAGGAGAAAAGCAGTAAAATCTAATCTGGTCTCTAATTAAACTAAGAAGCCACAATTTTTTTTGCCACAGTGGTGTAATGAAACACTGTTTAAAGTGTTAACTAAAAGCCACACATGTGGGAGCTGGTTGCACAAGCTGCAATAAGTGTTTACCATAAGGCTGTGGAAAATCAATTCTGGGAAACAGAATCCACTTACTAGGAGAAATGTGATTTGTTTGCACACAAGTGCCCATAGGAGTAATGAGCTTAGTGGAAAACTCTTAAGTAAATCCCTTTGTTTATGTGTGTGTTTGAGAACATGAAGCACATCTGCTACTTTGTGAATGCCATTTACATTTTTTGGCGTTCTGCATTAAATTTACTCCTTGCTCCTGTTTTTTGTCTTTGTCTTTGAGAGGCATGATGAAATGTAACATCCTTACATGGGGAAAACAATGATAAAGTGTGAACAAGCTCCATTTAAAGAAGAACAGGCAGTTAACATTTATAATACCTTCAACTATGTCAGTGATAAATTATTTTTACGCATAAGCCTGAACAAGGAACTGAGGAACTGCTTAATGTTCCTCTGTGTTTGTGAAGAATGTGATGACTTTCCAAAATGGGACAAGTCAGAAAAAGAATAAAAGAGGCCATCCTGCTGTGTGTTTCCACTCCTGGTTCTCCTGTTGCTAAAGCGTATGTGGTAATTCTAGGTTTTTGTCAAATCAGCTGTCATGCATACTCGGTTTCAGGCCTGTCAGTATGACTTGCAGGATGCGACTTCTGGTAAAGATGTTATCAGGGTCAGCACTCCGGGAGACTGAGAGAGCCATAACCTCCCACTGTGTTTGTAAAATGACACACTCATGCACACCAGATGCCCATTTGGATACAAGTGTCCATCTAAATAGCATATGCACTCTCGGTGAAGTGCTTCTTCCTGCTAACTCCTCCAGACAGTGAATCATTATGAAGAAGGGTAAAGCATGCAGAGCGAACTGATGGATTATTTAATGATTCCTAATTTGCATGATTAAAGTGGCCTTGTAGGTGGTATGATGGTTGGTAACTAAATGCAGAAAATCATTCATCAGCAGCAGCATCACAGAAAGCTACTTTTTTTTTTTTTTTGAATTTTATACACTATTACAAGCATTATAAAGGCACCAGATGTCAAAATTTAGGCAAACTAAAGTAACAGGTCAGCGAGAATGTAAATGAGAAAAAAGATATCACTGAAAGTGCTCTATTGTCACAACAAGTATACATTTACATGTGAAATATCATATGCCAACCAAAGAAAAATCTTTGCTGAAATAGAGAGGGGGATTTGTGATAGAATTTTTACTTCTACCCTGTATTTCTAGTGCTCTTTGCATCAAAATGTGATGACCAGCCTGAATATTATTATGTATCATAATATGAAGGTGACTACTGGAATATATCTGACCAAAAAAAATAAATAAACCACTGCAAATTGTCTATGGCCTCAGTAAAAACAACAAAAACGATGTTGCAAGAACATGTGGAACAAATATGTTCTCATACCTAAGTGACAGAATAAACTGATTGCCAGTGACTTTGAAAACAAACCATGAGTGTTTGTTTTGGCTCTAGAAGGGGATGGATGAGTTCTGCTGCAGAGAATGAGAGAAACTGCACAAAATGGTGGATGTATCAGCAGGGCAAATGACACAAAAGGCCACAAATAAAATTAAAATGTATGAAAACACATGCATTCAGACAACAGCAAAAGTGTGGTTTAGAAGCAAAAACAACTGTGTAAGAATGTTTCATAATAATAAAATACAGTGTACAAAGTGAACAGAGCTGCCACGAGGACTCCCACTGGATTTTTTTTTTTTTTTTTCCCTGCTATTGAAGCCAGGAATTTGCATTTCGGCTGTCACTGACTTGAAGTGACCATATTTGGGCAAAAGTGCAGAGCTAGAGCAAGGAACGAAATGACGAAAACTAGAATTGAAAAAACATTTTCGTTGACTGAAATAAACAAAAACTATAAGAAAAAACGATAACTAACTGAAACTGTATTGTGTACTTACAAAACTAACTAAAACGTATGAAAATTATGGATAAGATTCCCTTCATTTTCATTTTTGTCAACGTCAAATTGATATGAAATCCATTTATTTCACTCCAGCAATTTTAGCTGGTGGCACCATACGGCACTTCAAAGTCCATCATTTCTTGTCACTTGTCGTTTACTGTCGTCTTCTCGTCCCCACTCTACCTGGAAACATGGAGACTAAAGTTGGGAGAAAGCAGCAGAGTCTTGTATGGGATTTATGTGAATATGACAGTGAGGGAGATTAAAAGTAAAAAAAAAACAAAAGAAAAGTAATAAAAACTAGCAAACCTGCTCTAAAAACTAATTAAAACTTACTGAATTACAAAAAAAAAGTCACAACTGAATAAAACTGAACTATAATGAAAAAGCCAAAACTATTAGAACCTTGAGCAAAAAAACAGGCTAGTCATTCAATTTTTTAATTTCACCATCAACTCTTTGTCTCTTCTCCGTTGAATGAGCCATGTTTTCATATTCAAGCCAGCCTCTCTGCCTCATTTTGCAACACAGCCACTGTTTACGGAGGGCCAAAGTGTCGCAAAATTGCATAGTGTCGCAAATAGGCGTATGTGCTGTTAAACTATTTATTTACTATTTGTGGGCAGGGGGTCCACCTGTTGAACAGCCCTGCGCTAAAGCCTCCTGATAGCACTAGAATATTACAGCACACGAATGTAGAGAAATACAAAGATTTGCCAACAAAATTCTTATAAGAATAATGACTCCTGGGCGAGGTCAAGGGCGTCACCAATGGACCGCCCACTACTTTTTGATTCATAACTTTTGAACCAGACAAGTTTAAGACAAATATTACACATAATTACTTACACTTAATTTTTTATACTTTTAAGAATGTTTATTTCTACCTGCCTTTTCTTTTGCACTGGTGTGTTGCATATTACTGCTGTATACTGTTAAATTTCACCATAGGGGGATCAATAAAGTCTTATCTTATCTTATCTTAATTGTAAAGGTCTAAATGCCATCTTAAACATATTCAAACTTACTTAATCATACTCAAAAATTGTCTATTTTTTGCAAGAATTCCAAAGTTCTCCAAAGTGAAGTTCCTCTGACATTTTCATCCTCAAATATATTCAGTTTATACCTTAAACCCTCTATTTTACAACCAAATAATTGGTTAGAGGACAAAATATATGATCACACCTAAATGGCAAGAGTTTTGAAAAATGTCAGCATCACAGATGGACAACAAAAGTAATAAATATCAAATTAAACACTTTTATTTCAATTATCAATATCATATACATTTTTTTCTGTTTAGAATATTTACAACATATAAATAAAATTAACATTATATTCAAATGTATTTTGCATAGATATATGCATGTATTAATCTTAAACACTGTGTGTTTTGAATATGACATAAATAATATAATAGTCAAATATCAATGTATTTGGAATAAATGTAATTTATTTATGAGAGTTTATAAAAGGAACCCATAATGACAGCACAAAACTATGTCACTTTACAAACATTCACACTCATAAAACTCAATTTTGTTCTTTCACAAACTGTTTCTCCTTTCAAAATACATTTTCCTGAAAATACAATTACCTACCCAAAAATATAAGTTTGATGTAGATTATTGTAATTTTTTTTTTTTTGACCAGATGTTAACCTTCGTCTGACTTTGCCCTCCTGTCTCTTTTGTTTCCAGTCCACTTATTCCTTTGAGATCAGGCTGGGAGGAAACTATCATCTGCAGAGAGAGATGGATTTGTTGTTGATGCTCTTTAGAACTAATGACTGTAAATAAAGTCATTATAAAATTCATTGGGCCAGTATGATCAGCAAAATAAACCCAGAATAGAAACAGAGAGCAGAGTTTCAGGCCCAGAACTCCACTATCCCCATCCCCTGTTGTGAGTCTAACGGCTCTAGGATAAGTCCATCTGTGGAGCAGCCCTGTAACAGTGAATACACCCCCCCTTCACGTCACGATGTGGTGTTCACAGTCCATGATAGACAAAAAGTCCAGCTCAATGTCAACCACAGAACTAGCTACCAGACCTACGAGTCAAAGGCTCTCCAACACACTGCAGGAGAGAAAAAACAGTTAACCACAGCATTATGAAACATCTGCAAGTTTCCCACAGATGTTGCAGGATCCAGGACATCTCAAATAATTAGATCTGCGCAATATATTGTTTGAGCATTGCTATCACGATGTACATGTGCGCAATAGTCACATCACAGGTCCTGTGATGTAGGAGGCAAATGAACTCAACATGTTCTCATCTAATTTCAAGGGTACCTGACACACACTGTACGCAGCGATCCACTAATCACAAATCTTCCTAATTAGTTTGGACTGAGTCGCTGGTAACAACATTGAAAAATGAGCGACGAACCAGAGAAAATCACCGTAAATGAAGACTTGGTGCCAAAAAGAAAAGCAATGTCAGTTATCTGGAATTATTTCGGCTACAAGAAGGATGAAACTGAAACATGTGCTCTGTGTCAACAGTGCCTTGCAATTGTTGCCATAACAAGAGGAAACGCAACTAATTTGTTTGACCATTTACGTCGACACCACACAGCTATTATATACTCTTGAGTATTTTTTCATATCGCAGGGTTAAAAAAAATTGCAACGTCTGTTTTTTCCAATATCGTGCAGCCCTATAAATAACACCAGTTGTTCCTCCCTCTGTATAGTGTCCACTTGTCTGACCTGTCCAGTTTGTCTTCCAGCTGCAGCCCACAGGCCTCCAACCCTTTAGTGGGGGTGAGCTGTGAGGAACATCTGGAGCTAAGTATCATCTCCAGTGAAGCATCAGAATCTCCCAAATACAAACCAGAGTTTCAGCTCTTGGATAAATATTGAAACTCACTATCTATGTTCTCATAAAATATAAAGTGAATTTTAAATGAACTGTTGAAAACTCTGGTTGCTCCAGGCTGCATCGTGTCGTCAGAAGGTGATACTGTAGGTTATGGTGGGTGGCGTGGTCTCATAGTGGTTAGGACCAGGAGATTGAGTCTGCACTGCTCTGGTGTCCTCTGTGTTCTGCAACTTATATCACAAACAAACATATGTAGATAAAATGTTTTAAGCTGTCCCTGAGTGTCTTCAGTATGGTCCGCACTGGACGTGGTCGGTTCTCTCTGAGGTTCAGGGGGTTCAGCTGTGGAACAGTTATATTCAAATCGCTTCTCAGTCTACTTCACTTAGTCAGTTTAAATATAGGCTTAGGACATATCTGATTCAACAAATTTAAATATTCCTCATATACACACTCTCCCACCCTTACAACCACTTACACATTCTCTTTTTCTTTTTTGTTTATATTTTGTTGTATTTTGTATATTATTGGTTTATGTCTATTGTCTTCCTTTATGCTAATGTTGTAATGAGGTGAGATTCATTTTATAAGCCCCACAGGGTTTTCTGAGCTCACCTGCACAGTTTGTTTCTTTGCTTGTCCTAATGTTGTGTGCAAATAAATAAATAAATAAAAAATAGCAGCTCATTGTTCCAAATACACTTTTAATATAAGTGCTAAAGCTAATCATCGATGCTAAAGCTAGGCTCTGAGAATTTTACCCTTAACCGACCCAAAATATAGAGACAGAATCCTCCTATGATGATAATAAAGTGCGTTAACCTCTAACATTACACATAGTTCTGATAAACAGCAGAAGCAGAACAGTCCGTTGCTGTTTTCCATCTAAAATGACAGTGTTTTTTTTCACAGAGGAGGCTGAAAAATTTGGTGGTCTCATCTGTCCATATCACACTATTACTAGATTTCATTTGAAAAAAGTGGTTTCAATTTCTCCTTAATCGATGTATTACTATTTTGTAACAAAGAAAAAAAAAAAAAAACAAGTGTGCAAAAGTTCTGGGGAAATTTGGGAAATGACCATTTCAAAAAAACATTTTCTAAAGCAAAACTTCAAAATATGCATAATTATACACATGCTGTCCACTCAAACCAAGACTGTTTAGATGCAAAATGTACTTATTTTGTTTACAATATAATTCATGTAGCATCATCTAACAATGCATGAGCAAGGACCACACCATCAGTGAAGTGCACATGATAGTTCATTAAATGATTGACTGCACAATTGTTGATTAAGAATGTAATGTGTGAGTTCAGTAGGTGCTGGTGACAAGACAAACCAGCAGAAAGGTGATGGATTAACTTTAGAGAGCCGTCAAGTTACAGTCCAGCTTCACATGCTACGATACAACATGGGCGATCACTTCACTCACTAATTCACTTCCTGATACCAAGGTGATTTTTTGACCAATCAGGAATAACTACATAACCAATCAGCATCCAGAAAGTCACACTGAGGTAAAGTGATTGAAACACAGATGCAGATTCAACAATTACGATCAAAGCAATTCCAGAGATTTCATCAGCATTTAAACTTTAAACTTCCTGTCGCTGTTGGGTGGAAACCTTTTAAGTCCTTTTTTTTTGTACTAAAAAAATATGCTATTGGTCAGTCTTCATGTTGGCCTGATGGTTTTAGAAATATTTAACCAATGAAAAATGTTGAAAACAGCTTGTGACTACATCTCTTAACCCTATAACACCAAAAGTATCATATCTGATACAAGCGTTTTGAGGCCCTCTACATGATCAGTATGATATATTTTTCTTGAAAAACCTGATATATACAATTTGATACATGCAATACACTGATAATCCACCAGGGGGGAGGAATTCATTCACCAGAGGCCTTTCCAGTGACACTACAAGATTAAATTAATGAGGAAGGAGGCAGAACTTTGACAATTTAGAAAAGGAATTACCAACTTGTTAGACATAATTGTGTTATATTATGTGTTTATTTGTTCAAAAATAATAATATCTGATTACTGAGACCTGATGTATCAAATATGATACAAAATTGAAACTCCTACATGGAAATTGATATTTGAAAAAAATGTTTTTGGTTGTTCAGAAGGACCAATAAAGGTTTCAGTTTCAAAGAACTGGAATTTTCTGTCAATGATGTAATTGTTCAGGCTTTACAGGGTTAACTCTATTCATTTATTTAAAATATACATAGTCTTTCCAGTTTCCTGAAAAATAACCGTCTTAGACATAAGAGGTTTCCGCCTGGCAGCGACAACATATGAACATTAACTGCATAAATGCAAACATAGTTCAGAATGCAGATACTTTGTGAAATAACCACAGTATATAAATATTAAATACATGACTTTAATGAAACACCTTGACCTTTGAACCAAGAGGATGATGTTGAGACAAAGTGAGACTGCTTAAGGAAATGAAAAACAAGAAAGATATGAAGACTGGAGAGACATAAACAGGATCATATGAGGACAAAGAATGTTTGAGATGTGGGTCCAGCTCCAAAACTACAGCTACAAATGTTCTCTTTCATAAGTAATCTCAACACACTTTATATCGTTTGGTCAAAACATTGTTGTAGAGAGAACAAACAACAAATTTTCCCTTGAGCGAGGATGCTGGCAATAATTGGAGGGAAAAACTAACAGAAGAAACCAGACCAGTCGGAGTGGATGAGGAGATGAAAAGCAATGAGAATCATTATTGAAAGCTGGAGACTCCTGGAGTGCTAAATAATGTAAACAAATTATTTCAATCTATTTCATGTCAGACCTGATGTGCATTTTCCCTCTGTTTTCTGTAAATATAGTTCTGGTACTGATGGGGCTTTGTATTTTTTTTTTGGTATTCTTACAGTTTCACAGCACATTTATGTGAAAGTCAGCATATCCTTTGACTGTCTTTATGGCATAAATAATAAAATATAGTGCTTCATAGATCTTTCCAAAATAACTACACAGAAATTAAAAAAAAAAAATGTTGGGCTGGAAATATGTGAAGTTCTGACTGTTAACCCATAAAGACCCAGTGCTACTTTTGTGGCAGTTGTATTTAACTTTTCTTAAGTGATTTATCCCCCTTTATTGTGACATTATGTTCTGTATTTTGTGTTTATTCAGTGCAAATCAGGTATTTTCTATACTTAATTCACTGATCATGTAGATGTTCATAAAAACTCAGATTAAAGTTGAAGGTTATTATATGAAAAACAGAGAAAACTGAAGAAAAAGTGACTTTTTCATCAAAATATATCATTAACTGAAGATAAACCAAATGCCTCCATCCACTGTCATTGATCCAACTCCACCAGTTTTACTGGTGAATCAATGTTATAGAAGATGACGGTGTTTCCATGGTAACTACAGAGTCTCTGAATGTCCAAATGGGTCCTATCTGATGACCATGAAAAGACGACAAATTGTATTTTCCACCAATTATTTACATGGATTGACTAATCCTATCAATCCATGTAAATAATTGGTGTAAAATACAGTTTGTCGTCTTTTCATGGTCATCAGATATGACCC
>JAPQRP010000030.1:14677251-14693730 GCA_037367295.1 Apogon hyalosoma
GTTTGTTCAGTATTCATTGTCAGCCTTGTAAATCCAAGCTGGACTGACTGTACATATCCTGACCAAGGAAAATCCAAATTCCCTTTGTGCAGTAATCTACACCTGGCTTTTCTGCCTCCGTCCATAATAATATACATTATATATGTCTCTATTTTGAATATGTGGGGTCACCAGAAATTTGTGATGTTAAAATGGGGTCACGAGTCAAAAAAGGTTGGGAACCACTGACCTAAGGTGTCAGCATTAGCTGTAATAATGTGGGAGCCAATAAGACTACAAAACAGGTCACATGCTGCTGTTATCCTTCATTTCATTTCATTGTTTGTTTACCTTTTTGCTTAGACTCACATTGTCACTGTGTAACTTCCTTTTATATAGATTTTTGTTTTTACACATGCACAAATGTAAAAAAAAAAAAAAAGAAATAAATCAGATTAACCTGTATACATGTGATGAAGACGTCAGAGTATTGAGGAGAATTCTAGGTGCATTAACTGCTCTTATCAGATAAAGCCTATCAGATTATCCTGTTTCCATGATCACTTGACTCCAGAAATCAAATAATGATGGGAGTACTGGTGTGAATGTAAACGGGCTCAGTGTCTTAATCATGTTCCCGATTTAACCTTTATTGTTAATGGGCACTAACTAATGAAGGCATCATAACGGCAGAATGACTGAGTTCATCCAACTGGATTTTTAACAAAGGTCACACATGTTTACACCTGCAAAACCCATTCAGAAGAAGAAAAAAAAGCAAACTATACCATGCATCTCAACAGCAAAAAAGGTCATTTGGACTTAATTAACCAATCCAATCTAATTACTACAGTGATTAATATGCTTCAGTTGCAACTAGTTCTTCAACCTTAACTGATGCAGTGAGCAGCTTCTCATTTCTTAGACAACCATCAGTTTTCACACATGGACTAGCCACAAACCAGTCCAGACCGGAACCCCACTGAGAGTCTTTAGAATGCAGTGGTCTGATTCTCCCATCATCAACATAAGGTCTTGGCAAAAAGTGAATGCAACTCTGGACAGAAATAATATAACTATAAGCAATATAACTGGGCAATAATTCCATAGTTTTTATACTCACGCATAGTTCTTTATATATGCATATTTATTCTATTTTCTATATTCCATGGTTTTTCTATGCGTATTTATTCTGTCTTGTATATAGCATCCTGTATATATAGTGCCTCTTTGTATTATTGCTGCTGCCTGCTGGGCCAACAGCATCGAAATTTCATTTTTTGCTTAAAAATCTGGAATGGCAAATAAAGTCAGTCTAAGTCTAAATAAATGTAGTGACATGTATTGTGACATTGTATAACCACGGCATGATAGAAATGATTCCACAGTGAATGAATCCCAAAATTAAAAGTAAAAGTGGTCCGACAAAATATTGTGTGTGTAATTTTCTTTTTTGTTTTTGTTTTTTTTTCTTTTCTTTTGGTCAGACAGTTTATAATCTCAGTGTGTCTGGTCCAACTGTATGTAGCTGTATGTAGTGTGCAGCACAGCAGTAGCTTCACTAGCTCCCAGTATTATGCATTTATAGTCTAAATAAATTAGTTTTTTATCATTTAACTTTTATCTTAGCATTGCCTTTTTACTTGGATCTATATAACTCATTTCTATCCACTTTTGTATCATGTTCTTGTATAGAATGACACTAAAGTCTCCTCGACTCCTTGAAAAATGAGTTCAGCATATGTGTATCTCGTTGTTGTACTACTGTTTCCCTTTCAACCATGGTTAGCTATACACAGTGATAGCACTTGATTAGATAAAGGAAGTTGCAGCTAAACCAAACACCACCCTCCCTGTCTCCAGTGTCATTGACCTCTGACTGACCAGTTTAACTTAAGATGATACATATCTGTGTTCTTCATTTTCTTGTGGTTGCAGGCTGTTCCTCCAATGATTCTAAGACCATGACACCAGCTCTCAAAAGCATCCAAACTTTCAGGTCAGGAAGATAGCCCAGAATGCAATCTGGCTTGCTCTCATATTAAGATAAACTCTGAGGTGCAACACAAACTATTAGCAACTAATGCAAAGTGCAGCTGTAACTTGAAGAAAAGCCCAAGGTCCTCTCATGAATGCATCATAGTCTGCTGCTGTAAGGCTGGTATATGAACCAGGCTTTAATAACATCATTTTGTATGGAGAGACATTAGTTTCTTTATTCATCAACCAAAAAAATGCAATTAAAAAGAATAGATTTGCAACCAAAAAAGACCAAAAGACAGTAAGTGGCGATAAAAAAAAGATAATTTTGCTTATAAATCACTCCTCTTTGCTTGTGACTTCAAAAGTTTTGCTTGCAAATTAAACTGCACTTAATGGGCGGGGCCTATGCTGATGGATGAGAGAAGAGTTTCTATTGGTGGGTTTGACCTGGCTCCAGTGTTCCATCTTCCACATTAAACCCACTTCTCCATGGTGTTATGTTGCTACATGAGCCACATTTTGCTTAAGTTGGACCATAAGGGATTATCCAAAACAAGGAGCTACTTTATAGTGAAATAAATGTTGAAATGGCAATCAATTAAAGTTCGCTCTTTGACGGGACATTACTGTGTTTTGATCCGGGTCAGGTTGGGGTGGGTAAAAAAAAAATCACTTTATTTGCAAGGCAGATTAGGGCGGGTCATCAACTGAGCCGAGACACAAAACTATGTGCAGTATGATGTATAAATTTGCTAAAGCAGATTAAATTATTTAGTGATATATAGCCTATTATATTTTATATTATTTGATGATTAGTACTAGTGATGCATGGCTCAGCAGGTTACCCACGGGATGGGTTGGGGTGGTTAAAATAATTCCACAAAAGCGGAACCCATAGGTAAGGAAAAAAAAAAAAAAAACCCTGACCCACACATCACTACTGTAGATACATAGTGTTGATTCATTGGTGGTTTTGGTTCTAAGTGTTGAGAGTGGAGATTTTGGAAAATCAATACTATATATAAGCCCTTTAGAATAACAGGTTTATCTTATATTACGGACAGAGGATAACTTGTTTGTACCTTTATAATCTTATACATTTTAAAGCAGTAACATGAATCAAACTGAATCCAAATGTGAATGGTTAAATATGAAACGTCTGCCTTCAAAGAGCAGACCCTGATGATTGTACCATTTTCCATGTTTCTTACATCATTTCTGGTAATCAGTTTTCAAAGCAAATGGAGTTGTTGTTCTAGGCTTAAAAGGCAACAGGGAGCTTTCTATTCATCTGCTCTGTCTGTGCGTATTTGTTTTTGTGCATGTGGAAAAAGTGTTATTTGGGTGGGGTTCATGTGGTGTTCAACAGTAAACATGCCATCTACAAGCAGTGTCATCTATTAATACCCTCCTCTGAGACCTTGCTTACTAATTCTCCGTGGCTGTGAAGGCCATCAGACAGAGTGTTGACAGTGACGACCGTGGTGGGGTAACGCTCAGCTCAAAAAGCATATGGGATCTGACCTGGGATCAGCCTTAATCAGATGTGTCATATACAGCTTGAGCAGCTGAGTTGAGAGCTGAATGACTCCTCCATTCTCACTCAGCTCTGTCACTGATTACAGTTTCATTAAAAATGTAATAAGGGTGGCAGGGATCCCATCATGAACAATGAAAGTGCTGTTGTGCTGTTCATAACATACTATATTTCCATGGAGAAATCTGACGGTGGCGGCAGAATGCGAAGGCTGGCAGCAGAGCAGGGTAGACAGGGTTGTGGATGAGCTGAGAGGCTACCATCAGTAGAGCTGTGATCACAGTCACTTTGCTGTGTGTCTGAGTGGCTGCATACGTGCGTCATTGTGTGGGTGTTTTTTGTTTTTTTGTTTTTTTCTGTGTTAGCTGAACTTGTATTGTGTGTGCATCTGGCCATTCATGATCGTATCGTCTAGTTCTGCCCTGGGGATTACAAAAAGACAAATGGAAGAAAACTGGAAGTTATTGGGTGTAACATATTCTAATAAATCACATCCAGGTGATCTGCATTTTTTGTGTTTTCTAAAACAACCTTCAGAGATTGTCTTCGTAAGGTTTGGTGTGTGCTGGAGAAGATTAACCCTATGAAACCATTTGTATCATATTTGCTACGCCAGGATCTGAGACCTCTATCTAATTAGCAAGATCAATACTTTCCTAAAAAACCTGTTGTATGTGACCCGATACATGCTGCTGTGGTTCAGTTGGCAAGTCGTCCAATGACCAAAGGGTCGGCGGTTAAAATCCTGGCTCCAACTGTCCACATGTCAAAGTACCATTGGGCAAGACACTGTATTCTAAATTGCTCCCAGTAGGGTCTTGTATGGTGGCAGCTGCCTACTGGTGTATGAGTGTGTGTGCGCTTTGGGCACAATGAAAGTGTATAAAATGTGCTATATAAGTGCAGTCCATTTACCATTCTGCCCCCTGGTGGATTATCATCCCACTGGCTGCAAAAGGGATGATAATCCACCTCATTTTTATCCCATCCCCAAAGGAGAGGCAAGGGGTATTGTTTTTGGTTTGGTTTGTTTCTTTGTTAGTGTGCTACCAATTTAGCAGCAAACAATTGGTTGAATTCATACCAAATTGGGTTTATAGATGGCCAGTGATCCAGAATAGATGTGATTACATTTTGGGTAAAATAAGTCAAAGTTCAAAAAAATTTTTTTAGGAATTTTTGAAATCTTTTTTTTTTTTCCCCATTTACTTATAATGGGCCAAATTTGTGTATGCTGTCTATGTCTATGCTGACATCAGCACATGCATAGACATGACATGACATGACATCAGCTGGATCCATGCCATAATCAGCTACAATACAAGCGAAGAGCGAGGTTTGTTGTGCCTGGTACCACTTGTTTTGTTTTTTCTCCTTCCTATTGTTTAATCGTCCACACACTTTTTGCAGTGAAGTCTTTGGTAATTTTCAAAGTTACATTAAGAACACTTACATCATTATTAATATTTTTTAAAATAAGAACTTCATGTACAGAAACAATGCATAGTTACTTGATGATTTGTTCCAGTGCAGTTAAATTGTGTTAAATGTAAACTAGATTTGATACTCCAGGTATATAAGGTGTTTCATAAAAAACACCCAAAGTATCAAATATGACAGAAAAATATACCATAAACAAAATGATATGGCAACATGTTTTGTTGGATATTGTTTAAAGGTCTAAATAAACATCTCAATTACAAAAAAAATTGAATTTTGTGGCTAGTTTTTAATGGATCAGGTTTTATAGGGTTAACACAAACATTTGCAAAACAGTTAATTTCCTGTCCTTGGGTTTGATCATATATCATGAATTGAGGAGGATGGAATTGGTGCACTTTGGCAGCAAAGAGGTCTTCTTCTATATCTCTGTGTGCAACACATAAATACTAAGTGTTAAAATTATTTACTTTAATGTTTAAGCACTGGTACAGTATCAAAACCCTTTGGTTCTATTTTAGCACCACCGGGAAAGATGATATCTGGGGGAAGGGTGACTGAACACTGATTATGGCTGAGCTGCCAAACCAGGGTCAGACTACGGCTGTAAATCATTGTTAGAACTTGTTGTAACCTTCTTTTACCCTGTTGTATTGCAATCAGTCAACTAATTCATTAATGCAAAAAGGTTTGATTTTTGCAAGAGACTGAAAATGGTGCCCATTTTTGTTTTAAGTGCATTTCTTTTTGTGGATGATTGAAAACCTGAGGTTATTTGAGAAGGGAGCTGCTGCAAATACTTACTGAGTGGACGTTTACACTGACAACTAATAAGATGTGACTATTGCAACTTTGCCAAAATGAGCGTTGGGTAAAAGAAAAACCAATCAAATCACATTTGTGATGACTGAAAATGTCTTAGAAATGTTCATCTAATAGCATTTGTCCATTATGGGCTGGGTATCTTCAGCTAAGATGCTGACGTTTTTCTTTTACAGCAGGGAGTAACCATGCCAAACCACATAAGCCCCTCAATCCTCACCCCTAAAACATTCAGGAGAGGGATGGACTGAGTCATTAAAAAAGTCTCAATATCAGATTGAGGAGACTTTGTTGATCTGATGTGTGATCATATGATGTAAAGCATTAACTTCTGTGCCCATTAGCAAAAATAAGAATACTGACTGCACATTAAACACCAAGTCAGTGAAGTTTTATTTCCGTCAGGGAAGACTTAAAGTGGAATAAAAGAAAAGCAGAAAGTATGCAGTATATCTATATTTAATTATTGTGAATAAAAGGTGCTGAGACTTTGGCAGGAGGATCACCATGTGAAGCGACTGTATGACTTTGGTGTAAGGAGCCTCCCCCCAGAGCGTAAACGCTGCTGATGGTGATGAAGATGGATGGAACTGACAATGTAACGTCTTCACATGAATGAAACCAGAAACAGACCATAGATCTGGGTGGAGGAGGGTGGAAAAAGAGAGACGAAACAAAAATGGCAGCAGAAGGATGAAACACTGGTCACAGATGAAGTGACTGAAGGTGGAACTCAAATTAAGCTTATTACTTAAAACACCTACCAACAAAATATGGTAGTTTCAAGGAGCTTTACAATCTGTACAAAAAAACCCCATTTGAACCTATAAAGACCCAAACCTCCACCAGCGACCAAAAGCATCTACTAATTTAAACTGTTTAATACCTGTTGATCCACTAATCCTGTTAATACATGCAAATAATTGGTGTAAAATACAGTTATTCATCTTTTCATGGTCATCAGATATGACCCATTTGGACGTTCAGAGGCTCCGTAGTTACCGTGGAAACACTGTCATCTTCTACAACATTAATTCACCAGCAAAACCCATGGAGTTGGATCAATGACAGTGGATGGAGATCACTTGTTTTGTTCAGTTAATGATAGATTTCAGTGATTCTCAAACTTTTTACAGTGTCGTGCCCCCTGAAATATATATTTTTAGCCAAGTACCCCCAACTCTTGCTTCAGCATTTTTGACTGAAAAGAATGAGGCAAATTTAGTTCCTTTGCCAAAGGTGTCTGTTTTTCTTTTCAAAACTTTGTAAACAAGCAATATATCTGCCTTTAATATATCAAAATAACTAATTTTCATAAGCAAATTTTGCAAAATATAAAAGTGCACTCTTTCATTGATAAGAAAATACTAAATGGTCATTAATGAATAAATGAACCTTTCATCAACAAAAAACTAATTACTTAATTACTCAAACAGAAATCTTGAATAATAGAAATGTTCTTAAAATGTTACCAAAGCTTAAACAAGATGACTGACAATAATAATATAAAAAGGGGAAAGGGAAGCCAGGGGTATTATTTTTGGTTTGGTTTGTTTGTTTGTTAACACTCTAGCAGCAAAACTATTGGTTGAATTCATACCAAATTGGGTTTACAGATTGCCAGAGACCCAAATAGATCTGTACATCTTGGGAAAAGTAGGTCAAAGTTCAATTTTTTTATGAATTTTTAAAATCTTTTTTTTCTCCCATTCACTTATAATGGGCAAAATTTCAAATGTCTATAAAACATAAATTTTGTTTCAATTTACTTCAAACTCGGCACATATATAGAGGCATTTGATATCCTGACATCAGCACATGCATAGACATAGATGACATTAGTTGGCTCGATGCCAAAATAAGCTATAATACGTGTGAGGGGTGGGGTTTGTTGTGCTTGGAACCACTTGTTATATGAATGTGTTTGTGTTTTATATTTCAGCATTAATTCTCTTTTTTTTTTAATTTGTGTTCAGAACATGATGACTTATTTAATGTATTTTTCCCCCAAAAAAATGTAAGCACCTCCTGGGCTTCTTCCAAGTACCCCTGGGGGTACTCGTACCCCTATTTGAGAAAGACTGATATATTTGACTAAAAAAGTCACAATTCTTCAGTTTTCTCTGTTTTGATATAATAACCCTCAACTTTAATCTGAGCTTTAATGAACATCTACATGATCAGTGAATTAAATACAGGAAAATACCAGATTTTTCACTTAAAAACACAGAATACAGAGGATAATATTATAATAAATGGTGATAAATTACTTAAGAAAGATTGAATAGAGTGAAAAATTCATTTAGGGCCTGCCATAAAAGTAGCACTGGGTCTTTATGGGTTAATGAGAAAAAATTGGAAGGGATGTCAAGAAGAGTCACATATATGATGGATCCTTCATCCAGGCAGTACAATGAGTGTCATATGTGCAGAAATATACAAATATATCATACATTTATACACATATTTGAATATGCAAGGTATAATCCAAGAGGGAAATTTTATGTTATGTGAGAAAATTAACTTCTGAATACATGCCCACAACCACACACAGTTCTTCTACTTCTTAAAAAAAAAAAAAAGTTGTAAACACAACACTGTGACTGGCTGTAAATATATTACAGTCCACAAGAGCACAGTATAAAATCAGCTTTGTATTACTTACTCCGGGAACGACTCGACCACCTCTCTGTTTGGCTGGGTTGTTTGAGGAGTTACAGATAAAACGAATCACTTCCTCCCAAACAAAATGACTTTTTCAATCTGTTATGGTTTGACAAAGAGCTCAAAAAGGTCAGGTAGCAGCCAGGTCTCTGCTAATATTAGACTTTTCTTATAAACCACATGGTGCTTTCAGGTTCGCCTGAGCGCTTGCCTTTTTCTCAGCCTTTTAACAGTGAGCGTAAACAGTACAGACACATGTTATTGAGCTAACACGAGTGTGAAAAGCTGAACTAAGAGGGAATCATAGTTCTCAGCTTGACCTGACACTATCGATTCTTAAAGTGATAAAAGTAAATAAGTAAATAAAAACCATGATAGAAGATAAAAGAGCTAATAAACTGACTTCTATCCTCTTTCAGCACCATAAGGTTGAGCACTAAATGAATACAATTCTCCGTAAGAGCTCTGTCACAAAGAGTTTCTATGATTTATTTGTTGACAATTGTGCATCATTGTCCTCTTTTATGTATTGATCATAGCTTTTATAAACTGTTCTTGAAAACCATATGCGTTTCTTTCTCTTTGCGTTTGCAGGATTACGGCTTCAAATGGAAAGCGAATTGAGAAATAAGGCTTCATTCAAAATCAAATGGTTCTTTTCTTTCCCGTCGAGCTCCATGCGTTTTCCTTTCACCACGTAGAGAACACAAATCTATGATGTGCCTTCAGTTTATTCACCACAAAGCACAAAAAGCTTCCGTGCTTGTTCACGGTGCTCTCTCATTTATACCGAATACAAACAGCATCCTCCCACATTTGCTGTCAATTCAGAGGTAATTAACGCTGCTTGTTGACTAGTTGAATAGCTCTCGTGAAGACAGACTCACATCTTTTTGAAGTCGCACACCTCGTATACAGGCCAGTCGATGTAACACACCACCCGGCCGGGGAGCTCGTCCGTGTTGGAGTAGTAATACTGGGGGAAAGCCAGCAGCAGAGCCAGCACCCAGATCACACCCACCACCACCTTGGTCTCTGTGGACGACATGCGCTGCTGCAGGGGGTGGATGATGGCCATGTACCTGAGTGGACACAGAGGACGGAGAGAAAGAGACAGAATAACGATGAGACATCTGAGAAGAAGAAGAAGTGTCCTATAAAGGGTTGAAATAATGATGTAACAATTGAAACAGGTGATGTGAAGCGGTCGTCATAATCCTAATTTACAAAAGGAGGATTCAGGAAACATCTAGTCTTTCAGGAACAACGACCACAAATGCATGAGAAAATTATGAAAATATTTATAATCTGGTGTCTATATCAGTGCTTATGTTGTTCTAATGTTCTAAAATATAGGTTCCTAGCATCTTACATGTGTTTTTGTTGTATTTTTATATATATATATACTTCTTAGCTTTTATTTATTCATTTATTTATTTGATTATTTATTACCAACTTTATTACTTAACTTTATTAACCTCAGTTTTCTACATAACAATAAAACATTTTGAAAACTTTCAAAAAAGTAATAAAGTTTTGTTATGTCCTGCAATAACACACTAAGGTTGAACTTCAGAATTTCAGAGTATTTCTATGAGCAGCATGAAAGAGACACTAGATGTATGAGGAAAAAATGACCGAAACAATTTATTAATCATTTCTAATTAAACAAAAATGTGAGCAAACAGTTACAGCAGCTGTGCTAATGCACCTCGAAACCATCACAATTAGCATAGTTTATCATGCTATATTTAATCCATACAATCTGGGTTCAGTTTGTCTGGGCAATGACTGGGATGTTCCCACTCTGGTCTTGATTTATCTCTGCATCTGTTCCACTAGGAACAAAATAATGATGATTAATACATCTCCACCAGTAGCTCATATACAGTATAATACCTGAAATACTATTAATTTTAGAATAGAAGTGAATCACTGCAACATGAGAGCAGTCTAGTGCAAAAAACAATGAAATCATAAATAAACGGCTCAACATGAACTGTAAAGTATTCATTGCAGACTTACTGTAATTACCTACTAGTGGGCGCTAAGTTCTGTATTAATGTATGTATGATAACTTTGACAAAATGTATCTTAAAAATAAGGCCTCCATCTACATATTTGGTCTAAAAAGTGTCTATTTTTGTGATACAATGACAGATTCTGTCATACATTCTCTGTTAAACCTATAACTACTTCAGTTTTATTTTTATGATCAGATAAAACAGAACAGATAACTCATACTGTGTACATTTACATGCACACTATGACTATTCTGACCATTCTGTGAAAGTAGCACGTTTCATGTAACTAGTAAAGGGTGGATGTGGATTCTGAATTACAGCTTCTCTGACTGAAGAACTCAGATGACGATGTGGGATATGTGTCCATATTATTCCGATGACATTACTAATGGACTTTAATGGGTTTTCCTGGAGGCTGCAATTCACTTTCATTTTCATTAGTCTTGTAAATGGCTTATAAGGAATTGTGTCTTTTTCAGAACAGGCAGAAGCATAAAACAGACAACCTTGTAAGTGCATCTTGTTGCTGTTTGTGTATATTGCACATACGCTCCTCCTGCACTGGCCCCAAAAAACGGTCCACACCTGGATTTAACTGAGCAAACAGTTCAGATCCTTCCATTGGATAATTACTGCAGGGATCAATATGTTTCATCTACAACAAGTTCTTTACTCCCATACATTTTTAATGCACAGTATCGTTACAAAAAATGAATTAAAGGAAATGTGGCGTTCTCACCGCTGAGATTACATTGGGCCTAATCGTATAATGCGCAAGTGCAAACAACAGTCCACACTCAACCTGTCGGCAATCTGTTG
Organism: Apogon hyalosoma; assembly: GCA_037367295.1. Taxonomy (NCBI): domain Eukaryota; kingdom Metazoa; phylum Chordata; class Actinopteri; order Kurtiformes; family Apogonidae; genus Apogon; species Apogon hyalosoma. Next base: position 14,688,520 of record JAPQRP010000030.1, read on the forward strand.
ATGAGCAGCAGCGGTCGGCAGCAATCTGGTAAGCGGCAGCAGCCATGGAACAAAACAGGCTGGTATTGTGTAAACTGTTCAGACTTTGGATACCTTCTTTACAAAGTGTAAAGTAGGCTCCATTTTTTGAGTTGCCACATATGCTTCATAGTTTTCTTTTCTTTTTTTTTTTTTTTTTTTTAACTCTGGCATTTCTAATAACAGTAGCCTCCTTCTGTTTATGTTTTTGAAACCTTGAAGTTGAAGTGTGATGAAGGCATCATTTTTAATATTTTGACTGCTCGTCTTTTACTTTACCGTGTTTTAAAAGCCCAGATAAACTTTACAATATTCAAAATTCTGACTGCCTTTGGTTATAATTCACATTTACTTGTACTTTTGTTTTCATTACTTGAGTACATTTAATTGAATTTTACTTAATATACTTACAGAACATACTAGATACTTAAAGACTTTAACTTCAGTAGCATGTCAGTTGGTGTCCAGATTGACCTTTTTTCCAGAGTAATGGTCCAACAAGGTGAGAAGAGAAGCAGATGAAGTGGTTACCCATCATGCCTAGTGCCTACAGTACAAGCCTGCGGGGGCAGTATTATGATCTGGGGTTGGTTCCGTTGGTCAGGTCTAGGTTTAGCAATGTTATGTGTCCATAAAATGAGTTCAGCTGAACCTGAATATCTTGAATAATCAGGTCTGAACCTCTATGGAGTTTTTCTTTACTGATGACAGACATATTCCAAGATGAAAACACTATGATTCATCAGGATCAGACTGTCAAGAGTGGATCAGGGAGCACGAGACATTATTTTCACCCATGGATTGGACACCAAAGAGTCCAGACCTGAACTCCATGAGAATGGCTGGGATAGATTGGAGACTTAACATAGCTCCCATCATCAATACCAGAGCTCGGTGGAAAATCAATGCAACTCCAACACAAATGTGTCCTGTCATCAAAGCTAGTCTCCTATGGGGTGTAGGCTAACTAAAGAAAACTACCTCTGATTCATATTGAGTTCATGTCTTCAGAAAAAAATAATAAAATTGTAAATCGATTCCATGAACCGTTTCCATTTTACCAAATAACAACAGTCTATTTCAGCATGAAAACTACAGCTACTCTAATGAAAAAGAAAACATAAGGCAGGGAATTGAATTATTATCTACCTGGAGATTTGCAGATATGTGGATTTTTACGTTTTTATGCACTTTGATAGTCTGTCTGTAAATAAGAGTTTTGGCAAGTGAGAGTCTGGTTTGAGAACTTGCCTTAACCTACTGATGTTGTGTTTAATTGCATCACCATGATTAAAGGACAAAACATGAGAATGAAAATCATCACGTGTTATATGTAATAGTTTATTCCTAGAACTTCAGTACTTTGCTACGTCAAACCAAAAAAAAACATAGCACTTAACCCATAAAGACTCAAACAGCCACTGGAAACCAAAATCATCTACTGATCTAAAATATTTAATACCTGTCAATGCACTAATTCTATCAATACATGTAAATAAATACAATTTGTCATCTTTTCATGGTCATCAGGTATGACTCATCTGGACGTTCAGAGGCTCCATAGTTACCATGGAAACACCGTCATCTTATACAACATTGATTCACCAGTAAAACCCATGGAGTTGGATCAATGACAGTGGATGGAGACACTTGTTTTTATGTTCAGTTAATGATATCTTTGTTGAATAAGTCACATTTTCTTCAGTTTTCTCTGTTTCTGATAAAATAACCCTCAACTTTAATCTGAGCTTTTATGAACATCTACAATGATCAGTAAATTAAATACCATAAAAAAGATGATTTACACTGAAAAAACGCAAACTAGGGAAGATAACATTACAACCAGTTGGGATAAATCACTCTAGAAAGGATAAATACAGAGGAAAAGTCATCCGGGAACTGCCACAAAAGCAGCATTGGCTCTTTATGGGTCAAACTTCATGTTACAGTTTGACCTTTGTGCAGATTTTAATCAACTAAATGGAACGGGTGATCTTTCAAGATGCTTGTTCTGGTATGTACACACTGGGTCGGGTTAGCTTTTTGCTTCAAGTTTTTATTCTAAAGTGAACAAAATTAGTCCAGGCTTTAGTTCTTCAAATGTTCGGTACAGATACGATTTTATTAATTTTATTTATATTTTAATTTATTTTTATTTAGTTCCATTTTTATTCCTATTTTTAAGTATTTTGTTATTGTATTCTTATTGTATTCGTACCAGAGTACTGTGACAACTTAATTTCCCTTCGGGGATAAATAAAGTTATCTATCTATCTATCTATCTATCTATCTGAGAGTGGTATAAATTTTCTCAATTAACGTTCACCTACAGCGCACACCCACTTTTCCCATGTGTCGCTCCGTTCCATAAAAATGCTGACTTGGTGTGTTTGAGGATGCGTAAGGAGGAGAATCAGTTAAGTGTGCATGTACCTGCCACAAACCAAACATGAAGTATACAGTAGATGGTTATAGTACAGGTATAACATGCTTGAGAGACAACCCTGCCAACAAAAACATACTTGTAAATTAATGTACTTTAGTGCTGACAAACAAAATAAAACATTTCTGCTCATGTCTGTGGGTCAGCGTCTTAAGACTGTCACTGACTATTATCTTATTTTAATTCATAGTCATATTCTGTATAGTCTGGTAAAAATGCAGCCACAAATTACAGATTCAGACACTTCTATATTAATTCACTTCACTTCTATTCATATAATTGTATTTATTCCTTCGGGTCAATTTCAAAGCATGAAGAGATGTTGAAGTGAATTGAAATGAAATGAAATTCACTGAATTATAAGCACAGCATCATACAAAAATAGCTCCAGTGTCAGTGAAAAAATTGATCAAAACAAATGCAACACAGTGAAAATATGGGGATAATTCAAGGAAAAATACATTTTCTGAACAAAGCCTAAATAAATAAATTTACAAATGAGTTGAAATAGTCAAAATCTTGTGTGGGTCTCTGTGTGTGAGGTGAATATGTGATGGAGGAGCAGTGGCCCAGGGTGGGGGGTGTATGTGTGGGTCAGGAGTTTAGACACTGAGGCTACGTTTATATGTAGCCGGGTATTTTTGAAATCGGAGATTCCCCCCTCTCTGTTTAAAAAAAAAAAAAACTCATGCCAATGTGACTGTTTTCAGAAAACTCTGCGTTTATACGGCTCTGTATATCTATACTGTCAAGAGCATGTCAGCAGATGGCAGTGTGGTGGGACGATCGAATACCATTAACCAATAAGAATCCTAAAAAGAATCACAATGAAACATCACTTCCGCTATGAACCTATGGCGATGTAGTTTAAAAATGTAGCATAAAAGCTTTATTTTATATCAGGTAAATACACAAAGATCCTGTTAAGCACATGTAGGGGGCGCTAATTTGCTAAAATGCTAACATTCGCTACCAAACTTCCTTATTTTCTCATTTAATACTTGTAACTTCACTTATCAGCTCCATCCTCTTCCTCTAAACTGTATCATCACGTGAACTTGGTAGAATATTTCCTTTGATTATATATAGAGAGTTGGATACATTAGGCAGCAAGTGAACATTTAGCACTCAAAGCTGATGTGTTGGAAGCAGAAAAAGGATAAACATAAGGAACTGAGTGACTTTGACCAGGTCCATATTGTAACAGTGATGAGTGGGTCAGAGCATCTCCACAACTGCAGGTCTTGTTGGGTTTTCCTGGTCTGCAGTGGTTGGTACCCACCAAAAATGGACTAAGGAAGGACATCCCAAACACAGGGCCATTGATCATCTGTGGGAGGCGATGGACAAATAAATCTGATCCATGGAGGTCCAAGTCTCTACTTCCAGGACTTCAGAGATCTGCTGTTAACATCATGGTCCAGATCCCACAGCACACCTTCAGAGGTCTGGTGGAGTCCAGGCCTCAGGTCAGAGCTGTTTTTGTGGGAAAAGGGGAACCTACACAATATTAGACAAGTGGTGATAGTGTTCTGCTCCAATAAATACTTGATCAAACCACTTTACTTCGGGAAAGAACAAGATCTGGAGATGCTCTGACCCAGTGATTTGGATGTTGCAATTTCTCTGTTGTCAGAGTTGCTCAGATCCCTGCTCTTACCCATTTTACTGATTCTAACACAACAACTTCAAAGGTTAAATGTTCACTTGCTGTGTAATACATCCCACCCACTAGCAGGTCCTATTATAGTGAGATAATCAACATTAATACCACTTGGACAGTGGTCAGAATGTTATACTGGATCAGTGGCTGATCGTCATCTATGCCTGTTTCCACCCTCTGCTATTCTTTAAACGATAGGTGTTTTCCACTGTGATAAGCAGCATTTGACTATTTTAAAGCTGCTGTCCTGCATATTGTAATTGAAATGGTCTGAGACGAAACATGAAAATATCTGTGGACCTTCTGTTATCAGGTGTTTTCAGACGTGAGTTAAATACGTGATTGACAGTTCTAATTACCTATCGCTGTAAAGGTTTCCTCAGACACGACCAATATCATATAATTAGGTTATCTGTGAATGCCATAAATTGACATAGCAGATTAACACACACGTTCACGTCTTCATCCATGGAGGCCTCGGGGAGGTGAAATGGACAGTAGATTAACAAGCACTTCCTCCTTTCAGTGTATTCCCCTGTCACTACAAAGGCCTTTTTCCATCTGTGTGTATGCCATATGTTGAGGTACATTTTGGATAAATAACAGATACTGTGGCTGTACTGCTCAACACTGTTTGCTCATAAGTATCTGAACAAAGCTTTGTTAAATTTGGTCAAACAATTCTCGTCTTGTCATTATATTTTCATCACCTAATATCTCGGCAACAGTGCCTACTGCTCTATTCTGTAGCCCAACATGGAAGCTTGGAAAATAGAAAAGTGTCTTCTCTTTATAGCAGAGAGAAATGGCATCAGGTCACTTATACTCATGTTTAGGCTTTTTTTTTTTTTTGCTTCAATTGCAGCTCCTGTGGCTTTAACTGCCCATTTGAGTGAAACTCAAACAATAACAAGTGGTCCCATGCACAACAAACCCCGCCCCTCACTTGTATTGTAGCTTATTTTGGTGTCGATCCAGCTGATGTCATCATGTCTACGCGTGTGCTGATGTTAACCCTTTTGCCGCCCTCGTCGCATTTCGGCGACGGAGTATGTTGTCTTTTAGATTTCGCTGTTATACTTCATAT
>JAPQRP010000030.1:14694241-14707653 GCA_037367295.1 Apogon hyalosoma
AATTAGATGAACAAAATCACCCTCAACATATACTTTTTTCTGCATGTACTATACATTCTAATTCACAGTATACCTCTATCTCCTAACAGTTTTATACAATAACTATTTGAATTAACGAGGCCAAAAATGAAGGATGATCAGAAAAAAAAAATGGGGCGGCCAAATGGTTAACATAGAAAGCATAGGCAAATTTCATCCATTATAAGTAAATGGGGAAAAAATATTTTAAAAATTAATTTAAAAAATTGAACTTTGACCTACTTTTCTCAAAACGTAATCACATCTATTCTGGGTCACTGGAAATCTACAAACTCAATTTGGTATGGTGTATGAATACATACGTAGGCAATGCATTGGCAGCCACCCCTCTGTCAGCCTGTCCCAGGGCAGATGTGGCTACATATGTAGTTTACCACCACCAGAGTGTGAATGTGAGAGCGAATAAATAATGGATCCACTGTATGCGCTCTGAGTATGTGTTCATATCTAAATCTAATCCATCACTGATTCACTTCACTTCCATTCATATAATTTTATTTATTCCTTCAGGGCAATTTCAAAGCATGAAAAAAAGTTGAAATTAATTGAAATTCACTGAATTATAAGCACAGCAATCATACAATAATGGCTCCAGTGTCAGTGAAATAATTGATCAAAACAAATGCAACACAGTGAAAATATGGGGATAACTCAAGGAAAAATAAATTGTCTGAACAAAGTCTAAATAAATACATTTACAGAATAGTTGAAATGGTCAAAGTCTTGTGTGAGTCTGTGTGTGTGAGGTGAATATATGATGGAGGTGCAGTGGTCCAGGGTAGGGGGTGTATGTGAGGGTCAGGAGGATGGGGATGGTCAGGAGTTGAGACACTGAGGCTACGTTTATATGTAAGGTATTTTTTTTAAATCAGAGATTTCCCCCTCTCTGTTTAAAAAAAAAAAAAGGTATGAATTCAACCAATAGTTTTGCTGCTAAAATTTTAACAAAAAACAAAGAAACAAACTGAACCAAAAAAAAATACCCCTTGCCTCCCCTTCGGGGGGCGGGGTAATTAGGAGCTCCTGTCTGTCAATGTTTAATTGTCTTTATGTCACTCATTTAACCTATATTTAAGTGGGAAGTCCATTGAGAATAAAATCTCTTTTTCAAGGGAGACCTAGCCAATAATGATCATACAAAACTGTAGAACTCAACCATGACAAACACGTGTAGAGTAACAGTTAAAAACAAGTAAAAGAAAGAATGAGAGAACAGGAAATGTACGCAAGACAAACTCCAGCAAAAGGAGGAGGATTGAGGATTATATGAAAATAAATGGTCATAAATCACCTTGGAAAAGTTATATGTAAAGAAAAATTCATTTGGAAGTCTCCATAAAAAAAAGTTCCTGGTCTTTAAGGGTTAAATTTAATGTCTACAATTCATATAGCATTGTTTCAAACTCTTCCTCAGTTTGTTAATGCCATGTATTTGGGCAGTTTTTCATATAAGGTGGCTTTTCATTGCTGATTCAAATCAAAAATGGCACTGATATGTGTTTCTTTCATTAACTGACACATTTTTAAACACATTTAGCAATCACATATTTGCTAAATCTCTTTCCAAAGCATCAATACACCAATGTCCAACCTCCTCCACGCCTAAAAACTTGTGGTATTTCAAGATTTTTTTCCAGCATTTCAAGTCTTCATTTTTTATAGGCTACTCTAATTGAAAATGCACATAGAAATAGCTGGAACGACACATATCTAGTGTCCTGCAGCCTGTGGAGAGAAGCTGGTGTCCAGAGGAGAATGAGTTGCCTTCCTACTTAATAATGCACTGCTCACATGGGCAGGAGAAGGTTCTGACAGGGAATCCAGTACTTTTACAGGAGACTTCAGCTGTGCTCTGCAACTGGTTTCTGCTGTGAAGACAGATAGAGTGAAAACACCATGATACTCTCTGTGGAGGGCTAATAGAAAGCTGTGAAGATGCTTTTGCTGACACCAAAGGAGAAGCTTTTTCAGGAGATACCGCCATAGCTGACATTTCCTGACAATTTCCTCTCGGTTGGAGTTCAGTTTCAGCTGTTTCTGAAAGACCAGACCCAGATACTTATACTCCTCCAGCAGATCTTCAGGCTCCCTGTGTACGATGGCGGTGACTGCTTCAAACTATGTGCTTCTGGTGAAGGTCACCACCCTCTTTAGTCTTGTTCACACTCAGTTCCAGGCAGGACTTGTCACATCACTCAACAACCTGACAAAGAGCTGAGCTGAGCTGCTGTGTCTGTGTGGGTGGGTGGGGGTGGGGGGGCCTGAGGGCAGACACAGGAGGATCAAAAAATAAGTCATTAATGCGCAAGGGGAAGAGCATGGGTGAAAGGACTCAGCCCTGTGGGGAGCTGGATGAGGTGTGTATGAGGTCACAGGAGGTGTTGTTGACCATCGCCCTCTGTGGCCTGTTTGATAGAAAGTCCATTATCCACAGGATGAGTCGCTCATCCAGGTGGAGAAGGTAGACGATTTTCTCCGCGAGATTATATGCCCCCCAGAGTATTAAACGCAGAGGAACTCTACAAACAGCCACACGGGTTTGATTTTTTTCAGATACTGTAAGCTGATAAATGTAATTTGACTTGGTGGAATAAAGCCTTGACTTTACTTCATTTTTAAGAGAAAGACATAAGGTCAGTTTCCAACCAGCTGATTTTATGACCAATTTCTATTAGTAGACTAGAAACAGACACATCTTCTGTTTTTACACGTGGGAGTTGTGGAAAAGTTTGCATATTGATAGAAGCTAAATGTAAATAAGTGGAAAAGAAGCAGATTTTATGAATCATTATGCATGTCTGTGCAGAATGTGTGGACCAATGCGCTGCAAAAGTCACAATTAATACAAGAAAAAGGAACTGCCGAAGCTAATTTTAGACGAAGGCTTTCAGAAATCTTCAAAGAGTCTGAAACATCATATTATCCACACTAGCAGTTTGAGGTGTGAGGTTTGTGTCCGTCAGCTCCTCCATCATCACCTCAGGTAGTGTGTTTTATATGAAATCCTACATTTAACAGGAAAGCTGTTAAACCAGCTCCTAATATTCACATAACACAAGTGGACGGAAACCTGCATAAATTTGCTTTTTTTTTTTTTTCAGATTTTCTTAATTCTGTTAAATTTTGTGATACTTTTAGATGGAAACCCCTTGTTATTGGTCTTATATATTTTATTATGATTTTGATTCTTTTTAATGAAGCGTGTTTAAAGGAATCATCTAAAGGCAGATGAAAGGAAGTGTACAGATGGAGGATTCAGTGTTGTGTGAAGTTCTCAATGTAGGCAAAGTGTCAAAATGCTCATTTGAGTGAGTCCTGAACTTAAAATAGAATTCTGAATGGTGAGTCGGACCACACAGTGAAAACAGTCCTGCAGGAAATGGATATTCACACTCACATGCCCACACAATGCTGGCACACGTACTTAATGGAGGAATATTCTTTTTGGTGTTTTTGGGTGTGTATTTAGGGGCAAAATTTTTTAGGATTTAACCAAAGTCATAAAATAAACATCCTTTTTGCACTCGGACCCCGTGCTAAATGGTGACAGGATCATAAATTTGTATTCTATGGTGAGAAAAAAGACATAAGACCTCCAGTGCGTGCTTAAAAAGGTTGGTTGTACTTTAATCACTTTCCTCAGTGTCTGATTAATCATCTCACATTGTCATAATCATGCTCTTAATCAGACAGCAGACCGTGTATGAATATCTTAAATAACCTTGTGCATCAGAAATGATTAACCCTGAGCCTCATCAGCAAATTGATTTCAAGCATTTTCATTCTGAGGAAATAAAGACAGTCATTGCAATTTCAGCTAAGTTCAACTGTATCTTCAGCAGAGATTTTTATGCCCATGAGATATTTTGGCACTTATTACACAACGTTGCTGAATTTTCAGTTCTGATCAATAACAGAATCTATGGAAAAGGTGGTAAAGGGAACACATTCTCTACCCATATCGAAGTACAGATACACGTCTAAAAACTACTCTGGTAAAAGAAGTGTCCGTTCTACTTTTTTACTCAAGCAAAAATACAAAAGTTCACACTCTGAAGTGTACTCAAAGAAAGTCAATAGTGTGTGTTTATGCTCAAAGCCACTTAAACTCAGATCATCCCAGTTGATATGAGTTTTCCTGATCTCTGACAAACATCTTTTTGCCTCACTCAAGTCTCCTTAATGTCTGGTTTGTCTGGTTGTGTACACATCTGTTATACTTGATATGCACTGCTCTATACACCAGGGGGGTCATCATTTTTACTCTGCCCCTCGAAGGGGAGGCAAGGGGTATTGTTTTTGGTTTGGTTTGTTTCTTTCTTTGTTAACACTTTAGCAGCAAAACTATTGGTTGAATCCATACCAAACTGGGTTTATAGATTGCCAGTGACCCAGAATAGATGTGATTACATTTTGGGAAAAGTAGGTCAAAGTTCACATTTTTTATAATGTTTAAAATATTTTTTTCACTTTTACTTCTATTGGGTGAAATTTCACATGTATACAGCAGCAAAACTGTTGGTTGAATTCATACCAAATTTGGTTTATAGATTGCAAATGACCCTGAATAGATGTGGTTCCATTTGGGGGAAATTAGGGCAAAGTTCAAATTTTGTATGAATTTTTAAAATATTTTTTCATCTCCCATTTACTTATAATGGGTGAAATTTCAAATGTCTATAAAAACGTCAATTTTGTTTCAGACTAGAGGCAATTAATATGCTGCCATCACCACACACATAGACATGATGACATCAGCTGGATCGATGCCAAAATAAGTTACAATACATGTGAGGGGCGGGGTTTGTTGTGCCTGGAACTACTTGTTAGGTGTTGTTTTCATGTCCATGGTGGTTCAAATTAATCTTCATCTTAGATATATCATATATAATATATAATCCTCCTCAAATAGATTAGAAACAAAGTAAGGAGCCTGCTCTGAAAATCTAAGGAAATGAAAGGACACATATTTGTGTTGAAATACAGGAAATAAAATATTCAAATGAGAAACGTAAAGTGTGTAAAATTTTCCTTTAAAACACTACATAGACTCTTAAACCAATCTTTTCCATCATTACATCTGATCACTTGTCATTGTGTGGTGATGTATGTACCTTCAAAGACTCTCTCCTCTACTTCTGTTTTCTATTTTCCTCTTGTTTTGCTGTTTGTTTGTTGTATCTGGGCGTCAAAATTTTGGCACAATTAGAATCAGCTTTACTGACCAAGTCTGTGCACATACACAAGGAATTTAGCTCTGGTTTATCCTTAGCCTGCATGTGCTATAGAATAAATCGAATATAGAATAAAAGTAAAAGTAAAAAAAAAAAAGCATGTAGTAGAAGTGTAGAGACAAAAATAGACTGTAATGGACAAAAGACAACAGTGCAGTATAAAAGATAATAGTGTTTGTAACTGATAATACTGCACACTGCACCTGGGGGAACATTAAAAAAAAAAACAAAAAAAACACCACCAGTCTATTATGATCTTCTCTCTTACATCACTACTTATATTGGGATGAAGTTCTGTCTGAGAAACAAAACTCAACAAAGCAAGACAGGGCTTCATCTGGGTTTCCATGTAGGTCTCTGTCATAGAGTTTTGCAGTGGTGTGGACATGTTTAAGTGTGTTTTAGAACATAACCACTGTGAAAACATTTGATTAAAAAAAAGTATTATTATTATTATTATTACTTTTTTATCAGTGATTATTGAACACTGCTCTAACCTTTTGCTCTGTTGAGTGGAAATGACAAAGTTTAAGCCAATTTGGTTATAAAAAAGGGAGATGCTTTACCTTTAAGTAGAGTAATAATCAGAATGTACTTCACTATTTCCATTTCTGTTCTATGATTTATTGTTTCTGTACAAAAAGCTGCTGCTATGATACATCGCCATACTTCCAAATGTAGAATCTAAAGGACTATTTAATTTAAGGAAAGCAATGAATCATTTTTACACCAATCAATTTGATTTTTTTATCAATATTTGTCAAATTATTGATATCCTTAGTGAATAGTTGTCTAATTAACAGGAAAATGTGTATTAAATAAGCCATCTTTTTTTTATTTTGCAGTTATGATCACCTCATTGTTCATAAGCCTATTCCTTACACATATATATTTAGTTATGTGATAGGCTTCTTTAATTTACATTTCTTAAACCTCTGGTCTTTCTAGCAATCCAATAACCTGGAAGTAATATTTATAAAAAAAATCCTTTAACTCAGAGGCACATTTTTAATTTACAAATTCAATCTGGAAATATGCAGGATTTATCCAGAGCGATGGCATCCCAGTTTTTTCGTCTCCCTTTTAGGCAAAGCTCTCTGGTGAAACGTCGTCCTGAGCTAAAGAGGTCTAATTAAAGGCTTAATCCCACTAATAACCCAAATGAATCTGTTAAATGGACATCCTCACTCTAATTATATCAGAAACAGGAGGAGGCCTTTGAAATCAAGCGCTCCCAGCGGTCTGTCGCAAATGGGAGATCACAGCCTCGGCTTTACTTCAGCTCTGCTTCAAACAGCGCTGGCAGTCATGCTGCTTTTCTTCTTGTAGGTGAGTCAGACTTGTGCTGTTGATGTCAGAATCAAACATACACCTGCAGACTGTTCGCTCGACAGCCCACATTATCGTCAACTCTACAGATACCGGAGCGTTCCCTGGACACCAGACCATAAGCAATATGAGTTTAGCCTTTAAAATAAAATAATGAAACTCCCAGTTGCATTTCAGATAAGTGAAATACCTGGGGTTTGAGTAAGTCGAATATATTCATGCATACTACAATTAATCATATATGCTTTACTTTTTTAGTTTTTCCTGTCCAAATCCTCTATCCTCCAGCCTCCATCTCCAAAATCTGCTCATCAAACCAAAAAACTCCTGTCAAATCCTTTCTTGGATCATATTAGACCTCAGTCAAATCTCCTTCAGTGTCTGGTTTTTCTGGTTGTGTCTTTAATAAAACTACATCTGTTGTACTCAATATGCACCGCTCTATACACAAAGGGGTCATCAGTTTTAGGTGTTTTTTTCACATCCATGTAGGTTGAAGTTGATCTTCATCTTAGATATGTAAAATATAATCCTCCCCAAATAGATTAGAAACAAAGTAAGGAGCCTATTCTGAAAATGTAAGGAGTTGAAAGGACAGATATTTGTGTTAAAATGTAAGGAATAAAATATTCAAATGAAGTACAGATATGTGAAAACTTTACTGAAATGTAAACTGTGTAAAATGTTCCTTTAAAACACTACATAGACTCTTAAAAGAATATGTTTTTCCATCATTACTTCTGATCCCTTGTCACTGTGTGGTGGTGTATTTACCTTCAGAGACCCTACCTCTACCTCTATTTTCTATTTTCCTCTTGTTTTGCTGTTTGTTTGCTGCTTTCAGGCGTCAAGATTTGGGCAGAATCAGCTTTATTGACCAAGTTTGTGCACATACACAAGGAATTTAGCTCTGGTTTATCCCTTAGCCTGCATGTGCTATAAAATAAATAGAATATAGAATCATTTAGACTTAACCAGAGATGTATTCAAATTTGCAGGCCAATAAAGTTGTAAATGTCAACAGAGAAACACTACAGATTTTATCAACATTTTTGCTGTAAAATGGTGTTGCTGTTACAGCAACATAATTTTTTTTGCTTGAATTAAGCAAAAAAAAAAAAACAAATCTGCCAACAGAACAAGTGAAAATTATCCTGGTAGGATTTCTTGAAATAAGATTTTCAAGATCTATTGTCTAAAAATAAGTTATTATATCTCACAGAAAAGTCACTCTTTAGGTGATTCTGTCTTATTTAAAGTGTGATGAGATATTTTGACAAGAAATGAGAAAAATACACTTGATAAGACTTAGATTTTTGCAGTACGAGTGTTCTAATTTGTAAAATACAGGTACCAAAGATCATCATAACAAGACAATTTATTTATTTATTTTTTTTTTTTTTTACTGCTAACCAGCAACAGGTGAAAGATGACTAGGCAGCAGTGCAGTTACAACAAGTCCAGTGCACAGCTGTAGGATTGACTGCAAAAGTTGTTCCAAATAGTACGGTGTGAGTTTGATTATTAGGCCCTTCACCTTGCTGGTGGTTTTGGCTGTCTTTGGAGCGCTTCATCCTGTTCTTTTGTATCCAGCTGGTTCCAGGTGATGCCCATCCTGGAGGTCTCATTATTAGGTATTTCTCTAACAGCCACTCTTCCTGTTCCTTTCTGCAGTCCATGTCCAAGTCCTGTCTAAATCTGTGTGTGATACACCACTTTGTTTTTGGAAATGTTTTCCTGTATTATACATGTATTTGCAGAAACTAAATATATGAGTTATATGTATACAATTACTTGATTACCTGATAAGTTGACTGTGTCATTTACATGTATCCACCATAGACTGTATATAATTAGTGGATGGAGGATCCATAACATTATGCATTTGGTTTCTGAATGCTATTTTAAAGCTAGGACGTTGCAGTTTCACTGTCACATGTTGGCTTTTTAGAGCTTTAGGTGACCATATTTGGACAAAAGGGGTGGGGCTGCGGGAGCATGGGTGGAGTTATATGTACGCTAATGCTAAATGCTAGCTTACTGACGCGGTAAAACTGTAAACTACAGTAAGCACTAAGGAACAAAGTCATTTTAATAATGTTTATGGGTGTAAACATTTATGATAACCACAGCTGACTTGTCTGACAGGAAAAAGGCAAGTCTGAAAGTCTGATTCGGAGTTATCATGTTAATTTTTCATGAAATGTTTCTGTTACATTGTACACCAAATATACCTGTCAGTTGTCCATATAGTGAAAATATGTTTGTTGTTCTTGTTTTTTTCAGCTTCCATGAGTGCAACTACATCGTGTGATTTAGTCGACTGTGTGACTAAATATATTTTATTGAAAAATCAAACATAAAAATAGAGTTCATATGTCAATATACATCTAGAAATTGTGTTAGTGTCATATACATTGATGTATATTTTGGAATTTGAAGTGATAGTAACATAATATATAATGTGCATTATAACAGTTAATATGGCTGACATTAACAAAAAACAAGACTACATTATACTATAGACAACATATCAATGGTTGCATACACACAATATAATATATAATTACAAAAAAAAGATTTAAGAAGATTGTACATGCGTTTGCCAACAGAATAGACATAACACTACCTCTGAAATGTTCACAAATGCTCACGACTTTTAGTGTCCGCAGCCTGATTCGGCAGGTGAGATGAAATTTGCTCTGAGATGTTATTACTGAAGGAAAAATTTTTAAGATGGACCACCAGATTGGGCCGGTTCTATGCAGGGGCAAAAGGGGGCAACGGCCCCTTAAACAAAGTCCTGCTCCCTTAAATCAAACTTTCAAAAGTTGGAAAAGAAAATAATAGATATGCCACAAACTCAGTATGGACAAGATTTACTGCAGTAGCTGAAAAATCCACTGAAAAAGCATCTCTTCTTCTGTCTTTCCCTCCGTGCTCTGTTTGTGTGCAGGCTCACACAGCACTCGGCAGAGATCCCCCACTCACCTTCCCTCCAGCTAAACATACAATCACTGTTAGTATGCAAATGACCCAGTGTCAGTAGGCAAGAAGAGCAAAACGAGCTGCACAACAGCGGGAGACTTGAGGAAGCCGCAGATCTCTGTCGTCAAAATCATAGTGTCTCGTGAAATATTTTACAACTAAAAAAAATACATCTATATTTGTACAGTAAACTGGGGAACAGTCTATTCTCACAGTTTTAGTCGCTTAGAGATGTGTTCAGTTTTCGATCCCACAAACACCCCTGTCCGCCTGTCTGCAGCATAGAGCCAAAGTCCTTTAAATATCCCTAAAATATCTCTCTGGAGGACCTGTGTCTGAGGCCCAATCCCAGTTCACCCCTTGGCCCTCCCCCTTACCCCTACCCCTCTGTTTTGTGCATACACGTGAAGGGGTAGTGTTGTTCCGATTCTCAGTTAGACAGAGGGGAAGGAGGGGTGTCCCATTTCATAGGAGAATGTTTCAGCCCCTACCCCTTGCAGTGCCGTTTCAAGGGGTAGTGCAAGGGCCAAGGGGTGGGGGTAAATGGGAGGGCCAAGGGCTGAATTGGGATTGAGCCTAAGTGTTATTCGCACAAATAACGATTTTCCCAAGGCAACATTTTGGCCAGTGAAAAGGCTGGCTGTTAGTTACTCTAAAGAATCCCAAACCATTGGTGAGTCAAAAAGTTAAAATCAAGCTCTGTTCAATTTTGACTCATGTCAGGCCATCTACAGGTTTGGCATGCTCTTGGCGTAGATATCTGGGGCTGTGTACACGCAGATCTTTCTGAAAAGAGTCACGTGTACAGGATGTTATTTTTTGAAAACTGAGAGGGGTGGGAACTTCCTACTGGGAAGTGCATGCCTGTGTCAAAGCCCTGCCCCAGCCCCACAGTTTTTACTTTGAATGGCTTTAGCAACTGGAAAGCAGCACTTACAAAGACAAGGGGCTACAGAGGTATATGTCCAGCCATAACCATGTGCATGCTTCCACCATCTGGAGTGAGCATAAAAGCAGAGAAGCCATAGTGGCGACTGTGGATTCAATGTTGGTTGGCAAAACACAACTTAGAAAAAAAAAAACAACATTACTATGTCAGGAGTACTGGTAATGCTATATGGTTCTCTGTGTAAATGAGTTGGGGCTCTGTGGGACTGCAGAAACTTTGAGACATGATGCAGCGGGTAGTGATAATGACGTTGCTTCAGGTCTTTTTCTAAAACTGATGGAATATACCACGCAGAAGGATGACAGGCTAGTTAGCATTGTTAAGGGCATCCCAAAAAATGCAAAATACACATATAAGGATATCCAAAATGAAATGATCCAAACACTGGCTGAAATGGTGCTTGGAGAGGTAAAGAAAAAATATGAAAATGCTGATACTGCAGGGTTTTGCCTCAAAAGTGATGGGACCAGGGATAGGTGCAATGTGGAACATTTGTAAGTGATAATACAGTTTGTCAGCAATTCCATGCCAGAGGAACGTCTTATTGGGAGTACATCACTTCTGAGATACTGTCACATGTTTCTGATGCTGGCTACAGTGCTGACAGAAAACTCAGCCAGTGTTATGATGGGGCTTCTGTGATGAGTGGGGTTAGAGGTGGTGTACAAGCTCTGCTCCAAAAGAAGCTTGACAGATATGTTCTGTACATCCACCGCTACAACCACCAACTGCACTTGGTGGCTGTGTGTGCCACGCAGAGTGAGCCACGTGCAAAAAGATTTTTTAGCCTATCCAGCTCATTCTACAACTTTTTTCACCACCATCATGTGCTCAATAAACATGATGTACCTTGTCTTAAAAGGCTGCTTGTGATCAGATGGATGAGCCACTATGAGGTGACAAGGTGCATTGTGGATAATCAAGAGCAAATCCTCAGTATCCAGTCTAAGATGACAGAGGATGATGATGCTGTACTTCACCTGTGCACTGAGGCATCAGGCCTGTTATGCCAAATAAAGAGGCATCACTTCTTAGAGATAGGAAAGTTTCTAGTGTGGGTGCTTGGTGTCTTGAAACTAGCAAATTATATTCTACAGTCCTAGTCAGTTGATCGGTGCAGAGCTTCTGAGATTGTTAGTCCAGCACTAGACACCTTAAAAAAACATGAGGATGACTGTTGGGAAGTGTCATCTCCTGCTGAGGATGAGTCACATCTAACAGAGAGAAGGAGAACAATGAGCAAACACCTAGGTCAAAGTTGTCCTATCAACTTTGGACCGTACAGACTTTACTGACAATTTCATATGACACCCCCCCCCATCTCTGAAAAGATCCCTGCTCAACATTCTTGACAGGGCCATTTCAGAGATGGAACCTACATTTCCGCACTGGAATATTGACCTCATCAGAGCCAATCTAGTCTTGCACCCAAATCTAACACTTTTCTTGATCCCACCCTGTTGCACCCCCTGGCTGTGCTGTCTGGCACTGTAGCAGACAATGTAAGTCTGAGAAAGGAAGTTCTTGTGGCAAAACAAACAGATGCTGCTAATAAACATGTTCAAAGGAAACAGATCTGTCCACTGTGTGTAAAGTTCTGTAGGAGTACAAGGAAGCCTTTCCCGAGTTGCATAAATTGTATGTAACACCCTGGTAATTGGTGTGTGTTCAATATCGTGTGAGAGTTCCTTATCCACTGTCACAGATCCTAACCCCTTATCGCCACACCATGTTACATGACAGAAAGTGGAATTTGAGGATCTTGGCCCATGAGAAGTCCATAACAAAAGCTTGGATATGGAAGAATTTGTGAGAGTTTTTGCAAAGGGAAACAGGAGACTTGTAGAGTGGATGAGGACACAGGAGAGTGGAGCTGTTCACTTAGAGAGTTTTCAGTTGCTTGCAAATCAAACAAGCTTTAAACAAGACAAAAAGACACACAAAAAAGAAAAAGTTTAAGTGTTCTGCTCTAAATCTGTTGTATTCTACAAATTAGACATGGGGAATTGTTTTTTATTACTATGTAAACCCTTTGTTTTGTAAATATTAACTATATTGAGAGAGAGCTCCTATTTTATTTTTTACTTTATTTTGCTAATTTATTTGAGAATTACACCATCCAATTCAGATAAATTCTATGTTGCTGGTTATCAAGATCTGGGAGGATATTTTATTTGATTCTATTCCTTATTATTATTATAATTATTATTAGTCCCAGTCATGTGCTGTTGTGTCCTTGGGCAAGACACTTCACCCTCCTTGTCTCCAGTGCTGCTGCTCACACTGATGTATGAATGTGTGTGAATGTTCGGTGGTGGTCGGAGGGGCCGTAGGCGTGAATTGGCAACCACGCTTCTGTCAGTCTGCCTCAGGGCAGCTGTGGATACAGATGTAGTTTACCACAATCAGAGTGAGAATGTGTGAGTGAATGAATAATGGATCCACTGTACGTGCTTTGAGCATGCATTCACATAAATCTAATCCATTATCATTATTATTATTATTATTATTATTATTATTATTATTATTATTATTATATTTTTCAGTTGTATTTTTCAAGACTTGAAAACATTTTTATTTTTTATAACTTGGCCTACCCTTTTTAGTTTTGCTAATATTGGCAATTGTGAGAAGTGTTATTGTAGGGTTTGAATATATTTGATATAGGCCAGCCATTGAAGGTGAATGTCATGTTTTTAGTCGTTATCGGATTAGGAATATTTTATTGAATGTTTTGTTGTTCTATTTTTCCATTTTCCCTCTGAGGGATTGCCACTTTATTGTGGTCAGGGGGTTTGCGTGCCTCAGTGACCCTTACAACGTCCAATCCTATAGCCCCACCACCCCACCCCTTTCCCATCTCCATCACATTT
>JAPQRP010000030.1:14714689-14730944 GCA_037367295.1 Apogon hyalosoma
TTTTTCTGCATATACTATACATTCTAATTCACAGTATACCTCTATCTCCTAAAAGTTTTATACAATAACTATTTGAATTAAGGAGGCCAAAAATGAAGGGTGATCAGAAAAAAAATTGGGCGGCCAAAGGGTTAAGTCACATAAGATGAAGTTGCTGTTGACCACTTCCTGTTTGTTGCATTGAATATTGGTGTTGGGATATATTTACTATGGTAAGCTAGCATCTAAATTATTTCTAAATTTACACTCCCATTGAATGAATTATACAGGTACTTCCAAATAAGACACTATATTACAACTCAGAAAGAGAGACAGTCAAAAAAAATCCAGAGAATATTTTATTAATTTGGTAGAGAAAGACATTCCAACAACAAAAAAACATGTATCTTGTATATTTAAAAGACTTAAAGACAACACATCTCAAAATGCCTGGAATATCAAAGAAAAATGGGAATTAGAATTAAATATTTTTAATGGAGTGTATATTGAGGAATCAATAGTCAGCTGAAAAGAATTTGACTGGAAACAACAAATTAGATATTTTACCATTCCTATCATTTCTCTTTATGTTAAAGAACATATGGTTGCATTTTGTTGAAAAAAATTTGGAAAAACTGGATCCAAGGGTTTTGGAGAACTGTCAAGGAAGACACTGAACATGGGAAATGTCACTTGTAGAACAAGTGGCGTTTCCTGTGTATCTTCTATTACTCCTATAGGGAGCCCTACTTAAAGATGTACAGTGGTGGAAAAAAGTTTTTGGACACCCCATGCATTTGTGATATATTGCAGTAAGAATCACTAAAAAATCTCCAGGTGCAGTTTCTTTTAGTGCAGTCACAGCCAAAACACTAAACAAATCCTACCAAAAACTAAAAATCAGTTATAAACTTAAAATTGATTGGTTCCATAAAAATATACAAGCAATTTTGATTCTTGTGTATTTTGAGTTTTAATAGTTTAAATTTTAATTTTGACACATTTTGGTACCATTTTGATTCACAAATGAAGATTTAGATTTTTATTAAAGACACTATTTTTGTTGTCTCCCCAGAGTCACCAGACTCTATATAAATATAAATACCAGACTTCTTTTTTTTAATGTTTTTATTTTTCACTCATTTGTTTTTTCTTTCTCTGCACTTGTTTGTATTGTATGTTGCTGCTGTTAACTATGAAATGTCCCTATGGTAGGATAAATAAAGTCTTATCTTATCTTATCTTATCTTATCTTATCTTATCGTCATTCATTCATTTTCTGAACCCTCTTTATCCTCACTAGGGTCACGGGGGTCCCTTGGAGCCTATCCCAGCTACATAAGGCAGGGTACACCCTGGACATTTCGCCAGTTCATCCTTATCTTATCTTATCTTATCTTATCTTATCTTATCTTATCTTATCTTATCTTATCTTATGCTTTGTGTCTATATAAAGCCAGCATGTTTGAAAGTTCTTCAGAGACAAAAAATGGCTTAAACAAGGAACCTAATGCAGCAAACAAGCATGTGCAGGGAATACTATTGAATGACATCACGTGAGCTTCACTAGCAGTGGTTAAACCAAACAGGTATTCAGTGTTTGAACCACACTGTTCATGGCTGACTCCATCATCATGGCTTAAGATCCAGCAAGGCTGTCAAGAAACCTGATCAGTGAGAGACAGAGGTTAGCCCAGCGTTGCTGGGCTCAAACACACAAGAAGTGAACAGCTAGGAGCCGACCATTTTGCAGCTTAATCCTCCTAATATGAAGGTAGGTAGAGGGCCAGGTGAAGCATTAACTCCAGCATGTACAGTACCTACCATCAAGCATGCCAGAGGCAGTGTTGTGGTTTGGGACTGAGTGCTGCTGGTTTTGGACATCTCACTGTGATGACACAACCATTCTTCAAACCTACAGGCTCTCTTTTGCACATACAGATAATGCCTTTTGAAACACATCCACAGCATGACATGTTGAATCTGTCATGATTTAATTTTGTTATTTTTTTCTTGTTAACCTTTGAAGACTATTGTCACAAATTTGCCTCCATATTCCACTGTTTTTGTAATGAAGTGGTGCTCAACATTCTTTGTGAATGTACATAGGTAACTTGGTTATTTATGATTCCTGATGATCATGCATCAATTTCAGGGGCCTGTTTTGATAACTGTTACTAATTTGAGGACATTCTACTGAATTTTGGATTATTTTTGTTTTGTTTAGATTGTTGATTGGAAGAACTGATCAGAAGAACGTATCATCAATAAAATAATCTACATACCTAAGACTGGAAAATTTGTTAAATTACTATTATGCCAATTATGCTTTATGTCACCTGCCAATTTCATAGCTATTGTATGTGCTTTATTCAAGCTAATCTATCTAAAAATTAAGAAGTTAAAAATTTCAGCAGTAAGGGGTTCACAATTGATGAAAAAAAAAGCAAAAAAAAAAAAAGCATTTGTTTGTATCTGTCTGATGCAGCCACACCTTTTCAAACAAAAAAATTGCAAATACATCATGGTAATATCTGAGACTTCACAATTTTGAGGATGTCCAAAAAATTTTTTTCCAATACTGTAAACAACATGGACCACAAGTACATGCTGCTGATACTCTTACTTGTTGCTAAAATGATAATAGTGAACTGGAAGGAAACAAAACCAACTACTATAGCTCAGTGGACACAGAGGCTTAAACAGAAAGATTTTTTGCTCAAAAATGGAATTTTGTTACATGATAATTGGGTGTTTGAGTCATATGGTATGATGATGATATGTTGAGTGGAACATGAGCTCATGTAGTTGACTCTGTTCTGTTAAGAGAAGAGGGTTTTTTTCTCCCTAGTGATATTATTTATTTTTTCATTCATCAGTCGTCCTTTGTCAAGTATTTAATGGTATATAGGCAACACTTTACAATAAGGGTTCCTTAATTAATGTTAGTTACTGCAGTATTAAGCATTAATTTACTGTTCAATAATATATTAACAATCATTAATATGTATTACTTAGCATTAGGTATCATATTAGTTAATGTATTAATAAGACGTTAATTAATGTTTACTACTCAAAGTTAGTTAATAAATTATTAGGCATTAATAGAAGTTGAATAATGTAGTTAGTTATCATTATGTATGCACTACTCAGTATTAATTAACACATTGTTTGTATATATTAGTAAGCCGTTAATAATGTCTTTTGAGCAAACATGAACATCTGATCTCTTATTCAGTAAAGAACATGGAACAAAAATAATATGGTAAGAGAGCATGAAAATAGCAGCCTGTCTTCAGTCTGTCTGCTCATCTATCCAGATGAATTTCCTTGTTCTTTTTTTTCTTCTGTGTGTGTGTAGCCTGGTCCTGTGAGGAGGCAAAATGTCAAGCTCATTCATTTTTACAGTGAGTGAGCCATGAAGATGCAGGGGTTAGTGAGCGCAAAGAAAAAGTAAATTCCCAAGTAACGTTATGCTGCATTCATAACTCGGAACTCAGACCTCCAACATGGAAATAGTGCATTGCATACTCTTTTATATACAGTCAATAATTGTAACACCAACTAATGTCAGTGGTCCCGCTTGGGAAACTGAGAGAAAAAAAATCCACCCTGACTTCTTGGAGAATAAGTTGTCTGCCATCACACAACAATGTGTAATGTCAATATCTGGAACATTTTGAGGACAGAAAATGGAGTTTTCAACGGGGAATTTCAGAGTTCTGAGTAGTCATGAATGCAGCATTGGCGTGCTCCAGAACTCTCTAGATGTTATCCTGTTATTGCGATGAATAGTCTAACTAGTTTCCTGGTAGGAAGATGGACAGGACTTTTAAGATTACAACATGCGTGGTTTAAAGTTAACTAAGTTGAAAGAGCTGACAGAAGAAAAAAAAAAACTCGCCTCACAGAAGAAAAAGAGAACAAGGAAATTTGTCTGGGTAGACTGATTGAAGGCAGGCTGCTATTTTCATGCTCCATCACCATATTATTATTTTTGTTCCATGTTCTTTACTGAATAAGAAATCAGATGTTCATGTTTGCTCAAAAATGTTCTCTGTGCGAGTTGAGATGTTCTGTAAATATCTCTTTTAATGTGTTTTAAATAAAATGTGTAAAATATTTTATATGTGATTGTTTCAACTACGTTTCAACTAATAAGGGTTAAGTAATGCTTATTTACCACTGTTATGCATTTCCTAAGGGATACATGTTTACACTTTACAATAAGGGTCCAAAAAGCATTCACTGATTGTTACCTATGGTTAAGTAATGCTTATGATGCATGCATTTATTTAGGGTTTGGTCAGGTTACTTACGTTAAGCTCCCCTGAGCGTCAAAGGCCGAGCTCAAGCCCAGTCTCCCTGTTCCTCTCACCCACATATGAGCTCCCTGTGCTCCCATGACTGACCACCAGTACCGCCAGCAACAACAGCGATGGCAGCAGTACCAGTGACAGCAACTGGTACTGGCAATGGCACTGGGAACAAAGTAGCAGATAGTTGGCCCTCTCAACCCCATTAGTAAATGATTACAAGAGATATTAACACTTTACTAATATATAAACAATGTGTTAATTAATGCTGAGTAGTGCATAGGTAATGATAACTAATTATATTATTCAAGTTTTATTAATGCTTAATAATTTATTAACTAACTTTGAGTAGTAAATTAATTAATGGCTTTTTAATACATTAGCTAACATGTTACCTAATGCTAAGTAATACATAATAATGATTGATAATATATTATTAAACAGTTAATCAATGCTAAATAATGCTCTAATTAATTAAGGGATCCTTATTGTAAAGTGTTACTGGTATATATTGTGAAAATGAAAATAAAAAGTAAAAGAAAAAAATGTATTTTCACATTATTCACATTACACTTGTCTTTCCATACATTTTATTAACCACAAAAAAAGGTAAAAAAATCCACAATGATCCTTTAAGTGTCATGATTTGTGAAGATACAGTGGAGCATTTGCTTAGTGTTTCAGTGAATTAATAAATAAGGGAAATCAATGTGTTATTGTTAAACCTATGCTTGAAATGAGCAATCAAGTTGTTCTCATATTGATCATGAGCAAAAGTGACCCTTTGTAAAGAATAAACTCCACACTGAAAACTAAATTCCACATGGATGGAGAATAGCTGAACAAGAGTAATCTTTTAGACAAAGGGTTTTTAACATGGTAGTAAGTCCTATGCATAAAAAGTCATCCTTTACTCGGTCTTTCAGTTATTTTAGTGTGAATGTTTCTGTGTTGCTGTTGGTAAAGGCTCAGTTTCAATAGTGAGAGGGGTGGGTAGAGAGGGGCCTTGAAGGTGTGTGATGACCGAGTTAATGCTGATAGTATAGAGTGCAAAGTGCAAAGATCTGATCTCCAGAATGTTGTCATGGTAGTCAAATGTATTTTTAGGTGCACCTGTGAGAAGAGCTAGAAGGTGGAGTTGTGAACTGGCAAAGAGAAATGGTGTGGTTGGGGGAACTGCTGTAATACATGGTGTTGTCAGAGTCAGATGGAGATCCACTCCTGTTGCTTGATGAATCATCCATGTGGGGAATCTGCAAAAAACATAGCTTCAGGCCATGTCCACTGTTTGTTCAAAGCAGCCCCATATGAACACTTGGTTTATTTTTTAAATGTGTTATCATTAAAAACTGTATTGTCTTCTATTTTGCAGTAACTCTTTGCCTCATGTCAACCCAATCAAACTACATATCGAGCAATTTTTAATGCATATACCTTATACCAGGGGTGCCCACACTTTTTCAAAAAAGGGTAACAATTTTTATTCTGCTTTCAGGAATAAACATGCCGTTTACTGCAACAGAAAAGGTGTTCTGTGTATTGAAGTACATCCAAACTCAGTCAAATGTGAATGCGCAACATGAATCCCACCACTTCCCACATGTAGAGGAACACAAGAGGAGAATCACTGAGGCTCTGGAGAATGTTACACACAACATGCTGCTGTAAGTGTGGCAGGAACTCCACTACCGACTTGATGTGTGCTGCATCACAAGCGGCACACATTTAACATTTGTAATAACTTTGAAATATTTTATGTCCAGAATAAATCCTATTAAGTATAGTTTCTCCTGACCATGTAGTCACTGCAATATGGACCTCTCAAATGATGTCAGTTTTTTTGGGACACCCTACTTAATGACTAGGTTTGAACATTAGTAGATTTTTTCTTTGCTGATGATACTAACCTTTTCCAATGTCAGGATTCATCAGGCACAAACTGTGAAAGAGTAGTTCAGGGAGCATGAGACTTCATTTTTATACATGGATGGGAGAGACTTGAGTCCAGACCTAAATCCAACTGTCCAACTCTCCCATCCATACTAGAAAAGAGGGTAATTAATGTTACGACATTTATTGTGACAGTACATAAGCATTGTGTGACCTAAACCTTTGCTTTTATTTCCCATTCCTTGATTGTCCTGTTATTTATGTGCAAGCCCACTGAATTGCTTTTGTGTATGAGTTGGGTTGTATAAATGTAAATAAAGTTGCTTTGTCTAATAATATGTCACTCTTACATTTGCATGCGTAGTGCACCAGCCATGCAATCAGCTCTTTTTGAGTCATCATCACTTTTAAAGGACTCGTACATGGGATTGTGAGTGGTTAAAGAGTGCCGAGGATGCACAGAAGCATCCTTGAAAATTCAGGATTCTGGACAGTAGAGCAGCTCTTGACTAAAATTGTATGCCTTGGCATTCTGGGAATGAATCCATAAAGGATCTTTCTTTAGCTTTAAGAAACACCTCTATGCCGGCTTGTTTTCCAGTGATGGTTTTCTGCAGAAGTATCACCCTCCCTCCCCTGCTCAACATAATATCCTGGTTCCCAATTTCTGACTTTATTCCAGCCTCTGAAACCCTGATTGCCTGGTTCCTAAACTTCACTATATTCAGCATGAGCCCCTGCCTTCATTTCATCCTGTTTATTCCCTTTAACCCAACTACTCACTGACTAAATGATATTGACATTCCACTCATTTATTCCTGTCCAGCTGATCTTCCAATTTCACCTGTGCTTCAGAAAACATTCACTTTCTTTTGCTTTTGAGTGTTTTATCTAAATCCTGAGAGCACCTGTATGAATTGACTTGCATGACTTGAATGTATGTACAATTAATTGGAATTATCTTGTTTGTGAAGCCTTTCGAGTAAAAGCATGAAAAGGTCAAATGTAACATTCTGTGAGTTATTGGTAAGTGCACTGTCACTCATTTGCGTATTAAATCACATTCCACTTTGCATCCACTTTAAATGTGTTTCAGTCTGAGTACATGAGTTATGTCTGATTAACTCTTCTGCCTGCAAATGGAAAATAATCTTTATGCTATACCTTCCAGTGTAGCGCAGTACAAACACTTATTTACCTAAAAATGTCTGTCTGCAGTCTAATCTCCCAGCAGCCCCCGATACAGCTGAGGCTACTTCATTTTTTATAGATTTGTTTGCAGACAGCTCTGCTCTTCAGCATCCCCCTCACTTTCACTGTACATCTTTGGAAGTGCACCTTTGAGACTTCAAATATCTGTCTTTGGGCGAGATGTGATTTCTTCCAATAGGATGCTTTCTCACAAGGTGGAGGCCAGCATGGGCATCCTGCCTTAGATTACAGCAGTGACATACACCTCCAATTATCCACAAATAGCACTTAAACTGCCATGGCAGTGCAATGGTTCGATATTAACACCATGAAGCTTCTGCACTGTTTTCCTGAAAAGACATAAGTGATTAAGAAGGGAGACGCTAAAGCAACGGATGAAATTGCCTGCCAGTATTTTCTCTCTTTTTTTTCTTCCTTTTGCAAATTGTGTTTGAAAGTAGGCTATAGTAATTTGATCATGAATGTGTGTCTGTGTGTTTATTGCCCTTTCAGTGGGTTGCTGTTTTTTTTGTTTGTTTGTTTTTTTTACAGAGGCTTATGTAAAGCTGGTATCAACAGTTGGATGGAGGCCAAAAGAAAGTAGAGCCTGAGGTGTGAGTGTGATTGTGTAGCCGTGTTTTTCATATGTATGCATTATATGTTATGGTTTCTTGTGAGGACTAGCTCAAACCCCGAGCTGTCACTGGTCTCCGTGCACACTGACACACTATGGCACACAAAATGGAGGCGCTGCACCAGTCTGCCTCCTTTGTACTGGACACTGGTCTGTCTTCCTGTCCCAAAAATGATAGGCCCTGAACTCGGTGGGCCCCTGGGCTTTAGCCCAGGTAAGCCCATGCATTAAGACAGCCATGATGGGACGTTCACAATTTCTGAGACTGCTGACAGTTAGTGCCAGCAATGTAGGCCATAGGTGTAAGTCACAACCTGCCTGCCCCCCGAGGATGAAATTCATTCCACAGAAGGAGGGATGTAAAAACCCATCCCCCCCAGTAAATTGCACCCTATATATGTGGGTGTGTGTATATATACATATATATAGTATTATTCTTTCAGTCGCCACTGTTACATCAATACCCAGTAAGGATTTCTGTATTCCTCGCAGAGGCAATATTCAACCATATACCACATTGTCATTGCCCCCCTGACATGTATGTGTATGTGCAATGCTATTTTAGTAAGCAGTGTGTGTCCACAGCATGAGAATCTGAACTTTTCCATCAAGGACTGCTTGACCTAGTGGTAGTGTTGAAGAGTAAGTGAGTACATACGATGACAATTTGTACTTAGAATACAGAACACATGCAATTTGTACATACAGTTACTGTTTAAATAATTTACAAACAATAAATAGATCACTGAAAGAGATTATTTTAATTGCATTATTTGCCATGGCACCACTCATTTCCTATAAGCACAGTATTTAATGTACATAGTATGCAATTAATAAACTTGCACCGTAAGCTATTTGACACAAATAATGTGTCCCATAATCAAGGCTAACAGCAATGCAAAGAAATATCATGTGTGCACATTCATTCATAATGTCTACAATGAACCAAAGCTTCCTTTGTGTTTGCGTACACTTCCATCTTAAATCTTAATTGTTAATATTCACTGTTGCCCTTAAAGCTGGAATAAAATATTTTTACCTTTTCTCATGAGACAATTGTGACAATGTGATTTACTCTTGATAAAGTGTAACTGGGACTCAGTATGTAATCACTGGGCATCATCAAAAGTGAATGCTGATGTGTAAAACTAGGAATAAAAGGAGGGCGGATGTGACTGAAAACAAAATTATTCCAACTTTATAGACAACAGCGTCCATTTAGAGCGACACCTGGATTCATGAAACTGTTGGTGATAGTGTTTAAATACCACCTTTATACAACTCCAATATATGCAATAATAATGTGAGATACTGTTGAAACAACCCAGAACTTTTTAAGCATACTACTCACTCTTAGTAGTTTAAAGGAATATGTTACAAATTACATTTAAGAGTGTATATTCTAAAGAGGCATCCTCCCAACACTGTCTATTGATACATTCATGATAGTGGAACTGTAAAAGCTATAAACAGTAAAGGGATCCCTTCCAGTTATTCAATGACAGGTCCTTAAACAGCTGACTGCTTCTGCCAGCCTCAAAATGATTTATCAAGCTATAATCTGAAAGGCTTTTCAGTGACAGGAGATGACAAGTGATGATTGGAGTGTTGTTTATTCATTCAAAAGTGACATGACTCTGAGGCATCTGTTAAAAAAACAACCTAAATGTGTGAAGCTGAGTCTGATGGATCTGACTTATTTATAGGCGTGGACACTGTTTAATTCAACACTGCTACATTAACAGTGGGAATGGTGCTGTATTATATTAGAAAAGACTGACATCAAACAAAACGCGTGTGAAATATGGCCTACAGACATGTTTAAGATGTTTTTAAATTAATCACTTTACTTCAATCTTTAATGGTTAAAAAAAATAAAGTAAATAATATCTGTTCATTTCTAAACGTATAAACTATTTTTCCTACTCTCCTAAAATTCAATTCAAGCACTTGCATCATGTAGAGATCATCTCGTAAAACAACCTGACAACACACATTCAAAACAAAAACCATAATTTCAATCAGATCAATCAATATTCTTACATCTAAATCTCTTCATGCAGTTCTCTACCAGTTATTGCTTTATTTTCTCATACCTCTCCAATAGGATTTTAAACAGTCAATCCTGATGGTTTAAATGTTATCCTCAATTAATTAACAAGGGAGTGCCTCAAGGCTAAATCTTGGGTCCACTTCTTTTCACTCTGTACTTGAATGGTATTTACCGTTTGACTCCACACTGTACTGCACACTTTTATGTCAATGACACAGTCACAGATATATGCTCTCAGTCTTTCCACAAACCAGCCCATCTCCCAGTTACAGATTGCTTTCATTCACCTGCAGACTGCTTTGTTTAATTTAAAATTAGACCAAATGTGTTCACATGAGCAAGAACATCAGACACTCCTTATATTTTGTACCATACTAATCGAATGACTTGCAACACAATTTGAAACTAGAAACTCTTATTCGGCAGAGCCACTTTAAAACTCTGCAACTAGTGTTTGATGTTTATGTGTGTGTGTGTGTGTGTGTGTGTGTGTGTAGGTGTGTGTGTGTGCGTGTGCGTGTGTGTGTGTGTGTGTGTGTGTTTGCTGCCTCCTTTGATTGAACCTGTTTTATAATATTCATATACTGTTTAGATTTTGATAAGAAAGATGTTGTGTTCAGGTCTCTCTTGCAAATCAGATCTTGAGCTTCATAAAAAAAAAAAAAAAAAAAAAAAAGAAAATAAATTCTGAGAGGTCACAGTTACCATGACCTATAACATCTGGATAAAAATCTACACAAAAATCTACACACTGATTACTCAGTCCTTGACATCACCTTTTTAAACATAATGGGGATAGACTGACATACAAACCTTACAGTATATGCTTGGACATGTCTTTAAAAAAACAAAAAAACAGACCCATATTTGCAAATATTTTCTAAAGTTTCTGATTCTGACAAATTCTTCACTAATACAGTACATACAACTTTCCACACACCAAAACAAGAATCACAAAGTCAACCAGATCTACCTTTACATCACAAACCATTCATGAAATTCTCAGTTACTCGTAACTTTGTATAACTAGTGATCTTGATCTTTAATCTTTGGTATTTGCATACAAGTGAATATTTATGCCAAAAATAAAGAAGTTCCCTCAAAGCGTTCCTGAGATATTGCATTTAACAGAGTGGATGGACATGAGGTCACAATAACCATGACCTTTGACCATCTTTTGAGCTCATCATTCTGTCCATGTGGAGTTTTGCGTCAGAGTTTTCAATATTCCATCAAATTGTTCGGAAGCTACTGTGTTTTATTGTGACTGACAGAGAAACTAACAGAAAAAGCTTATTCAGATGATTATAAAAATTCCATAGCACCACCAACACATGATATAACTCTCAAGTAACTTTAGCAAGAAACATCCAATACACCTGAAGTTTACACACAGTAGGCGTGAGCAGAGCCTTTAGACCTAAACAGACACCTCAGCTCAAATGGAGAGGGATTTTTAAGACACAATGTGGCGATCGGCAACTTGGTGATGCAATGGATAGCACCGTTTGTTTGTTTCTTTATTAATTTCAAATATTGCATTAAAATCAAACGTCAAAAGGATTACATAAAAGAAAGTCAAATGTTCGAAAAGGAGCAGGATGAAGTTTAACTTAGAATCTCCCGCCCCCTTACTCCATCCTTCACCTACCCTAAATTCCTATGTCAGATTCCCTAAGTAACTCAAAAATCCTCACATATCAGTCTAAATTATGACTATGCACAAAAAACAAAATTGCTGTATATATCAAAGATAGACTGTCCATGTCGCAGCAGCATTTCACAGTAGAATAAACTCTCTCCTTTTCATAGCAGTAATAGTGCATATATCAAAAACAAAAATAAACTCTGTCCATTTCAGAACAATAATACACATATCAAAAAACAAAAGTACCTTATCTGTTTCATAACAATAATGCACTGACACCTCACAGCAAGAAGGTCCTGGGTTCGATTCCAACACCAGCTGACAGAGGGGACCTGTTTGTAACATGGGTTCTCTCCAGGTACTCCAGCCTCCTCCCGCCATCCAAAGACATGTACTGATTGGTTACTTGGTTAATCTAATTTGCCCATAGTTGTGAATGTGAGAGTGATTGGTTGTTCGTTTCTTTGTGTCAGCCCTGGGTTGAACTGGCAACTAGGGGTGTAAGACAATATCAGTTCTGCAATATATTGCAATATTTCATTTCACGATACTGTATCAATATTAAAAAATACTGTATCGATATTTTTAGGTATTTATTCAAATGCAGATATGGCAGAGGTTCTTTTTTGTTTATTGTGTTTGTTTTTTGTTTATATTTTATTACCCCCCCCACACACCACCACCACCCCCCGAAGGGGAGGTAAGGGTATTGTTTTTGGTTCGGTTTTTTGTCTGTCTGTTTGTTTGTCAGCAACTTTACGCAAAAACCACTGAACCAATTTCCATTAAATTTTCAGGAAAGGTGGTCCAGAATAGATCCCATTAAATTTTGGTGAATGTTGGTCAAAGGTCAAGGTCACCAAAAATATGTTTTTGCAATGACAAGCAATAGGCCAAATCAGGTAAAATGTTTGCGAGGGGCGGGGTTTGTTGTGCCTGGCACCACTTGTTTATTATTATTTAACACTGTTTTATTAAATAATGGTTATTTGAAGCATCCTAAAAGCATATTTTTACTGTCTGAGAGAGGCAGATGTTAGTTCCTTTGTTGGGATTGTACAAAAATAATGTTGTGATGTTAGTTATGAACTGATAGATTATGAACATTGTTTAGCTCAATGAACATCTGAGCAGGATCTTAAACTGTAGTGTCTGTAAAACATAATTTAAGTTTTAAGCTTTTACAGAGGAAAATTTTGTGATATAGCATTAGATCCTGTTCTGATCAAATTAAAAATATGTTTAGTATTTGTGCACATTTCTGGTGTAATTCAGTTCTTCCAGGAAATATTTTTTGAAAAAGAAACAAAAAAAAAATTGCCTTGTTAGTAGTATCATGATATATCATGATATATTGTATCATCATCCTAGTATTGTGATTTGTATTGTATCACCAGATTTTTGCCAATACACACCCCTACTGGCAACACGTCCAGGATGAACCCCATTGGTAGCTGGGATAGGCTCCAGCACCAGCCGCAAACCTTTCGAGGACTTTGTGGTTCAGAAGACGAATGTGGGGAGTCCACCAGAAATGCAATAATTTTATGTGCCAGATCCTTTTTTCTAACGTCTGTCATCTTGGTACCTGTTTCTGTCTATTTTGCATTACCATTCTGGGGCGAGAAGGCAGCTTCTCCCCGCTTGCTGTGCACAGAGTATGAATCACATAGAACCAAAAAGCGAAGGGGGCAGAGGCCAGACTAACTCCCCATGATGATCCCTCTGGAGACAGCAGATGGAGGAGGGGAAATGAAGAATGAAACTGGAAGATAAAGGTGAGAGAAAAACAAAAACGGGCCTACATATGCTGTATGTATAGATAATGGTGTGTGATGATATGT
Organism: Apogon hyalosoma; assembly: GCA_037367295.1. Lineage (NCBI taxonomy): Eukaryota > Metazoa > Chordata > Actinopteri > Kurtiformes > Apogonidae > Apogon > Apogon hyalosoma. The sequence continues at coordinate 14,728,245 of JAPQRP010000030.1, forward strand.
TGTACAGGCTGTCATCTGGTACCATGACCTTAACACGCTTGGTGAATTTACACAAAGAAGCAGACATGTACAAGCTGTGTGCTTCACCAGGGTAAAGTGAAATAAATGGTCCAGTCGCAGCCAATCACTGTCATTTGCTACTACTTTTCAGCCATGAAGTAGGCGGTAGTGCTGAAGTCAAAAGAGCATGTGCTCACAAGTCACAGGTTGTGCCTCTTTCTGTAAATGTACAAGGCTTTTTATTCTCTAAACAACTTCTATTGAAAAAACCCTTAAAGGAAAAAAAACTATTCCACTTTTCTTTATTTACCTTATCTGTCTGTTGCATTCAGTGCACCACAAAGCAAAAAGACCTCCAAGCTATTTTATGGTGAGTGCATTTTCCCTCACACATTTCCCAAAATGTCCCAAATAGCACAGATGGTACAAGATAGAAGAAGAAGTCTTTTTTCCTCCCTCATTTATGTGTTTATTTTTTTTGCAACAACTGCTACAATGCAGAAGTTAGGGTAGGCTTGTACAGAAAGACTTATAAGCTGCAAACAAACAGCCCATATGGCCACAGGCTGAAGTGTGGTTGGTATGTACCTTGATAACATTAACATTAAAAAAACACAATTTCTGGTTTTTGGAAATCAAAAAGAAATTGACGGGGATATTACATTAAAAATATGTGATGCTGAAATTGAAAGAGTGTTTGGTATAAAATTACCTGAGGTTGTTATTGATCATAAATTAACATGGAAAAAACATATTAGATATATAAAAGGAAAGACTGCAAAGTCAATGGCAATCTTGTATAAGTCTAGAAATATACTCAACCATAAGGCCCTACATAAAAATTGCCATAGTCCCTCCTACAAAAACGAGCCATATATATTATTAATAAGGCCGAATACTATGAGCATACTAATCAATTGTTAATGAAATCCCATATTATGAAATTTAATGATTTGGTTTACTATAAAATAATGCAAATAATGTATAAAGCAAAATTAAAGTTACTCCCTGTTTGTGTACAAGGGTTCTTCTCAACACTGGTCTAAATATGATTAGCCAAATGTTTGAAAAATTTTTGTACAAAAAGCTAGAAAAGAGTCTAAAAGAAGGTGTATATATTTGTTGTTGGAGTTAAACTACGGAATGAGGCCAGCATGGATTTATGAATGTGTAGCTCATTTTTGGTTTTTTAAAAAAAATGGCATGTAGGGCAATTTTTGAGGTTACAATTGTTAAGATCTAATAATTAATAAGTAAATAATTTATTTGGTTGGTTAGGTTTTCTGTTTTTGAATGAATGAATGAATAAATGAATGAATGAGTGAGTGAATGAATGAATGAATGAATGAATGAATGAATGAATGAATTTCCTGGTTTAGTTTCACTTTTTATGTTTTTGCTTGTTTGGTTGTTTGCATTTTTGTTTTCTTTTTCCTATACTGAACGCTGGGTAGCTTTATTTGTCATGCAGGACAGGCATTAATATAAGCATTATGCTTCTGCCTGTGCCTTTTCAGTCATTAAACTGTTGGTAATGTTTGTAGCGTTGACAGTGGTTGTATTATGTGATGACTGAATAAAGAATTTTTATCATCATCATAATGTAACTCAAAGCTTCTATAAAATTGGGAAAAAAGGAGAGAAGTTGATTCTTTGCAGAAACAAGGAGGACTCTGAGGGTAATGATCCAGTGGCTCCATAGATACATAAGATAACAACATGACTTATTTTTAGTCAATTACAGTCTAATGAATATGATCGTGACAATTAATATTTCATTTTTGTCATTAAATACCCCTGTTCCCTAGACACTGAATCTTTATCTTGCAGTCTCACTGAAGGCCACTCAATATTGGCAAAATAAATAAATAAATAAATAAATAAAATCACCTTAAAAGTACATGGCGACACGTCCAGGGTGAACCACGCCTTCGCCTATAGATGGCTGGGATAGGCTCCAGCACCCCCGAGACCCTCTCCAAGATAAAGAGGTTCAGAAAATGACTGACTGACCTTGAAAGTACAAGTACATTTTCTATTTCTGGAGACATTATGGTCAAAAATCAATATATTTGGTCTGACTCATATGTGTACTGGTGGTCATTTAACCTACAGAGACCCAAACCTCCACTTGCATCTACTGATCTAAAATGTTTAAAACCCGCTGGTCCATTAAACCTGTCAATACATGTAAATAATCAGTGTAAAATGCAGTTTGTCATCTTTTCAAGGTCATCAGATATGACCCATTTGGACGTTCAGAGGCTCCATAGTTGATTCATCAGTAAAACCTATAGAGTTGGATCAATGACAGTGGATGGAGGCACTTGTTTTATGTTCAGTTATTGATATATTTGACGGAAAAAGTCACTTTTTCTTCAGTTTTCTGTTTTGATATAATAACCTTTGAATTAACTGAGTTTTCATAGATATCAGAATTAAATGTAGGAAATTAAATATAGGAAAATTCATGATTTACAGTGAAAAATGTAAAACATAGAGGATATAAAAGCTAAGTGGCCTCTGTGTGCGTGTATGTGTCTTCTTTATAACTGAAAAACTGGACAGAGCTAACCTTTGCCTTTTGGAGTACTTCTGTATTTTGGGTCAAGGATCAGACAGGCCAAAACAGCTTATTGATACGACCAATACTTTTTGAGTTATTAGTTGTTTTTAAAATTACAATGGGTTTACAGGTGG
>JAPQRP010000030.1:14775956-14792251 GCA_037367295.1 Apogon hyalosoma
TCAAGATTTTTTTTTTTTTCTTAATACAAGCAAAAAAAAAATCTGCAATTAAAACAAGTGAAAATTATCTTGGTAAGATTTTTTGACATGAGATTTTCAAGATCTATTGTCTAGTTATTGTATCTCACGGAAAAGTTACTCTTTAGGTGATTATGTCTGATTTTAAGTGTGATGAGATATTTTGACTGGAAATGAGAAAAATACACTTGGTAAGATTTGGATTTTTGCAGTGGATCTACCCCTTTTTTGGCATGTCCTTGGCCCACACGTTCACCCTTCCACCAAGTTTCATGAAAATCAGAGCTGTAGTTTTCTGTACAAGCCTGCTGAAATACAAATCAACTGACAAACAGTGACAAAAACATGACATGCTTTGCAGAGGTACAGCAATAAACACTGACTAAGTGTGCAAGGTTAAGCCAATTTGCGAATGCATCAAGCACTTGTGATAGGATATCCAACAGGAACTGTCAACAGCTGACGCAACTTTAAGCAACAGCTGGGATTAACAGTTCACTGAGTTTGTGGATAATACTTTACAGGCACAGAATAGATTAATGGATTACTTGCATTTTACACTTTTGAAATCAATTTTTTAAAAATATACATTTTCATTCAAATACACTCAGTTTTCATATTAACATTACAGTTGTATTTATTTCCTTTTTACTCATTCTTTCTGTAATCTGACCTGGTTTTGTAAGTCTGAGTCATTGTTTTTCCACCTCTACTCTCAGTGTCATAGTGTCCAGAAAAATTTGCGAAGTTTAATTTTCTGCACTCTTTACGTTTTAGATCTAAACCCGGAAATTGTGTGTAAACCGTAAAATAAACACAATAACAGTAAAAGTGTAATAGTTGGAGTCAGTTTAATAGTAAGGTTTGGTGCACTGCCCCTTTAAGAATGTAGTCAAAACAAAGCGTGGACTGGCCGGCCGTACGGAAGTGGTTTTGTCTCGGCTGTTACCCACAACAGTGTGTACGAAATGAGAGCTGGTAAATATTTAAAATACAGTTAGCTCTCATTCTGGCCTTTTTAATTTCATTTAAAAATATTTTATTCGTCATTTATAAGTTTGGAAACCGCCTGAACTAAACGAAGGATAGCTGGCTAGCTGGTTAGCTAGCTTCCCCAACGCAAGCAGCCATGCCGTCTTACTCTGAAATGAGAAAAACCAACCACTTCTACTACTTCATCAAATTTACCCTAAATGTCTACTCCATGCTCTTCTCGGTAAGTTTCACACCTGTTTGCGCACATCAGTATACATCCAATAAAAATAATCCCTTTCCTTGAGGTGCAACAGTGTCCACACTTAGACGTGAGCCACCCAATAGCATCATTAGACTCCATTCCAAACCTCCTAGAAAATCATCCGCGTTTAACTTATTCGCTTGTTATACACACACATATACGCCTAGGGGCAAAACTTACGGCTTCTACTAAATCTACAGAATGTATATTATGTTTCGGCACTGATTTGAATTAACTACTTTGACTTATTTGATAAAAATTTCAATTTATAGGACTGGATGGCCTGAAACACCTGCGCGCTTCAATCTGAGCTACATTAAAGCATGACACGTAGTAAATTTGAGGTTCTGCTAAAATAATCATCTGTTTCAAGATAAATTACACCCCGTAATAACCACAAGAGTGTAAATGATTTAAAAAACGTGAAAATATATAATTAAAATGTTATGCACTTGCAACTAGGCAGTGCAATACTAAGTTGGTGTGTTTTCTAGTGGAGTTTGGTGTGCATGTTCTGAGGATGCTAGGTGGCCGGTGTAAGGGTAGCTCGCGTAATAAGGGCACTGCTGAACTTTCACCTAGCATTTGGTACGAGTGTAGTTAGCAATCCAAAGACAAAACAATCCATTGCGTTATTATTAGTTGCATATAATGTGATAACCACATAACAATACACAGCGTTGACTACAGCACGGTGGTGCAGGGCGTTGGATCCAGTTAAAGGTACAGTAATATGGGAAATGATTTGGCCGACAGAAAATAGGAGCTGACTGAAAGGGGCTTTTGTTGGTCATTGAATGACATCAGGTTCATACTATGATTAAAATCTAAAACTATGTACTTACATGTAATTGAATATTTGTAAGTAATGTGTATTTAAGTCTAAAGAATTAATCTTGTATGTTAAGTTTATTTGAAAATAGACTGGTGTGTTTACAGCAAACAGAGCAGAGGTTAATAAAGTTTAATAAAGTTGCATAGCTCATCACCTCTGTTTTAACATGATGGTGAACTGTAGGCTCTCGCAGGTAAATCAAGTCAAAGGTAACATGTATACAAATAGGCAAAGGTGAGTCTAGGCTAATTTGAATGAGATGGTCAGGCAGTGAATAGAGTAAAAGGTCACTACAAACACAGAATATCAGCATTTACCAGAGACATTTGGCACCTACGTACATTTTATTATGAATTTTGTATGTTATTTGTTGTCATGGCTTTCACCACCACTCACAAAGCCATATCTCCATTGCATCTTCAATTTACTGTTTGGAAGTTTACAATAGGATGCAGTTTACATGTACTTTACCTTGTTATAATTGTGTGAATATAAGAAATGTCACTATTTTGATAATTTCATCAAAGAACTACATTACAGTTGATTGCATTTCTAATAAATGTCTTAATCTGGATACTGAAGCTGAAAACTCCTAAAAGTATCAAAACCAACATATTGCAATTTGACAATTTCAGAAGGAAAGGACTGTTGAATTTCTGTCACTGAAAGTCAAGTTGTCCAAGAACAGGACCACCTCGACCTTACCTAAAATATTGCACAGATGAAACTACTTTGTAATAAGCAACATTTTGATTAGCTAGTAGCTGGAACATGAAATGTCATCTCTTATATAATTTAATTACACACGTCTGTTACATGCAACCAGTTACACTCCCCTGTTAATTTTCCCTTTTATTTGAGTTTCATCACCAGTAAAATAATTGAAATAATGTTGAATTCACTGTGATAGATCAGTGGCACGATCATATATATATTTATTTATAAAACCCTCAACATTTTATTGAAAAGAGTCCAAAACGTGAGTAGTGTGATTCCAGTAGCACTCAGGATGTCTTTTGTGTGATTTATGTCTATCGCTTCCTGTCTCTCCTTCTTACTGCTGTGATTTACTGTGGCCCCGTTCAGCCCCAGCCCCAAGCCAGCCATGGAGACTTAATTAAAGCAATCTTTGCTCTTGTAATCTTTAAACTGTCAAAGCTTGGTGGGACTTCTCTGCCTTATCCAACAGTGTATGAACATCAGGTCTCCATCAGGTATTGAGGACAGTTGCAATTGTACTGTAAGTAATGTCTTCAAAGCACAAGTAATGACATATATATATATATATATATATATATATATATATATATATATGTGTGTATGTGTGTGTGTGTGTGTGTGTGTGTAGGGAGAGAGAGAGAGAGAAAGAGAGAGAAATTGCTACCATTAAACAGTTATCATTACTGGCAGGAGGGTTGTACATCAGACTTTTTCAGGGTTAGGTACAGTCATGTTTTTTCTAAGAGTGTTATCAGATTTATGTCCGATAATGTTTGCTTATTCTTATCTCCATTACTGCGTCGGTGAAGGCAGGCAGGCTGACACTGGATATGGGAATCGAGTCAAAGGTGTACCAGCGCTTTATGGTGGACTGTGAGCAGTAAATGGACTTGGAGTGGATGGAGTCTTAAAGCAGATTGCCTCAGTATACCAGAGAAAATCAATAGCAGGACTCTGTTTGTAGCACTTTCATTAGATAAATAAAAACAGTTGCATGACAGGCCCAATTTGACTAATCAGTTGATGTGTATTCTAAACTGTATTTTAGGTTTTAATGTGTCTGAACAGAGGATTGAACTAATTAAAGGCAGTGATCCACTGTGAGGCTCAGCGATCCAGCACACTGTCCAGCATGTCTCTGCAGTGATTCAGTGAACTGGCAATGCTTCAATGGCAGCTGAAGCTCTAATTATGCATTTTAAACCCAATATTTTCTGGGGTTGTAATCATCTTTTGACATTTTGTAGCTCTTGCCCAACATGATGTGAGCACCCAGGGAAACTTCAGCACATTTTGTGGATTGTGTGCAAGAAGCAAATTCATCCAACTATGGGACTGGTTTTACTATGGTGATAATGATGTGTCTCTGGTGAGATCGGTCAACCTAAAAACAAATGTAGCCACACAGAAATGAAAAGTGCCTCAAAGTATCCGGACAACTAAATAGTCTTCAAGTCCTCATGAAATACCAAACAGAGTGCTGTTTGCTTTTGCTTAGTTAAGTGTTTGAAGGGCATTTCTCCTGTGGAATGATGACCCATAAATGCTAGCTATCTTGTCCCTCAACAGGTTACACAATAAGTGAAAAGAATTTCATTGGCTACAAAATCAGAACACATTCCTGAATACAGTATGAGTCATCCACTGTCATTGTTTTTGTTTTGTTTTGTTTTTTTAAGAAATAAAAACTGAAGTCACTAGAAAAATGTGGCACAGTGGTGTTGTGGTTAGCATTTTCTCCTCACAACTACAAGGTTCATGTGTTGAGTTTATCAGTTATCTCAAATCCTCTTTAGTCCCCTGCCATAAAAAACAGGTACTTATAAGTTAGAAGTGCCTTCAGTGGCAGCTCACTGCTCCTAATGTGTGCTGTGTGCTAATGCTAATTGGTAGATAGGTTTACAGCATGTTTTACAAACTGCTGGCAGAAGTTAGCTCCAGTTGTGATGCTGATGAATATTAACTGACTCGAAAAATAACAGCTCTAAGTATTAAAAAAAAAATCTCTGCCAGATAGACTTTAAAACAGTTGGAGTTGCAGATTTTGAGGGATTCACATTTATTTATTTAGATATTTTATTATTTTTGGGTCATCCAGTATGTAATAAAGTGAAAGATTATTTCAGACATGTATAATGTTTTTTTCATCATTAGATTTTTTGAGTGGTGGGAAAGGTTTGGTATTGGTTGACGAACAGTCTGTTAGAAATACTGATGATAACCTTTAAAAATCTGCAATATGCTGATTAATGAAACCATTAGAGTGATGTATTGCTCTACACTACAATAGATTTTCTTCAAAGATAATAATATTATATAAATACTTTATACCTTCATAAGCTCCATAATAAAACTCACCCCCTGTAACAAGACTTCACTGCCTCTGGGAATGCGAAAAGATTCAACAGTTTTGGCAAACCATATGTGCTGAGATTAGTGTGGTAATTTAAGCAGCAATTACAGCCTAATCCATTATTGTGTCTATTGGAATATATCCCTGAATCATTGAGAACACACAAGAACACTGTTCATTTTTTGTTTATGTTGGGCTTAAAGGCTGTTATGACCAAATGGGTGGGAGAAGAACGTCCTTCAATACATATGTGGAAGTCTTTGATATCAGACTATATTTCTCTGCAAAGACTAATATTTTATATTAACAATCAGAAGGACGACTTTACAGCAAACTTTGGCAAAGTGTTGGAGTATCTGGGAACTCAAATTGCAACTGCCTGAAATAGACCTTAAAGCACTCGGAGAACACAGACCTCTGCCAAGGCAGATCAGCATCAGACTGCCTTCTTTTCATTTAGCGCTGTGTCCAGAGGTGAAAATAACACTTGCTTTTAGTTTTTATCACTTTGTCACTTTCTTTGACTCTAAAAGTTGTTTCTAAGACGTTCTCATCGGCTTTGGTCGAAGGCCCTGTGGTGTTAGTTTTCCTCCCCACTGGAGACAGTATGGTGACTCACTACTCCCTCTAGTGGTCACATAAATCAGATGGACCATCAGTGTATATAAATTCCGTGTGTATCTCTACAATCCAATGCATTGGCATCTTTGGAACTTCAGAACTCTTTATTCTAAACACTCTACACAATTTCACAATTTCTCCATATCCCTTTTCTATTATCACCTATAATTCAAACAATTAGTATAATTTTCATCCTGTTTACTTGGACATTACATTCACACTGGTGTTTTTCAACTACAACATCATCATTATCAATGATCACAGGCTCGAATGAAACAGTTTTTCATCTTTTGATCTCTTCATGTAAATTGTACATGTTTTTCAATTTATGTAAATTTTCCCATCTCGTGTAATCATGTCATTATCAGAATGCTATTTCCTATTGGCTTCACTTGTTGCATGTTATTTTGCCTCTTTGTTTGCTGTTTCTCTTTCCTGTCTGGATCACGGAGCCAGTTCCTATCATTCCTTTCATTATTTCAGAGTGAATATAGTTCAGGTTTGTTGTGGGTCGGCGCCTCACCTTGTTTTGAGAACCAACAAAGCCATTTTACAGAATTGCATTAGTCTGGATTCAGGAGGAGCTTTTACATTTGACTATCCATCATGTTTCTCCTCCAAGGTTTCTCCACATTAAAACAAAATGGATAAAAAAAAATAAATAAATAAATAAAAAATGCTGGATAAAGTGACCCTCTACTGAATTTCCCTGTTTTAACCTCAGGCACTGTGTTTATACAAATACACGGCAAAAGAATTCTATCAGTATGCCGTGGATGTAGTCCAAAAAGCTAAACTCTACTTATTTGTCACATTTCCAAGGTTTTGATTGTATGAACCTGCTCTCTCTTCCCTTTAGCTCATGGGGCTTTGTGTGCTATGTGTGGGGGTGTACGCCGAGGTGGAAAGGCAGAAGAATCGAACCCTGGAGGGCCTTTTCCTGGCTCCTGCTGTGGTGCTCATCCTGCTGGGTCTGGTGATGTTTACTGTATCGGTGGTGGGCATGGTTGGATCCTTGCGGGACAACAAGACCCTGCTACACATGGTAAGAATGAAGATGAAGATGAGCCACAGCAATGATGAAAAAGTCTAGAAAACATGGGGGTCAAACTCATTTTAGTTCAGGGGCCACATACAGCCTAATATGACCTCAAGTGGGCAGAGCCAGTAAAGTAGTAACATAATAACCTATAAATAATGTCAACTCCGAACCTTCCTCAATGTTTTAGAGTGAAAAAAGTTAAATTACGTGATTAAAATGTTTATATCTACAAACTATCCTTTAAAAACATGTGAATAACGTGAACAACCTATAGTTTCTTGATAAAAATAATTTAAATTTTAAACAATATTATGTCTCAGCACATTTGCATTACAACTTACAGATTGCAGTGGATCTACAACTACACAAAACATTTAGTCACAGGCAAAATATTGTTAAAATTGCACTTATTTCTCTTCAGACATTTCATATTGTTCATATTTTTTCAGGTTGTTCACATTTTTGTGAAAGGATAGTTTGTAAACGTAACATTTTTGTGTAGTTTTGCCTTTTTTATACTAAAACAAAGTGAAACATTTGGAGTTCTAATTATTTATAGTTTATCATGATGCTATTTTACTGGTCTGACACACTTGAGATCAAATTGGCCTGTATGTGGCACCTGATCTAAAATGAGTTTGACACCCTTAATCTCATTTCACAAATTCATCCCACGGGTCAGATTGGACCCTTTGGTGGGCCAGTTTTGGCCCACATGCCATATGTTTGACAACCCTGCAATTAAACATAATATCTGTTTTGAATTCTGTTGTTTATGGGTGACATTTTGTTTGATTGTGGTTTTTGCTTTAATAATTTGGTCTATAAACAGAAACACAAACATCTGTGATAAATTGAGAAATCAAACATCCGCGTGTCAAACATTTTATGTGTAGAAGTATTTGTGCAGGAAATAATGCATCAACTTTGGACAACAGCAGCAGTTGATAGACTGTTAAAATGAGCTCTTCTTTTGCCGAAATGCTGAAGCGCAGCTGTTGGTATTAACAGTAAGAGAGAAGGAGCTCAAAGGAAGGAGGGATATACAGTATTATTGTAGTTACTATGAAACTATGGACTTAGCTTTACTTAAAGAACTAGGATTGAAAAGTTAACAATAAAAACTGAGTAATGACTCTAAATTCATACAGAGGTTGATGTTACTCACAGAGAGTCTTATGCAGGTTCTTTATGTGGAGATATTTTTCACGTCTTAGCATAGACTTTAGCATAGCAGGGTTTTGAGGCAACGCATAGACTCAAACACTTTTTACCCCTGGGCCACCAGGCTCTTAAACAATAATTTGTGCAATATATGAATGATGTGTGGGTGAGAGAGACTTTATAGTTTTCCAGTATGCTATTTTTTTGTTTGTTTTTACACTGTGTGCTTTTATATTTATTGTTTTTTTTATTTATTGCTATTTTATTTGTTGCACTTTGGTAAGGGCATCCTGAACCAATTCCGTTGTAACTTGGAGTACAATAACAATAATCCTATTCTATTCTATTCTATTCTATTCTCGATAGACTTCATAAGCCTTACATCTCTACTGTATAATTACAAAATCTGTGAATATTATAATGAACATTTCATTACCTTGTTGAGTTTCCTTATATCTGTTACTGTGTGTCAGTCTGTTTTAAGTACATTCTTTCTATTGCATGCACAAAATATTACACTTTTTGTCCTTATTCCAAAAAAACTCAATGATTCTACTACGTTCTTTACATGGCCAATGAAAATGAGTGATCCTAGAATAACAATGTTCACATTAACCATGCATATTTCAGGTAATATATGCATGTTTTCCACACATTAACAGCCTCCTTATTTCATTCTTTCAACCATCTTTTAGAGAAGGTGAGTGTTAAAGTGTCTATACACATCTCAAAAATCTCATCTTCCATATTGCTGAAAAGTATCTTTCGTCTTCTGATCAGGAAGTAGTGATTTCCTTTCAGATAAGCCTTTTTACCTCCGCCTTGCAGATGCAGCGATATCTACTGGTTTAAATACAATGTCGAAAGATTATTTTAAAGGGCAAGAGGCTGTATGTCACCGATTGAGATACATATGTGAGATACAGCCTGTACACATGTGACAGTCTCAAAATCTGAATAATATCAGCATTATCTCATATGTCATGTTGGAAAATCCTACAATCAGGATAAGGAATTACTCAGAATACCTAGAGGGAATCCAAATGAAATGTTGTCATGCATGTAAACATAGTATTAAAAGGTATTTTTTGTATGTGCTTGAACTATACTAGCAAAAAGCCGTATGAATGTGTTTTCTGTCTGTCCACAGTTCCTCTGTGTCCTCTGTGTGTTGCTGCTTCTCCAGGCGATTGCACTCACCATGGCTCTCATCTTTGAGAAGAAGGTAGATGTCTTTTTGAGTGTCATGTTCACACACCCTGCACGTTTCTTTTATATTACTTACCCCCGGGCCACAGCACTCATAACGCGACCGCCTCTCGACTCCACTTCTATCTTTCCAGACATCTGCCTTGTTTCAGAGCAGTATACGAGAAGGGATTAAACACTATTACGATGATCTGGACTTCAAAAACATCCTGGACTACGTACAGCAAAAGGTAGGGTGGTCTGAATCCCCACTGAAGGGCATTTCAGTCACCACAAGTCCATCTCATCAGTCGGTTGGTGATATGGGTTTGTCTTCCCACAGATCCTGCAGGTTAGCCCTCTGATGTAATTCCAGGCTGGTCAAATCTCAGATGACAAGATTCTGGTTTTCACTGTGATTTAACACTTCATGTATTTATTTAATAGGTTTGCTAGAATACGTCCTATACTTCATTACACATGTGATGCCTAATTTCTGTAAAATCCATAATTTCATATACTCATTAGAACCACACAAATAAGTCAAGGCCAAGTTTATTTATATAGCACATTTACAACAATGCAAAGTGCTGTACAACGATATAGGTAAAAATACAAGATGTGATAAAACTAGTGAAAAATATATAGATATGCTAAACCTGATAAAACAGATCCACAATAGTAGGATAAATAGCATCTAAAAACACAACTATAAGATAAGATAAATAAAAGTCACACACTTGTAGTAAAAGCTAGTGCAAATATGTCTTTTAAAGGAGTTTTTATATTGTACTGCAATGTTGTGGAAGAGCCCAACCGGGGACAAGAGTTGAGAATTAGCACTAGCTATAAACTCTATATGCATCACATCAGTTGCAAGCTTGTAACTATGTTTGACTGCATTGTGTCTGTCAAATAAATACATTTAAAGTGCTTAATGGACTGTGCACATGGGATATGTTAGGGCAGAGTGTTCCAGAGCCATCTCACAATGATGAGTTTTTCAAATTTCATAATGCAATAGGAAAAAAAAAAAAGAAAAAAAGAAAATCTACACTAGTTTACAGTCTACAGTTTCGATAATAAACAGTAATATTCACTAAAATAATGACTGTTTTCAGCTTTTTCTCTAAACTGAATAAATAGATTTGGCTGTGGTCTTATTTGGCCAAAAAAATTAATCACAAGAAAACTGTGTTGATGTAATTATCACCATAAATGTCAAAGGTTTTAAGTCTAACTTGGGCTTATGGGTGAAAATTTAACAAACCAGATGGCAAATTGTGGTTTTAGGCTTTTATGACCTTCCATAAAGTATGTGTGCGCACATGAGGATGTCAAATGGGCTACAATGTGCAAACAAACCAGTGTATGTGATGGAATTTAATAACAGATGCAGTGGATCAAGTACTAAAACAGGGAAGAGCAGATGGAGAGACTTTTACCTTTTGATGCAGTTGAGCAGCAATGACTGCGTTAACACACAAATATTCTGGCTTTTGTCATTCTGAAGAGGACAAAAATCTTAACAAGTGGTTTACAGGGTAACATGACTCATTTTTTTCACTGGTGGAGACTTTCCACTGTGTAACCTCAGCCTCGTGTTTGAACAGGGCCTTTAAGCCTTAGAAGGTGAAAAGTGGGAAAAAATAAATCACTGGAATTTGAAGCAAAATGCACCTTTAATTTTGCAGCTCTCTGCTCTCAGGAAAAAAATGCTAAAATATAAAAGTGAAATTAAAATATCACGGATCTGACAGCTACCGTACTGTACCTGTGACAGTCGAAGAGGGAAATCACATCTAAATGACTCTTAACAGGGATTCATAGAATATAACTGCTGCGATGGATGGATGGATGGACTTTATTTTGAACATAAGTAGGCAAAAGAAATTACCAATGTAAGCAGGACACTCCAGTATATTGAAGGAAATAAGTAATTAAAAAAAGACAAACAAATGTCACGCAATGTATAACTACTTTACTGTGGCTTTTTAACAATACCTTATGTCCAAAAAGGAGTAGGAAGAACGGATGACTAATCTGCCCTGGCAGGGGTCTGCACTCTCCGAGTGCTTTTCTCTTCTTCATTTTTTTTCTTCCTATCCCACTCTCTCCCATATTCTTTGAATGAAGAGGACGAGCAAAGTTTGGACAGTTCTGTTCAGAAGCACGAGTGAAAATTGTTATGTACTTTGGCTTTAATGACACATGTACTTGGTTTCTTGTTTTGGTTTTTTTTTTTCCGGAAACATCTTCTGAAATGACATTTGCTGCAGAACAGCATGCACAGGTTAAGTGACTTTGTGTATTTACCTGCCAAACAGATTGGCTCTAATATCTATTTAACCTTTGACCAGGAATTTCCTTGCCTCTTAACTACCATCTCCATAGTTTGTTTTTCAGTCAGTAGGACGGACGCGGCCTGTAAAAGGGTTTTATAACTCTGCAGAGCCAGTGTGGTGCCTGCCATGCAGCAGAGGTCACAAAATTACAGAGATGGAGGTCTCCATTAATTGGACAGGGCTCTGATACTTAAAAGGCTTCAGTGAGTGTCTCAGTACTGTGATTTAAACCAGTGATTCTCAACTGGTAGGTCGCGACCTAAAAGTTGGTCACAAACCCGATTTCAGTGGGTCGTAGGCCTTTGTCTGGGCAGAAAATAATGTTAATAAACCAGTCCTGAGCTTTATTTTTTTATGGAGCTGAGCGCCATCCATTCACACTCCCCAACATTAGGTGGCGGTAATGTGCTGTAATGATAATTAACACCAGACATTTAACAGCATAAAAGAAGAACCAAAAGATTATATTCAGATAATGGAGAAAGTCAGGTATGACAAGGACTACATCAGATATGGTTTTACCTACATTGAGGACAAAAACCTCAGTGTGTTTAATGCTTGAATAAGTGACTGATGAACTTTTAGTTTTTAACTGAGTGAACGTTTTAGTTTCAAAACACACCATCTTTTCATCAGATACATTTGAGAAGTTTAGCTTTTATCGGTTTGGGTTGCTGCTTATTGAGGGGTGATAGTGAGTCCTGAAGTCAGACCAGATAATTTGAATGATAACCTCTAAATACAGGCATAAACTTCGCAGCTGTTCAGTTGCAGCCTTCTCCACACGGACCTATGTATTTTGTATTAATTGGATATACAGAGAGATTATTTGTCTCCATTGGAAGAGGGATCACGGAGCTCAAACTCATCTCTGATGTAAACCAGGCTGTGGATTAACACTTGGAGACCATGAGATTGTTGGTGTTTTCCATTTTAATTAGGCCTTTGGGGTGTGTTTTTTTTTTTTGGTTCCTAAGTGTGTTGTCTTGTTTTTTTTATTTTCCAGTTTTCTTGTTGTGGAGGGGATGAGTATAAAGACTGGGGAGTCAACCAGTACCATTTCTGTAATGGTACTGGTCCACTAGCCTGTGGGGTTCCATATACCTGTTGTGTTCGTCGTAAGGTGAGTACTCGCTCTTCACAGACGCACAAAACACTAACACAGCAGTTTCATGAAATTGTTTTCGACTTACCTTTAATGTTGGTTCTGCTCTTAGATCAGTTTAAAGCAGGGGTGTTCAGATCCGGTCCTCGAGGGCCGGTATCCTGCATGTTTTAGATATTGCCCTCTTCCAGCACACTTGGTTCAGTTAATGATCAGCTTGTCATCCAGCTCTGCAGAAGCCTGATAACAATGTAACAGCTTCCTGGTGTGATGGAAGAGGAAAATATCTAAAACATGCAGGATACCAGCCCACCAGGACCGGATTTGAATACCCCTGGTTTAAAGCAAGTTATAGACTTTCAAAAGACATGTTTACTTTGAGCCTGAAATGTAAAAAAAAGAATGTCAAAAAAGAATGTTTAAACCATTAATTGTTAAATCTACAAAAATGTAAATGTAAAATCAGTAGATTTTATTCTTATTTTAATAATGTGCCTGAATTTTCCCACTAAAATATCTTGTACCTGTTGTAAAATTCTTCCTGATATTCAAGGTTTTCTGTTGGAGTGAACCAAGCTGAGTGGTTTAATGTTTATTAGTTTCAAAAAAAGATGTAATTTACTACAAATTCAATGCAAATTGGTCCAATTACTCCCTTAAATCATGCTCATTATCTGTGTGGAGTCCTTCTAGATGAATGGCATTGCTTTGGAAGGACACATTAACATGTAATACCAAACAAACATGCTGTAATGGATGTTTTGACATTTCAGAGATGCCGCTCATTATGTAAATGTAGCGGCGGTCCCACATGTCAGTCTCATGTCTGGATAAGCTTATAAAGTCACAAAAGTCTGACAAGGTTTTTATTAATGATGTTTCCTGAATTCAGTATCATTAAGTTGTTCTGCAGCACAATAATACCATATCTGGCATATCAATGTGTCACCAAAAATGACTTCCTCTAATATGCAAGAACCCCACATATATGAAATTATGTGCAATAAGTCGTGCAATAATCTTCTGTTTTGCAATAACAATGTAATATTCATTCAATATTCATCAAAATGTAAATGCACTATTTTTATATAGACTTGGGTTCATAGGTATACATACTGACATGTATATATGTGTGTGTGTGTGTATATATATATATATATATATATATATACTTTTTTCATAGGCAATATACACTGTTAATATTGTTCATGATATACTTACTGATTCATAGATATACATACTATTAACATTGGTAAATTTGCATCTATTCATATTTTGTCTATTTTTATTTTTTGATTCTAGTTAGCTCTGTTTTTATATTACTTTGTAAAATTACTAAATTTATATTCTCTTATGTTTGTTTGTTTGTTTGTTTGTTTGCTTTTTTTTTAGTTTTTGTAATTTTATATTTGCTCTGTTCTTATTTTCGGTGGTACTGGTGTTTTTGTTAATATTGTTGCACTGACTGGAGTAGCACTTCTAATTTGTACACACAATGGCATTCTATTCTATTCTATTCTATTCTATTCTATTCTATTCTATTCTATTCTATTCTATATGCACAATGAAATTAGAATAAACATGAAACATTTGGAGATTATGGAGTAGGTTGATTATTATAAGTAATAAATGCTAATGACAGCGAACAAATATATTTTAAGGATGATTTAATGCCTCAAACGTCTACCAGGTCTCACAGGTGCCTTGATTTGGTTTTCATTGTGCACGTGGATTTCGCACAGGGAATTAAAGTATTAGCAGAGTCAGGTGGAAAAGCACTAGCAATGAATAAAATCAAACTGTTACCTGACCTCGCTTTTTCTGCTTTCACAAAACTTTCTATTTGAATATGAGGCTCGGTTTCATTTTATCCTGTGAGTGTAGGGGATTCAAGCATGCCCTTGAGGGTAATCCGGCCTGGAGGTGCTTTATTGGGGTGCATAAATTTACTGATAAGCGAGCTATGGAGAGGACAATAGTACGAAGCCATGTCTTGTTAAGCAGAGATATGAAACTGTTGAGTTTATAGAAGTGTGTTTTTGGTCACCAGAGGAATGACTTAAAGATCCTAAATTGAGATCATGCACCCAATTACCCTCAGTTGAGAAAGGGGGCTGTGATATTTTCCCTTAAACTGAAACTGAAAACTGACGCTATTTGAGTGTTATTCTTTTATAAGTAGAAAACATAAGCAAGAAAAAGTTAAACAAATATTCATGGTGGATGATGTCCTGAAGCAGTCCTTAATCCTTCATTCATTTATTTAATTACAGTCGCAGAAAAAAATTATTAGACCATCAAAAGTCATCAAAAACAATGGTTATGCAATCAAGTACTAACATTTGTGTGTATGATGTGACTAAAACAGACAGAAAAGAAAACATGGAATGCCTAAAAGCACTGTTTTTGTCAGTACAATGACATAGATATGGAAGAACTGAAGTGATTTTGGTTATTATCAAGAAAACATGGAAAATGGACAGATATCAACTCTGAAATTAAACTATTATGAGGTATTTTTGTTGTCATCATTATATTTGTTCAAACAATGTACCTTTAGTTGAACTAGGCATTAAAATGAACAAGAACTGTATTTATTTTTGTGCCATAAATAGGACCAGGTACCAAACGTCACCGCTTTTATTTTGCTTCTTTAATTGTTTGGATCCTGTCATGCATCAAAAAATTCCTGATGTAGTTTAATAGCAGATTTTAATACCTAGAAGTAAATCTCATCAGTGTCAGTCAATGCAGATTTGATACATTTTTATATTTTAGTTGGAATGTATAAAGATATAAAAGATAAGATAAAAGCTAGAATAAGACTTTATTTTTCCCCCTGTGGGGACATTTCAGTTTACAACAAGCAAGTGCAGAGAACAAGAAAGTAGAAAAAACATAAATAAGTGAAAAATGAAATCTAAAGGGAAAAAAAAAAGAAATGTGGTATTTATATAAATATTTAAATTAATATAGAAATAGAATTAAAGTTAAATGTGATTTACATATTTACATTGTGGTTGCACATTCATATAGTGTGAAGGGGGGTTTTACTGTTATATAGTCTGAAGGCTAAAGGGAGGAACAAAGAGTTTAATATAGAGTTTAACATTCAACCTTAATATAGAATTAAGAGTTTTAATATAATATGCAATTTGATTTTTATAAAAGTGTCACTATAGCATTGGGAAAAATCAGTGCTCTTCAGGAACTGGTGTTTAGGTCAGCATTTTGGTATCTGAACTTTTTTGAGCAATTTACACCCAGCTATAGTCATAAAAACTAAGAATAATAATCACAAAATAACAATAGTGAAGGAATTTAAAGTCAAATGACACAAAGTTACAGCATAACTTTTTTCCTTTTTATTTGGTTGTGAAAAAACACCCGAGGAGCTGTAATATTAGACCGGCTCACAGAATGTATTCTGTAGGTATAAGAGAGAATATTCAATCTCACAGTAGCAGGATTGTCCTTCTCCTTCCCTCTGCAATCTGTGTGTTTCCATTTTGAACCCATTCTACGTGAAAGAACAATAACCCTCAAGCTGCAACTAGATACTGAAAATGACAAGTTCACTGAAAAAATCTAAATCTTACCAAGTGTATTTTTCTCATTTCTAGTCAACATATCTCATCACACTTAAAATAAGACATAATCACCTAAA
>JAPQRP010000030.1:14807692-14818031 GCA_037367295.1 Apogon hyalosoma
ATAGATAGATAGATAGATAGATAGATAGATAGATAGATAGATAGATAGATAGATAGATAGATAGATAGATAGTACTGTATTACAAGAGGTTGGTCGTCAACCTTTTGAATATAAAATTTCATCTCTTCATTGTATTATTCTATTACCTGTTTCTGTGAAATATTGCCATAGTCAGTGTTTCCATTCTAAATGACTAAATGTTGTGTTTTGTGAGGTCAGTGAGCTCAACCTTTGACATTTGTCCACCTCGTCATTCCTGACTATGAATCCTTGAGTCCAAGTGGGAGTTAAATCCAGGTTTAATGAGCTTCAACCGAGACGTTGGTGAGAAAATGAACTCACAAAACCCCCCAGCTGCTTGGATTTCCGCTTGAAGGATGACTGGTGCTTCATTCTTTAATATTTACGTCTTGGTCTTTAATTTAACAGGCCTGTTTAAAGGTCTGAATCTTTAACTGCAGGTTTTTCTCCCTCCATCCTTAGACCTCTCCTCTGCCGTCTCTCCCTGGATCGACAGCAGTAGCCACATTAATTCAGTCCACGTATGGTACATGAATGCAAACAGCTCCCTCTCATCCTGCAGGTCATCTCTCCCCATTCACTTCGCACCTCCCTTCCTCTCTGCTGATGATGATCTACAGACAGCCGGTGGAGTAATTATGGGAAGGAGATGAAATGCGTCAACTAAAGAAAAAAAATAATAAGCTCGATGGCCTGAGAGCAGGATGTGCGTAAGTTTTGATTATGGTAATATGGACATGGATTTTGATGTTAGTCTCATGTACACACACAAACACACACAAACACACACAAACACACACCGCGTCCATTATCTGTCACTGAACAGCTTTGGCTATTGGGATGATCATTATCAGTCTCACTTGTTGTAAAGAACACATGTATTGAACTTAGATAATAATGTACAATTTCCAGGATTGTTGGAAGATAGCTGAAATTACCCTGAACTGTCACTCTTGCATCTGAACGTACATACACTCTACAAAATCCAGCTGGAGAGAGCTGGCGAACACACAGTATATCATTTTGTTTTTGATCATTATGTGATTCCCATTATCCTCACTGTGAGCATGTGTACATTTTCTGGGAACGTAGCTACCGATAGTCTGAAAAGTAACAGCAATTACGTAGGTGAACTGAACCATGGTGTAAAAAGTGTGTTTTCCCCTGAAAAATAGTGTGATAGAGCAGCACAGTTCATCAGAATCAGAATAGTTTATCAGAGGTGTCAAGTAACAAAGTACAAATACTTGATTACCTTACAACCTTCATAATTTTGGTGATCTCTTCTTTACTGGAGTAATTATTTTCCAGCCAACTTTTTACTTCTACTCCTTATATTTTAAACCTAGCCTCGTTACTCCTATTTCATTTTGGCTTGTTTCCATTCTGGCTTGTCATCGTTCAATTTAAAAATAAAAAAACTATCCAGATAAATGGTGCCATCTGGATAGAGTGAATTTGATTGTGATTTGATGTGAAGTATAAACATATTCCATTCCGACATTCTATTGGTTTGTATACAATCCGTCACACCTGACTTTTTGCATCATTCCAATACTTATATTCAACTAGTCATCATATCTTCTGCTCCATTAAACACATGTTGATGCTCAGTCGTACATATATGGTTCTTTAATACATTTGATTGGACTCAGATGCGTTCATTTTCAATGGGCATATATGAAACAGGTAGACTAGTGCATCCCAAATGTTTCAACATTTACATTTTAATATAACATTATAGTCATTATGGCCTTTAGAAACATGTTTTTTTGGGGGGTGGGTAGTGCACTATAGGCCCCTGTGGCACCGCCTAAGCTTTTGTCCTAATGGTATTTTTCCTCCGTACATTTACTTTTATACTTTAAGTAGTTTTGAAACCAGTACTTTTACACTTTTACTTGAGTAAAAAGCTTGATTTGATACTTCAACTTCTACAGCAGTCTGTTTAAACCCTAGTATCTGTACTTCTACCTGAGGAATGAATGGGAATACTGCTGACACCTCTGTACTTTATTAATCCCAAGGGGAAATTATTGTGTGTTACAGTTGCTCCATTCAGGCATAATAAAAAGAAGCAGGATAGAAATTATCAATAAAAGAAAAATAGAAAATAAAAAATAAATTAAAAAAAATATTTATATATATATATAAAGCTCTACATATACAAATGTATATGTAGCTCAGTATATGTAGCTCTGAATATATATATACCAAATATACATATTAAAACACTCTATTAACACATAAGTAGAACAGTAATTTGTACAATATGTAATAGACACCTTACTATCAATATGATGAATATAAAAATATTGTGTTATTAAAAATTATGTGGTTATAATGAGGAAAATGACACAGAACAATGGACTAAAATAACCCGGTTCAACAGTATAAAGTAGTGGAATAGAGGTCTATTTTACAACTTGCAAAACAAAAACACCAAAAAATAGTCCATTAAAAGAACAAGCACAAACGAATAATTTAATATGTGTTAATGTTGTGGTCAAGGTGAATAAATTAAATGGTTTTATATTTATGAGAAGATATTTGGAACACTGCAAAAAAACAGAACAATATGCAACCAATCCAGAGCATTGCAACTTAAATTACTATAGAACAGGGGAATTCAAATCCGGTCCTGGAGGGTCAGTATCCTGCATGTTTTAGATATTTCCCTCTTCCATCACACCTGGAAGCCGTTACATGCAGAGCTGGATGAGGAGCTGATCATTAACTGAACCAGGTGTGATGGAAGAGGGAACTATCTAAAACATGCAGGATACCGGCCCTCCAGGACCAGATTTGAATACCTCTGACATAGAACGTTCTTGACACCCGATGGTTTTTCTAAATTCAGAACTGGAGCTTCACTTATGTGTCCTAAGTTCAGAAGGAATGCAAGTGATCTTGCACATTGCCTTTGGTTCTGCCCTAAATTTCAAAGATACTGGGAACTGATTCTGAGGGAACTGGGAATATTTTTTGGGTCTCAGTTGGAGTTTGACCCACTTTCATTTCTCCTTGGTCTTCCCAGTGCACAGGTCCGTAACAAACACTACAGGAAACTCTATAATGTCCTGACCTTCTGTGCTAGGAAAAACATAGCGCTGAACTGGATTTCTCACAAACCCCTACAATCTCTGGATGGTGCAGGATCATAATGGAGCGCATTCCACTGGACCCTCTGATTTTCCTGACCCACTCTGAGACTGACAGCTTCAGTCAAATGTGGAGATCTTTCTTGGAATGGGTAACTGTAAATGTGTTGGTCATTCTGATTAGGGCATTTGTTTGAGCATGAGGGCTGTATGGGCGGTTTAGTCTGAGCCGTGTTTTCCTGTTGTTTGTTTGTTTATTCATTGTTTCTGTTGTGTATGTATTTTTTTATGTTATAAAAAAATCTATTAAAAAAACTGTTTTATATTCATTCAACCTTTATTTAATCTTGAAGTACAATGGTGGATTTGCCTACCACCCCCCCACACACACACACACCACGCCCTGTTTGAACATGTTAAATGTTGAAAATGATGTAAGCCAGAATTTGAACCCTAGTCTCCCACATCATAGACTGTAGCGCTACTTACTGAGCTGTCTGTCCACATGTACTGCAAAGTGCAAATGTTTGTGTCCCAATGCTCTCCTATCTCTTCTATGGGGGGAGGGGGGGCTGTGCATGTGCCATTTATGATTAGAGTCTATATGGAAAAGAGACTTAAATCTAAACTAAACTAAAGTGTAATCATGAGGAGACAACTGTCTGTTCAGCAGCATTTGGATCTGTATGAAAAACAAACGAGCATTATAAAGTCAGAACGATAGAACTGCAAGGACTAAATATTAAATATCTTTGAGGTGCTGCAGAAAACAGCCAGTGATTGAGTGAATCACACACAGTTGTCAAACATAGGCCTATACCATTTTACATTATTTAGAATGCAATGGAATTCAATACCATAACTGAGGATAAACCTTATTAAAGCCAAGTCTTTGCTTTGGTTGGTTGGTGTATGTGATTTAAAGCACTTATAGTGTTAATTTTGCTTTGCTTTGCTCCCTTGAACCCCCACCAGCGTTCTGACTCTGGACCCCATCACCCCCCCCCTTTTTTTTTTTTTTTTTCAGGATCTGCCACTGAAGTATATTGAGGTTCGGGGCTCACTTACATTAAAGTCAAGAAGTAGGTCACAACAACAAACAGTGGGGATAAATAAAAAGAAATTCAAGCAATAAAATGTAATAAAGATACGAGAAAAAATGGTAAACAATAAAGCCACCAAGAATAACTTCACTTCAATTCAGTTTTATTTACGTAGCGCCAATCATAATGCATGATTGTCTTCATGGCAATTCAAAATTTCAGATCAACTCCTTAAAAAGATTAGAGAGGAAACCCAACAGATCCTCCAGGTGTAAACCCACAGCGGCAGCAGGGAGGAAAAACTTCTTTTACCGACGGAAAAACCTCAGCTTATGTTTGTGGGCACAGAAAAGAGAAAAAAAGAGAAGGGGTTGAGGTAAAAAAAAAAAAGTGACAAATTGAAATATTAAAATGACTCTATATGGATGAAGTAAGCTTAAGTTTGCTCTGAATGCATCATATTTTACATGAGCTCTCCTGTCAGGTCAGACAGACAGGAGGAAAAGCCTGATGGGAGTTTTCTCTTCCTTAAGTCGCTGAATGGTCTGATGAGTATGAAAATAAAGTGACTCATACTCTGATCTTCACAGTCGCCAGCTCTAAACCCAGACGAACACACACTGGAGCTTTTTGAGTGACGTGTCAGACAGTGTCCTCCACCTCCATCATCAAAACCAGGGGGCAGTTCATTTTTCCAAGGGGCCACATGAGAAACTCCAGTTGTGTCGGAGGGTCAAACCAACACAAAGTCACATATGATTCTACTCAGTATTATTTTTCTCCTATTGTAAAAAGTACATTATAGTTTTGCAAAATGATAAGAATATTCCGTAACAATAAATATATGAATTAGTGTAGTTCAAATAGAACAAATGAACAGTAGAAACAATACACTCAGTATTTCATAACATTTTTAGCCTTGCCTTTTAATTTCACAAACCAACAGTGAAAAGCTGTTTTACAAAACATTAAACATAGACACTGGACTTTTTCGTGAGAATAATCCAGTCTGTTTTGGGCTTGAACATGTGCACTGAAATCTGTGAATAAATATTTGGCAGTCCATGTCCTGTTAAAAATGCGACATTGTGAATCAACCTTCCTTTTTTTGGCATTAGCTGACATTTTGAGGGTTACCCGGCAAACCTCACTTTTAGACGCTTTCAAGCCAAAGGTGTTAGGGCAATTCATGCTCAGAGGTACGCACACATATGTGTCCATACATAAATAACAGGGCTGTCAAAATCAACGCATTAACGCGGATTAATTCATCATCATGATTAAGTGATTAAAAATTTGAATGCAATTAATCCGTCTGCAGCAGAATGACTCTGAATGTCTCTGCCAACACATTTGAGTCAGTTTGTCCGGGTAGAGATAGCGTCGCACATGCATAAATGGTCCGTTGATTTGGTAGTGACAGGCAGCAGAACCAACCCATAAAGATGGAAGACAATAAACAGCACGTTGGTCCTCTGGATGGAAATATGAGGACAAAAAAAAAAAAACAACACAGAACAGTCGACCGACATAAAGTATTACACACACTCTGCAGCAAGGAATTTTCTTTTCACTGAAGCACAAACAGCTTAAAATACCACATTAACGTGAAGCATACATTAGTCTGGGATTCTGCTAACACTGTTTGCTCATGCAAAATGAAACACAATAACTATAGATTAAAAATGAATGATATTTAATTGTGATTAATCAAAATGAATCCACAGCAACCCTGTGATTAATCTGATTAAAATTTTAATTGTTTCACAGCACTAGGAAATAATAAAACCCTCCTTTTCAAAATAAAAGCAACACCTTTGAAAAGCATGCATGGTATAAATACTTTCTCATTTACTTTCTAAATTATGAGTGACCTCACAAGGGGCCGGACAGGAATGACCAAAGGGCCGTAAAATGCCCAGGTCTGATCAAAACAGAAAATGAGCGAATATGTCGAACACATAAAGACCCAAACAACCACCAGCACCAAAACCATCTGCTGATCTTAACTGTTTAATACCTGTTGATCCACTAATCCTATCAATCCATGTAAATAATTGGTGTAAAATACAGTTTTTCATCTTTTTATGGTCATCAGATGTGACCCATTTGGACATTCAGAGGCTCCGTAGTTACCATGGAAACACCGTCATCCTCTACAACATTGATTCACTGGTAAAACCCATGGAGTTGGATCAGTGACAGTGAATGGAGACACTAGGTTTATGTTCACGTCATAATATTTTTGCTGAAAAAGTCACTTTTTCTTGAGTTTTCTCTGTTTCTAATATAATAACCCTCAACTTTAATTTGAGTTTTTATAAACATCTACATGATCAGAACACTAAATATAGGGAAATACCTAATTTTCACTGGAAAAAAAAAACGCAAAATACAGAGACTAATATTATAATAAGTGACAATCAATCACTTAAGAAAAATTAGATGTAGACCAAAAAAAAAAAAAAATGGAACTGCCACAAACATAGCACTGATTTTTCTGGGTTAAGAGGAATGGTATTCACCCCTCCTGCAGAACTCCAACTGAGGTCCAAGATGCATCAGTCTCCATGTTTTTAAAGTATCATTAATTTCTGAATCTGTTTGTGTTTAAAGTGTAGATAAATGAATGCCTCCAAACTCCATTATGGTAGAAACATTAAGTGATTAAAAAAGGCTTTACAAGTTTCTAAAGTGTGTTACATATAGGACTTGATCATTTGTCTGTGTGCTAATGTAAACACTGTAATGTCTCTTAATGGCTACTAGGGGTCAGACTGTAGGTGAGAAAATGAATACAGGCCAGTAAGGCTTATTATGATTGTAACACCTCACTATTAGGTTGAGGTTTCTGTTCGAATTACTTATCCCCCTGAAGAAATATTAACTTGTTTTTTGTTTTTTTTTGCAGCTATTGCTACAATTTCTGTCAGGTGCAAAAAACATAGTAATGCATCAAACACAGTTATCTTTAGTCTTTATTCATATTTTTCAATAGCTTTTTTTATTTTAGTGAATTTTACAAGTGCAGGTGGATATTTCATTTTAAAGAATTAGCTACTTTTTTGTGTAGTTTTTATTTAGTTTTAGCATAGGTTTTAGTTTTTCAGGTATTATAATTATTTACCAAATCATTATTTAGTAAAAGTCTCACACTGTGCGAAGACAATCTATTAAATGTTCTATTTTCCAATTTTTTTTATTTGATTACTTTAACCCTTAAAGACCTACAACAAAGTTTGTGATGACTTTCAAATGAATTTAATATAACCTAATTTATTATAATATTAGCCCCGCATTTTTAGCAAAAATGAGGTATTTTCCTATATTTTATTTACTGATCATGATCAAAACTGAAGCAAAAGTGATCTTTTTTTAGCAAAACGTAGTATTAACAGCACTTAAAACATGCATTTACAACTGCTGACATTTGTCAAATTTGGTCGATGTTGGTGTTTCACGTTCACTTTGGAGCCTCTGAACGTCAAAAAAAGACACTGCAAAACTGCACATTTTACCTGAATTATTTCAATGTATTGATAGGATTAGTGGTATTGCAGTTGATGCCTTCAGTTGCCGGTGGTTGTCTAGGTCTTAGAGGGTTAAAGAGCTGTTTTATATTAAGTGGGAACAACCTTAGTGCAAAATGAGGGATAAAATAAAACAATGATCAACCAGGTTCTTCCCATGTCTGAAGCAGAATTTCTCCAGCACATCAGAATTTTGAAGTTTGCACAATTCACAATAGCTGCATATCACACCAGCATTTCATTTCCATACGTCATAGAAGCTCAGAAGACTTTTAAGATCTGGAAGAAATTTGGTGGAGTTCAAAGTAATGCAGAGCTGGATGGGAGAATTTTCTGCGGACGTTGATATTTTCCACCCAGTTTGGTTGATGTAAGTAATGAGTATGGTCAATGATTTCATCAAGATATTTCTGATTTAACCAAACTTAACGGTGATTAAAGCTGGTTCCTACAGTGGGAAACAGCCCACAACCTACATGAAAAAGCATGTTTTTGACCAAGATAATGGACCCTTACTGAGGTCTATACTTCATTGGGCTTGATGTTTATATCTGGAAGTAAATTTGACCAGTTCAACACATATTATCTTCAGACTGTGAATACACAATAAATGATAGAATTGGAAGATGACAGGAAATGTGAAATGTCAAAATCTGGCAATTACGTACTAACAGTTTTTGTTTTGTTTTTTTAACCTTACCTTACCTTACCTTACCTTACCTGTTGTTAGTTTGTGTTATATCATGCAGTATGGCTTTGATTTACTTTTAGATTTAGGTCCAATCCCAATTCACCCCTTGGCCCTCCCCCTTCCCCTTCCCCCTTGGCCCTTGTAATTGGCACTACCCCTTGAAACTGAGCTGCAAGGGTTAGGGGTTAAAACATTCTTCTATGAAATGGAACAACCCTTCACAACCTGTTACGTCATCAGCAGTCATCAATGCCGCTATTAACAGGTGCTGTAATTTTGTTTCCTAAAGTATTCCCCATGCCGTCAGCAGCTGTAACCATCTCTGTTCCATGGGCTTTGGTCATCTTTTTGCAGCTGTCAACTATAAACCCCAGAAATGCGATCTATAACACACTGAAACAGCATTAAACGGTCAATTAAATGATCAAGTTGTTTGCGAAGAAAATCTGTACATTTGTGTGTTTCTTTCACCACACTGCTGCATTTGTTTGCTGTGTTTACCTCCATCTTGCTGATGTTTCGAACAGAAATATGGGAGATTTCTCCCACCCCTCTGTTTGTAGCATGGTCCTGAAAAATCTCCGTTTTGACGGCTATACAGCCCTCCGCCGTGGTCCTTCCCCTCTGACTAATCGACAATCGGGACAACACTACCCCTTCAAGTGTACATGCAAAACGGAGGGGTAGGGGTAAGGGGGAGGTGCCAAGGGGTGAAGTGGGATTTGGCCTTAGACTTCAGTGTCTCTTCTGGTTTATTAAAATAACCCTCATTCAACATCAGTCACTGGCAGTTCTTTTATACAGTCAGTAACAGTCACACTAACATTAGTCAGACATACAAACATCCATGACTGTGTGCAACTTTGATAGACTTACCTCAATATTCACTTAAAGGAGCAACCTCACCAAGAAATCGCTAGCTAATTTCACACTAAATGCATCATGCACTTTGGGGTAAAAGGCATATTTTGTGCCGTTACCGGGTGCTTCTGCCTCAGGGTGTCGAAGCTATAGATTTCTGCATTGCATGGTTACTCAAGGGCCTCTCATTGTGCACATTGCCCAAGACTCATCCTACTTAACTTCTTTATAGAGTCACTGCTCTTCAGATCCGCACCTCTTTATCTGCAGTCCCACTCCATTAGATACTTTTAATAGCCTATCTCAGATCGTCTCCGCTTTATGAGTTTTTACATCATTGGGAAATATGGGTGATTATAATTGACACAATCAACTGAGAAAGCTTCAGTTGATTTAGAGGTGGAGTTTTAGGAACAAAAACTGTCACTGCCATTTGTCATATTGAACACTTGAAGGCCCCAGACCCCCTGCATTACTGATGGAGAAGTCGTCTGTCTTGTGTGTTTCGTTGATTTGTGGAGTAACTCTATGATG
The DNA here is from genome assembly GCA_037367295.1 of Apogon hyalosoma. Taxonomy (NCBI): domain Eukaryota; kingdom Metazoa; phylum Chordata; class Actinopteri; order Kurtiformes; family Apogonidae; genus Apogon; species Apogon hyalosoma. Next base: position 14,817,474 of record JAPQRP010000030.1, read on the forward strand.
AAGTGGTGTAATTTACTTTCTCTGTCCTTCAGCATGCCCGATCTACCGTCACTATTATTACTGATTTTCTCTCAGAAGCTCCTCTGACCACCTCTATAGAATAAAGATGTGAATGGCTGCACTCTGTTAAAGATGACAGTGCAGTCACGTCTAAAGCTATATGTGTGAGTGCCTGCTCTGAGTGCAGAATAGGCAGTGAAGAGCTTCTTATATTACGTACAAGATGAAAGGTGAAAGGAAACTCTTCACCAGTGACAACTGGACGCTTATTTAAGTCATTTAACCTATAAAGACTCAGTGCTACTTTTGTGGCAGTTCCTTTTTTTTTTTTTTTTTAAATGTATATTTTACATTATGAAGTTATCCTCTGCATTTGGGATTTTTTTCAATGAACATCAGTTATTTTCCTAAATTTAATTTACTGGTCATGTGGATGCAGAGGTGTCAAAAGTATTCCTCTTCATTCCTCAGGTAGAAGTACAGATACTAGGGTTTAAACAGACTTCTGTAGAAGTTGAAGTATCAACTCAAGCTTTTTACTCCAGTAAAAGTGTAAAA
>JAPQRP010000030.1:14857746-14876151 GCA_037367295.1 Apogon hyalosoma
CCATTTTGACCAAATAGTGAAAAAAGATTCCCTTAGACCCTTAAAACAAAATGTCAGCTTCTCCAGAATGTAAATGTCCTGTCTATATATATCCATTCTTTAGTTGTAGGTGCTTCAGGCTTTAACCATTTCTAGTGAGAGGCTTTTTACTTGCTGCCAAAAGCATTAACAATAGTTGGGTTTTTTTTATCTTTCAGAGTCCAGTTCTCAAATGAAATATCTCCTAAGTACAGGAAGAGAAGTGCAATTTTAATGATGTTATGTTTGTTAAAATATTAAATATTGTGTGTATTAGCAGATCCACTTTAAGATCTGGATGTCGGATTGCACATGTGTAAATGATAAACTGAGGCATATAATTGTTAATCCATAAAGGCTCAAACAATCAAAATCATCTACTAATGTAAAAGGTTTAATAACTTCTGATCCACTAAAACCTATCGATCCATGTAAATAATTGGTGTCAAATACAGTTTCATGGTCATCAGATTTGACCCATTTGGACGTTCAGAGGCTCCGTAGTTACCGTGGAAACACCGTCATCTTCTACAACATTCAGGGTTCCCACTCTTTCCCTGAAATTATTTTCCAGGACTTTTCCAGGACATTTTCAGCCACGACAGAAACAACTTACCCTGTCTTACACTAATCCCCCCCCTCCCCTTCTTTGGAAGTGTTCTTTTCTACAGTTGTAACTTGCATTTACCCAGATTGTTTCTATGTGCAGTCTATGGCTATAATCTATCTATGAAAAATAATTATGACAAATGTATCATAGAATAATGCAAACACATCCACAGATTACAGCCTAGCACTTCATTAGCCTGACAAACTGGAGTCTCTCCTGCGCTTGCTGTACAAATATTTGTATATTTTCAATAAATCACTGAAAAACAATTTCCTTTGTTTTATCTCAGTTTAGGCAAGGTCACAAGGCAGGGGGAGGATAAATCATTTTCCAGAATAACCTAACCGTTTCCAGGACACTTTACCTTTTTTTTTTTTTCATTTTCCATATGTTTTCCATGACTGGAAAATGTGTCGGTCATTTTCCAGATTTTACAGGATGCGTGGGAACCCTGGACATTGATTCACCAGTAAAACCCATGGAGTTGGATCAATGACAGTGGATGGAGATACTTGGTTTATGTCCAGTTAATGATAAATTTTGTTGAAAAAGTCACATTTTCTTCATTGTTCTTTTTTTCTGACATTATGACAGTTAATTTTAATCTGAGCTTTTATGAACATCTGCATGATCAGTAAATTAAATATGGGAAAATGCCTGATTTTTATTGAAGAAATGCAAAAGACAGAGGATAATATCATAATAAATAGTGATAAGTCAGTTATAAAAGGTTAAAAAGGAAGAAAAATTAATTTGGGAACTGCCGTAAAAGTAGCTCTGGGTCTTTATGGGTTAAAATTGTACTAATTTTTCCTAAGACATTTTAGGTTGTTCATGTTATTCACATTTTAAAGAAACATTGTAGATGTAAACAGTTCCATAATGTAATTTTACTTTTTTCACTGCTATTGTTTTACTGGTCCAGCCCACTTCAGATCATATTGGGCTGAATGTGGCCCCTGAACTAAAATAAGTTTGACACCCCTGCTCTAGGGTAAGAAAAGCAGACAAAGAAGTGATAAAGTTCAGATCGATGCCGGAGGACAGTCTGTGGGGTTGAATCTTTGGACCAGAGGGTTCGGATTTAGTTAAAACAGACACAGATAAACACTGACAGTTTATCACTTTAAAAGCAATCGTCTGTCAAAGGCCTGCCACAGAGCGCTAAAGTGTTCCTCTAAAATAAATGTCCTCTGCACAGAAACTGTCTGTTTCACATTCACACGGTGTCATCCTGGACGCTGCCGGCTCTGAGCAGACATGTCCTGAACTGATGCTGAGCTCAAAACAACCTCTGCTGCTGTGTATTCCTCACTTGTTTGTCTCCAGGTGGGTGAAGTTTGAGGAGAAGGTGGAGGAGGGAGGAGAGAGGTGGAGTAAACCCCACGTGTCCACGCTGTCCTTGCATAGTCTTTTTGAGCTGAGGACGTGTCTCCAGACGGGAACGGTACTGCTGGACCTGGACGGATACTCGTTACCACAGATAGTCGGTGAGATGTTTAACCCTATAATGCCAAACGTATCATATTTGATATATGAGTTTTGAAGCCCTCTACATGATCAGTGTGATATTATTTGTCTTGAAAAACCTGATGTATACAATTAGATACATGCAATACACATATTAGATTAGATTAGATTAGATTAGATTAGATTAGATTAGATTACATTAGCTTTATTGTCATTTGACATGTCACAGCAGAATGAGACACTCAGCATGCCACAGCAAACGAAATTTCAATGCACAGTTCTCCAAAACCCGTGCTGTCGCTGCCATATTACGGCGCCACCATCATCAGAAGCTTCAGAAGTTACAAAACAGAAGTTGTGATACAGATGCAAGCACATACATAAGACATACATGAGACGATATGCAATACATTTATATAATAGACACAGTACATGTGGTCACATGATGGAACTTTTTCAATGGATTCGGTGAGTGGGGGCGACAGAGGAGAAGAAAAAAAATCTGAGGCAGACTAGGTGGGATGAGGGGGGAGGGGGGAGAATGATAGTATGTAAGTGCAAGTCCTTGAAAAAGTTTGTTGTGTAGGAGTAGGAGACACAGGAACCTCAGTCCATATCAGTTCTTATCAGTTCTTTCTGTTCTGTGTCTTGGCCTTGGAAGGATGTTATGACTGGATGGGAATAGATTAGATGAAATCCAGCTGCTTGCTCCAGATCCCTGGAGAAAATAATTAAAACTGGGAAGATTTGATAGATTTCTGCTCAATTTAGTTATAATTCAATTTAGTTATAACTGGTCCTCAGCATTTACTCTGCACTTCAGAGCAGATAGATCTTGTTCCACACAGTTCTTCTAAACTCCTACTCAGTTCCGTGATCTGCCGAAGTGCTTCTGCGGTCTGTCCAGTGATGAAATCCAACTTCTTGTGCGAATCTGCCGCTCGTCCCATCAGATCCAGCACCTTGTCCTCTGACTGTGACACCACCTGCTGTAATACCTTCACTCTGTCACCAATCACTCCGAAGTGCTCCTTAATTTTGACCGACAGCAGCGGGGTCTCTTTATGCACTGCCGTTTTTCCAACTTTACGAAAGACCAGGGCCATTCCAAGACCAATCAGGAGATGCCCGGCTGCCATGAATCCAAATAGATACACATCTTCAATACCTCCACCGACAGAATTGACAGACATACCACACGCCACTTGTTCCAAGCATTGATGGCATACCCAGCTGCAAAAGTTCCATCAGGGCAGGTGGGCTTTCCCGGACCCCTGTTTCTGGGTGAGAAAATCTTGTCAATCGTGCTGAATGACCAGCTGATCAATTCCATAATTGATGTTTTCGGGAGCTCAGCAAGCAGGGGATCAAAAAAGTCAAAGTACATGAGACACTCACAGAGGCAGAAGCAGGAGAGAAGAAAAAAAGATAAGTGAGAACAGCAAGGAAACATGTCTGATCTCCACGAAGGACAGAAGGAGAAGAAGCTAGGTAATCCACCAGGGGAAGGAATTCATTCACCAGAGGCCTTTCCAGTAACACTACAAGATTAAATTAATGAGGAAGGAGGCAGAACTTTGTCAATTTTGAAAAGGAATTACCAACTTGTTTGATATGTTTGTGTTATATTATGTTTGGGTTTTTTTGTTCAAAAATAATAATATTTGACGCATTCAGACCTGATGTATCAAATATGATACAAAATTGAAACTCATACATGGAAACTGATATTTGAAAACATGTTTTTGAGGTTGTTCAGAAGGACCAATAAAGGCTCCAGTTTCAAAGAACTGGAATTTTCTGTCAGTTATTTAATGGTTCAGGCTTTATAGGGTTAAAGATGCACTTCAGCTTGTGCTTGGAACTCCTCAAATGTCTTTAATTCATTTTTAAGCCTTAGAGGATATTAAATTGACTATAAATTTGACAAATTGAAATTAAAATCTCCTAATTTATATTGGCACTCACCTGTTAGTTAAAAAGCCACTGGAGCAGCTATGAATCAGGGGAGAAAATGATGCAAACTCATGTTGTTTAATGAAATAGAAAAGACATTTTTCTAAGCTTCCGTTCAGAGTAGGTCAGTAAAATCATAGCTGAAGAACAGTCATAATTAGAGCTGAAAACAACATGTTTAACCCAACTTGCGTCAGGTCTTTATTGTCAGGATGAGACACATGCAATACCAAAACACACTCCGTCACAAAGTTTTGGAGTCAGCATAAACACTATTATGTAGTACATGTAACCGAGCCTATATATTGCACCTTCCCTTCCAAGTTAAAAAAAATAAATAAATAGAATAAATATAATTATGTGATACAACAAATTAATTTAAAAAGATGACAGTAATTTTATCCTTTAAAGAGTAAAGAGAGTAAAAGCATTAAAGCACATAAATAGTAAAAACATGGATGGCTTAAAAGCCAGACCTTGAATGTGTTTGAATGAAACAAAGAGGGCTCAGGGCCTATTAATCGTAGCTGGCTTCTTATTTAACAGTGATATGGATGTTGCACTTATTTTGCAAAAGCAGGCAAAAAGAACATGGACACAACAGTAAGAAGCCACTTAAAGCGGTTCTATGTGGCATTAAAATACCAAAATCTCAAGGGGGGGGGGGTACTAGAATGGACCAAAACCACCAAAGAATTATTGCTATGTTCATTTTCTTCTTCAAACTAAAACTCATAGAGGCTTATTTGACAGTTGGTCAAAACAACATTGTGTTTTATAATCTTCATGTGCTGCATCAGCTTTTTATTACAGCTCTGTTAGCTTAGCTCTGTTTTTAGACTGAAAACAGCCACAATAAAACCACAAATCACCTCTGTTTTCTGTACAGTTTGTGTTGTCAGTAACTGAACTAAAGATCTGTTTGGAATCAATCTAACAAGGACAGAACTGTCACAGTTTAGTCTGAACCGTGGATCAACAAACAGCAATTTAGCAAAGGTAATAATAATAACGTATAATAATAAAATAATAATAATAATAATAATAACTTTATACCTCCATAAGCCTCATAAACAAATTCACTTATGTAGAAGAAACGCTGACATTTCAGCATCAAACTCCATTCTTTACATGTAAAGCTGTGTCCAGTGGAGAAAACAACAACAGTGATTCTAGTTTTTATCACGTTGTCACTTTCTTTGACTGTCAAAATTGTTTCTTAGTGGTTCTCATCCCATCTGGCATTGAATGAATGAATCGATTTATTCTTTCTGCAAGACCTCTTTCACATATAAATCAGCTACAGACAGCTGCTGACTGCTACAAAAAATGTTTGACAATTGATTTTTTTTTTTTTTGTAATGTTCCCTACATACAAAAAGTTAAAATCAAGTCAGTCAAAGTAAATCAATGTTGCCTTTTTTGTAAGCGTTCAGTCCAAGAAGAAAGTACATGTAATCCCCTCTATCTGACCAAAGTCAACCCATTTATTATTCAAAGTCTTTGTCCCTGACTGTTTATATGCACACTAATATTCCACTATTTTTCTGAATCTGTATATTCAGCTTACACACTCTGAAATAGACTTTGTTCTGAATGGAGCATTTTCTTGATTGAGCAAATATTAAACACCCAATTTTTTTTCCCCCATAAATATTTTGGAAGGAACAAAACAATCAATCAATCAATCTTTATTTATATAGTACTTTTCATACAGTAAAATGTAGCACAAAGTGCTTAACATATAAAATCACAAGGAGACTGAGTTCACACAGTGGAATGTCTGTCGTCAGTGGAAAACTTTGAAAAGTATTATTTTAATGGGATATGAACAACTGCATGTAAACAGGAATATTAGAGGAATATTCATTTTCATTGGCCATGCAAACTTAAAGGAGGGATAGTTTGCTTTTTTAAATGGAATTCTTCATTTTCAAACATTTCCCTGTGGTCTCCATAAACTGTAAATGCTATGTTTGGGTCTGAATTCTTCATTCATTCAACTCCACAGGTCCATCTTCAACCCTATTTCTGATTAATGACACCAGAAAGGTGGTTTTGAGCGCTGGCCCTTTAACTGCAAATGAGCCACTTCAGGCCCCGCCCCCTCCAGGGCAGAGCTGTGCTGCTCTGCCCCGTTCAACCAACAACTGAACATTTTAAGTAACTGGCTCAAAGTTTGGACATATTTTCAGTTTTTACTACAACTGCTGCTGCTGACAAACAATTATGTCGTACATAGAAATGTCCATCTGAAGTCTTGACCTTATATGGGCAAATGTCATGACGTAACTAGTTATAGATGTAACAAATTAGAAGGAATGAAAACAGGTTGTAGAAATCCACTCGCTTTTTGCCCAAATGAATCTAAAGATAGCATTGCAGCACCTGGAGGGTTCAAATTCAAACTTTATGAACTATTAGGGTCCAAATATACTAATAAATGAACCAAAGACTAATAAAAGTGAGTTTAGATAAATATGAGCCCTTTAATGTTTATCTGAATATTATCTTTTTCAGAATAAGGAAAAAACTTGAGCATTAGAGTGCACATTATCATTGTGACTGATTTTCTTCATCTTATAAAGTCCACAGAAGTGAGAAGAATTCTTTTTTCTTTCCTGACTGTAATAACAAAACTATCAGTCACTGCAGCTTTAACCTAACTCACTCGAATAATCAAAATTCCCTCTGCATGGAACCACAAATGCACTTTTATACTTACCTGGAACACTTGAAGATAATTTACTTGTCCCATTCCATGGTAAATAAATGGTAAATAAAATTACCTCAGAAAAGTCTTGGAATTATTCGCAGATACCCTGGTAATAGCCTTCCTGATGCTAAAAGTGAATGAAGGGTGCAAATTTAGTGCACACCATGGAATGTGAAATGCACCAGAAGGCTTTTATTTCCAAAATATCTGTAATTCACCATTGAACCCCATTCCAGTTTCAAAGGAATTATATTTATTTTCAAGTGTATTTTCAAGTTTAATCCAAACTCTGATCTGTTGGGTGTTTTTCACCCTTTTTCATCCATGAGTCACAGCTCAGTAAACACACCTGCACTGAATTATCAAGTTGGACGTGGTCTGTTTGGACCAATTAGCTGAATTTCCTAAATGCCACCACTACATCCATTAATTTTATCAGCAGCAGGTTCCACTCAGCAGCTCGGACACTTTCATGGCGAGGGGGATGCAGAGCGAATTTTCCTTACAAACGCAAATAAGTATTGATGCTCATCCATTCAGAGAGATGATGAATAAGAATCCTTAATTAGTCCGAGTAACAGTAAAAGCATTACTCCATATACAGGGTTATTCAAAAAGAATGAACCAATTTCATGACGCACTGCATTGTCATGGAATGAGTCAGTGACCATTTGAAAGAGGAGTGTTTTAAGTTTTCAATGGCTGCCACTTTTTTAAATGAAAAAGTGCCCCAGCACTCTTTGTGCTTGGCCTGTGAGATCCCCAGACCTCACCGTGTGTGATTTTTTCTTGTGGGGATATGTAAAAGATTGCATTTATGTTCCACCGCTACCCACTAACCTCGATGATCTTAAACATCAAATAACAACAGCGATCAACTCAGTGGATCGTGATATGCTGATTCGTGCAGGGAGGAATTCTCATATCGCATTGATGTTGTCCGTGCTGCGGGTGGTGGACACACTGAACACTTGTAAGACAGGAAATAAAAGCTGATTGTGACTTGGCTGGAGTTTTATTGCTTTTCCTTATTAAAATATTGCGTCATGAAATCGGTTCATTCTTTTTGATTAACCCTGTCGACTTTTCACACACTCAAACACTGCAAGCTGCTTTCTTTCATTTGTGAGTAAGTGTAGAAAAAAAGGAGTCATTTAGAGAGATGATAAATGTAAAATGTAAAAGCCTTTATTATGTCTTAGTTGTCCAGTCATAGTAACATAGTAAAAACATGCCTTTTTAAAACCATCTTTTTGGAGTTGTAGTGGATTTTTAGCTTCTTCGTCTCATCCCCTTCCCCACTTTTGCTTTTCTGTAGCTACTTTTACACAGAGATCCCAGAAAAAAGGTGAGATGACTGATTTCCACAGTCAAGACAAAGGAGTAACAGAGGTGAGACAGGCTGGACTTCAACACAGCGGTTCTGCGTTCTGGAATCAAAGGGGTGGTGATGCAGTACAGCGTATAGTGTGACGTATTATTTGCACGTCGGAAATACTCCGAGCATAGCTTCTTAGCTAACCTCACTGATCTACAAATGTTAGCATGGACAGAGTCCTCCGCTTGAAGTGACAACAGCTCGCAGATCTCTGTCTCCCCAGTTCGACATCTTTCTGGTCCTGTTGATATGTTTGTTTACTGTACACAGCCCACGTTAATTTTTAAACCCCCCGGTGCAGGGCTCGCACATGTGATATGCCATCAAAATGTCATACCTCGGTTGTGTCGTGTAAAATTTATGGGCACAGGTGGGAGACATGTTTGGTCCTTTTGATGCTCTTCCACACTGTACTCTGGAATGTTGAATTTATGTCTCTGATCTCCCTAATCTACGTAGTGGAGCTTCGTCAAGTAAATGCACACAGAGTCAAGTCAAAGTCGGAGATCAAGCAGAATTCGAGCCATGTAAAGTGTTTATTCATACACAAAATAAACACTGAGTTGATATCTGCTGAAACAACTGACTTTTTCACGTGGGAGACCATTTTTATTTGTCCAAAAATAGGTTGGGTTTTAGCTATAGACCTTTGCTTTTTACCATATTTAGAACATTATTCTAGTTGTGTTACAGCCCACCTTTTTGGCTTTGTCCGTGATAGGAAATTTTTACTGGTGTCTGTCTAGATTGGACAGCATATATACATATGCAACAATTTCCCAGTATTAACTAATCATATATAAATATGTAACTTTTTTTCCTAGATAATGTAAAGTCCAAAATTTCCACTCACTTGTACTTTTGTCCACTATGATCTGAAAAGTTTCCATTGGCACACGTGTTTTTCATAATGGTTCTCCCAGGAGAAAAAAATCAGCTTCTCTTGTACAGTTTTCACGTCACACTAAGAATAACTTCTGGCATGCAAATGAATGCTGGTTAAATACTTTTGAAAACAAATTGAACACTTTTGATTAAAATACTGTTTTCTGACACCACAGTTGCAGAACGAGAGGTGTTCCTTTTACATAGTGTTTTGGAATCATGATTCCACCTTTATCACAGCTCTGTTACTACCTTCAGAGGCATTATAGAGCAGTGACAGAGGTGGGACCAAATGATCCACCATTACGTTTACACAGGCATCGTTCCAGAATAAAGGTGAAATATTCCTGGAACAGAAGTGCTGTGGAAAAGGGGCTAATGGAACCTACCGAGGTGTCTACCCTCACAGGACATGTATGGAAATGCACAGACACAGGAAAATGAGAGGGCTCAGAAGGTGTCAACTTCATTGCATATGGATGCTTCTGTGAAACTGGGTACATTTTGGTACCTGGCACTTTTCCAGCTTTTTAGACCCAACAATAAGAGAAATTTAGACATATTTCTCCCCATGATGTACCTAAGGATGACCTCAGATAAATACAAAAATATATATATATACTCTTGCTCTGAGCCATCTCAAAATAAATGAATTTTTAATAAAACATTGGGGCCAAAAATAGAACCAAAATGAGGACATGAAAAGCGACCTAGGTGTTAATGCATTTGATCTGAAACATCTTTCTCATCTAGTATTATAAAATTTAACTCAGTGTCTTTACTTATCAATACAGACATTGTGTTAAATTTGTCAATCCTAGTGGTTTTTCTAATCCAGACATGTGGCTTTTTCATGAATCTCAGTCTCATTCATGTGTAACCCATCGTGTCCACTTGTGTTACATGCAGAACCTGCCCAGTTAAATGCATATAAATTGTGAATGATTTTGCAACAGCGGCCATTTTTGTGAAACATTCTGCCTTGTATAATTAGCTCAATTCCCAAAATGTACCTGTGAAAGAATAAAGAGATATTAAAATAAATAGTTGCACATAATTTTGGTGTCCTTTTGACTGTGTTACATGCAGATTTTTGTATTAAATATAATGTAAAATAATATAAAAATGTGTTTTATCTGAAAAATAGTTTCTCTTTTATCTCAGTATTTATTTTTAAAATAGACCCAAAGTGCTTCCAAACTTGCTTCATAACATTAGTCTACATCTGGTTTGAATTTTTTGCCCCTCTGTCATGTTTTTTGGGCTGGTTTCATAGAAGAACCCATGTGTAAATACAAAGCAACAAAGGTGACTGTGCCGGTTCCTATCTAGGTGTAAAACCTGGGGCTCACCACTGAATCGAAAGGCCCTTTAAAGACCCCTGTCACCTGAGAGATGGTATCCACCCTATAAAGGTGGATCTTGCCAGAAAGGGTCTTTTCTTCACTATCACCACTCATGTGCAGACTGACCTTTCTTTGCAAAGACATAAAAACCTTGTCGGCCTGCAGAAGTCTCTCATTATTCACCTGCAGCAGAGAAATTGTATTTCCACAGCAGAGTCTATGAGCATGAATATATTATTGCCTCTTTAAATTGTTTGGCTTCTATAGATAATAATTACTTTTCTGGGAATTTGATGCTTTATTATGAAGCTCATGAAGGTATAAACTTATCACGGGATGTTATTATCTTTGCTAAGTTTCTGTTTGTTGATCCACGGTTCAGACTAAACTGTTGCAGTGCTGACCTTGTTTGTTCAGTTCCAAACGGATCTTTATTGCAGCTATTGACAGCACAAACTGGACAGAAAACCAAAGAGATTTGTGATTTTAAAAACAGAGCTAAGCTAATAGAGCTATAATGTAAACTATCAGCTGCTACAGTGCGTGAAGATTATTAGACAGTTATATTTTGACTGACTGTCAAAATTAGCAGCTATGAGTTTTAGCTTGTAGAAGAAAACTTGATACCATAATACAGATGTGTGTAAACAATAAGCTTTATACATAGTGTTGATTTGTTAGTGGTTTTGGAACCAAATGTGTTCTAGTGAGAATTTGGAATATCAACACTACTGTACATAGAACCCCTTTAGGTTTATAAATACTCTAGTTTTCATTAAATATGTTATTGAAATTGATTGTAAAACTACTACAGCATACAATTTTCTTACTAAAATCAACACAATTCCTCAACAAAATCTAAACTTTAATTTGTGAACTAATAAACAGTATCAAAAGTTACTCATTCATAGCTGTCTGTGCTGCTGAAATATCCCCATACTGTGTTAATCACTCAATACAAAACCGGACGCTGCAGACGCATTAGTAATAAACAATCAATTAATCAATCTGACAATCGCTGGGGAAAAAAATGTTGAACTCTGTACAGTTTCATCCACTACGCTGCAGTAGTCACAGGGATTTATGTAGGTTAACAGAGGTGACGGTCTGCACTGATGACTGTCGAACTCATTTTGTGACAAACAGTCAAATCAGGACATACAGCGCCTCAAAGATGAATTTAAGATAAAGAAAAGGGAAGAAACAGTCAAAATGTAACATTAAGAGTGTGTTTATTTTAAATGAATGAAACCCACAAAGCAGTTAACAGAGTAAATTCATTTTTGTGTTTTTTTGTGTTCCTGTTAAGATGTTTTTAAAGTGATTTTTTGGAACTATTCATTAGTCTTAATGAAGTGTAGTTGTAATGTTAGTCTGGTAGAAATGGTGTTTTTTTTTTCTATTGTCATTAAAACTTCTGAACCTCTGAGAAATTAAATATTTTGCCATGTCATCTACTTTGATTTTTCTCTCTTAGGCTTGACTATTAATTACCTTAATACACCTATTAATGTTTTCATTACTTACACTCAAAGTATTTATAGTTTTGACATTTTCTGCTTTTATTTCGTTTTTTTTTTGTTTGTTTTAATTTCAGTTCAGTTTTAGTTATTCTTATCAATGCATGATTTGTTTTATTTTTATTCTAAGAATAACCGAAGGATTTTTAGTTATGGTTTTGTTTTAGCTTAAAGAACTGTGCAAAGACATTTTATTCTCATATACATTTACATTGGTGGAAACTGTAAATGAAGCTGATTTTACCTGCTATTCTGTTTTGTTATAGGTTGTGTTGCATTACTTTTTATAGTTTTTTTTATTGAGTTATGTTATTTATTTATTTTACTTTTTTATTTTCACCACCACTTTTAGTTTAGCTTTATATTTCTGTAACTTTAATAACTGCACTGGACAGAAACAGTGTTTTAGTGCTTTAAGCATGTACTCTATATGTGGATAAAGAGTATTTATAATTAACCCATAAAGACCCAAACCTCTACCACTGACCAAAACCATCTACTGATCTAAAGGATTTAATACAAGCTGAACCACTAATTCTATCAATACATGTAAATAATTGGTGTAAATACAGTTTGTCATCTTTTCATGGACATCAGATATGATCCATTCGGATGGTCAGCGTCTCCGTAGTTACCATGGAAACGCCGTTATCTTCTACAACATTGATTCACCAATAAAACTTATGGAGTTTGATCAATGACAGTGGATGGACACACTGGGTTTATGTTCAGTGAATGATAGATTTTGTTGAAAAAGTCACTTTTTCTTCATTTTTTTTCTGTTTCTGATTTAATAACCCTCAACTTTAATCAGAGATTTAATGAACATCAATATGATCAGTAAATTAAATACTTGAAAATATCTGATTTTCATTGAAAAAACACAAAATATGGAGGATAATATTATAATAAATAGTGATAAATCACTGAAGAAAGGTTAAATAGAGGAAAAATTAATTTGAGAACTGATACAAAAGTAGCATTGGGTTTTTATGGGTTAATAAAATGTACACATATGCCAGAAAGTGATGGAAATACAGGGTGTCCATAAAGTCTCTTTACAATTGAAGAAATTTATCACAAAAGCAAATTAATAGACAAATCTGTGATGGGTGAAAAAAAAAACTTTAGGATAGACTCATTTTGTCATTTATAGCTGATATATAAGTGTTTGGGAGTCCTAAAACCAACTTTACTGTTTCTAAATGATGTCTGCAAAGAAAAAGAGAGACGATTGATTTTCATTGTTTTAAAAGACTATATTTGACGTCCACATTTCCATTTTTTGTCTCATACTTTACTTGCACAAGAGAGTCCTGGTTTATATCTCAACCTCAATTATTATAGGTTTTAAACATTATTTATTCTCATTCATTCCAAGCATGACATTGGGATAATATTAAATCATTTGTGCTTGACAGATCATTTTGATTACCAGCCTCGAGGACTTGAGAATTTACCCTACGTAACCAGATTTCCCTTGACATTGATATCCCCCAATCCTAGGCCCATTAATATTTTTTCACTAAAATTGCAGGAGTTACAGTCAACAGTATACCTGACACTATGGTAATGTTCATTTTAGCAACTTCAAGTGAAAACAGCAACTTTTGATATGCTGAAATATCAAAATTTGCCCATTTTTGATGTAGTTTTTTTGTTTTTTTTTTACTCCATGTAACTGAGATGTTTTTCATAAAGATTTGTGTGAAAATGGCTGAAATTGACAAATGTCTTTGCATGGCCTCAAAGTACAAGAAATACTCTTTCCATCCATGTATTACACTTATATGCAAGGTAAATGTAAGACGACTCATTATCATCTGAACAAATTGTTTACCCTTCGTAACCACTTGACCATGCCCTTATTGATATCTTCTCTGAAAAAGTCATTTTTTTCTTTCGTTTTCTGTGTTTCTGATTTAATAACCTTTGAATTTTATCTGAGCTTTTATGTATATCTACCTGATCAGTAAATTAAATATCAGAAAATACATGATTTACAAAGAAAAAATACTAAATACTGTTGAATGTATTATAATAAATGGTGCTAAATTGCTTAAGAAAGGTTAAATGTACAGAAAAATTCACTTGGGAATGTGACACAAAAGTAGCACTGGGTCTTTATGGGTTAATAGTATCTATATTCTGGTCAGTTTTGCATATATGTGGTGCTGTATACTATTAAGTACTGCAATGAAATTAAACAGTCGTAGCTCTGTAGCTCTTCAAATAGGAAACACAGTATCCTGAAGATACATTTCTGATATCATCATGTCTTTTCCAGACGACATAATTGAGAGACAGATAGAGGAAGGAATGATATCTCCTGATCTGAGGGAAAAGATCAGTTTTGTCCTGCTGAGAAAACATCGACACCAGACCAAGAAGCCAATCCACCGCTCGCTGGCAGATATCGGCAAATCCAGCTCCTCCACTGGTGAGTGTCCACGTCTGCAGGGATGTAGCAGGAAACATCCATGGTCTTGAACATCTACAGCTTTCAACCATCTGTTAATGATGTTTTACAGATAATTAAGCCAACGACTGTACAGAGGAGTCTGTGGGGATTTTATTTATTTGTTTTGCATTGAACTTCTTAAATGTGTTTAATGGTGAATGTGAGGGATTTATAAACTGTAACCATAGGCAACATTTCCTGTGTTTTGTTATAAGACAATAAGACTTGATATAAACCCCAAAACTTACATGAAACATGAAATAAACAGAGCACTGCAAAAATCTAAATCTTACCAAGTGTATTTTTCTCATTTCTAGTCAAAATATCTCATCACACTTAAAATAAGACATAATCACCTAAAGAGTAACTTTTCGGTGAGATATAAGAACTTATTTTTAGACAATAGATCTAGAAAATCTTATTTCAAAAAATCTTACCAATAATTTTCACTTTTCCATTGGCAGATTTTTTTTTTTTTTTTTTTTTTGCTTGAATTAATCAAAAAAATCTTGAAATAAGCAAAAAAAAAATATCTGCCAATGGAACAAGTGAAAATTATTGGTAAGATTTCTTATATCTCACTAAAAAGTTACTCTTTAGGTGATTATGTCTTATTTTAAGTGTAATGAGAAATTTGGACTAGAAATGAGAAAAATACACTTGGTGAGATTTAGATTTTTTCCAGTGAGAGAATCAAGTTATTTTTATAAATAAACCACCCATATTATAATATTCAGTGACCTCTGACTTTTAATCTGTATTTTTTCAGCAATATATGTGATAATTTGAGGGTATTGAAATATTTATGAGGAGGCATTCAAATATACGGTATAAGATAGTCCTGACTTTGGTTGAGTGAGGATTTCTTCTAGTATCAGGAAAACCAAGAAATATCATAATTATATCTGAGTAGACAGAGAATGTTTTCTGTAGTAGGACAGTAAAGTATGACATTGTTTACATGTAAAATATTATAGTCAACACTGGGTCTATCGTTTCCCCTACTATGATGACCCTATTCATATGTAGCTCCTTTACAGAAACTGGTGCTAAATCGCATAATTCATGAGGTCATTCATTAGTCATAGCTGCAGTATCTTATGTGGTCATCCCTTATTCAGATTATTAACCATGAATAACAAAGGTAGATACAGATATACTGACATACCAACACAGGAAATAACACTTGTTTTTTTGGGTTTTTTTTTTTTGGGGGGGGGGGGTTTAATCAGTGAATCTGCCCTCATGCATAATATTGCAGGCTGTGAGAATGTTATTGTGCATGTATCTGAGTCATGTGGTAAATGAATGAGAACCTTCCTGGAGTCAACAGGGTTCACATCCTCCAAGGGAGATGTATTAATGTTTGATGAGTTAATTACCACTGTAGCATTTCCCCAGGAGCAGCCCCCACTGTGACATAAATCATGAAGCATCACTTCACACCGCGCTGCCACTGACTGTGTTTTTTGTCAGGTCGGCCCATGGGGTCTCGAGGTGGACTGGGTCCGGGTCCTGGACCAGTGGCCAACTTTAACCGATCCACAGAAGATCTTCGAATGAAACAGCAGCCCTCCAACTATGGCCGCCTGCGTGAGTGGATACAACTCCCTTTCTTTTCTTTAGATGTTAAAATGTTTGGTTAGGTTTGTGTTGTTTTGGTTTTTTTTAATAAAATATTCTGAATTTGAAGTCAGTATTTTTGACGCCTTGAGTCTTTTAAAAGTGAAAAATGTGGTGTGGCACACCTAGTGGAGGTCTCTTATCGGTTGATTTTTTACAGTATATGACTGGTACTCTACCACTTAAAGCCCCCCTCCCCTTCTGATTACGGAGCCAGGCTGTGGACAGCTGATGTTGTGGCTATGCTTAAATAAAATAAATAGTTTGGTTTTTCCTAAGTCTGCCATTGTGTTTTTTTCCAGTTGTCTGCTTAAACAGGTAGAACTTAGTTTTGTGTTAAATACATGACAAAAAGTTTCTTAACCCTTAGATGCATGAGTATCTGAACTCTACACACTTCCATGACTGTAAAAACAAATGTTTTTATGGACTTTTGTCATTTTGTCATGTTAAAAACAATCATTTGTGTTATATTTTAATCCACAAAAGAATGATTTCATGCTTGAAATATTTGTTGTTTTTCATCTTTTAACATAACAATTTTAAAATGCTTCGTCAAATATTTAGCTATTTTTAAAAGCAAGGTATGTATAGTATGTAACATATAGTATATAACAGCAATAGAACAATGTCAACATCCATTTAGTGAGTGAGTGAGTGAGTGAGTGAGTGAGTGAGTGAGTGAGTGAGTGAGTGACTGACTGACTGACTGACTGACTGACTGATTCCTTTGGTTTTGCTGTAGAATGAATCAAATGTTCAGATGAAATTCCATCGAAAATGACTGCAGGTCATTTTGACCCACCTATGGAAGCTTGGGGTAGTAATACAAAAACTACGATTTAATAAAATCTATGAAAGATAAGTTAAAAATTTAAATGGTATGATATCAAAAACATGTTTTTTGGGAAACACCTGGAAAATGAAGTAATTTGAATATGATCAAACTTTTCCTTACGAAGATATTGCAAGAAAACAACCTCACTGGGGCATTTTTGACCCACTCATGCATGTAAGGGTTAAATACCACTTCAGTCCTAAACGAGATGAACCTTCATCACATGAGAAAGTGGTTGCATACCCTGTGTTCAATCTAAATCATCCAGAACAACTCCTTTGCAAACTGAAATAACACTCTTTTCCATCTGTGCAAAACAACTGAGAAGAATTAACTTTTAATCAAACTTGTCTTGTGTCCACAGCCAGACAAATCATTATCATAAATGACTGTTATGAGACTGTTCTATGAGTGTTCTCTCTTAATTTCCGGCTAGTGTGATGATTTGGAGCAGATTATCACGTCATCATTTTATTTAGAAGACAAGATGTCCTGTGGTTTTTGTTTTTTTTTTTTCTTTTAATATATTTTGTCCTACAAATTAATATTATGGGTGAAAAATGTGTAGGGATAATTACCAAAAAATGTCTCTATTGGTCTGTTGGTTTAAAATGTTCTCTCTTTGTAACTCCATCCTTAAATTTTAATTTTATATAATGAGCTGCAAATACTTGTTTATTTTGGATTTACTACAAAGTCAAATTGGATGTGATTTGTGTTGTTTTTGTCTCCAGGTCACGCCCAGAGCAGGAGTATGAATGACATTGCAGATACTCCGAGCACCGACCAGGTGAACCATCGATTATAACGTTACAGATCTGTTTGACATTTCAGATTTCCTCACTTAAAGAGTACAACCTCTACATACTGAAATGTTAGACACTGGCACTGAATGAGAATGAAATCCAGCCTCAGGGTTTATTCTATATGTTTGTGGTTTTAATCTATTGTCCATTAATGAGGATTTGACTCTTTTAATTGAGCCGGGTCATTTGGCTCAGGTCAGCATTAAAATCTCTCTTTCAGCAGTCAGCTCTTCATTTAGTATCACTTTAAAGTCCAGCCAGATCTAGCAAGACGGGGTGTCCACAAAGTCTCTTTACAATAAAAAAAAAATAATATATATTACAAAAGTAACTGATGAGATATGTTAATCAGATTTGTTCTATGTACTCAGTGGTTATCACAGTTTTTACCACATTGTAGGATCGTATCCAATTGAATTATTGGCTAATTTTTCTTCAACAAGAGATGAATTATTGCAAATATTTACCTTGACCTTTGGACTGAATATGTGTCACTACAAATGGATGGCCTTCAACCGACCATCATTTTCCAGGTAGATGGTGCACCACCACACTGGAGACTGCATGTTGGTGGGTTCCTAACTCAGACATTTCCAGACCGGTGGATTGGAAGGGTTGGTCCAGTTCCCTGGGCATCTCCTTCACCAGATCTCACTGCCCTGGATTTCTGTCTGTGGGGTTATTTTAAAGATATCATATATCGAACAAAAACACGAGACATCCAGGACCTGAAGTGAAAGATCACTGATGCCACTGACACCACTGACGAGGCGATGAC
>JAPQRP010000030.1:14947600-14959368 GCA_037367295.1 Apogon hyalosoma
TCTTATTTTAAGTGTGAGGAGATATTTTGACTAGAAATGAGAAAAATACACTTGGTAAGATTTAGATTTTTGCAGTGTTCAAAATGCTCCAGGGATATAACCAAAGCTAACGTCTTTTTTTCAGTGGTAGAGTACCACTTCTGATGTTTGTCAACCTTTCTGGAAAAACAGGATACTGGATGCTCTACCTATCCACATCTTCTTGCAGGAGAACGGCGCCTGCCTCATACACGTTGACAGCCAGCTTAAATGGTTTAGTAAAGCAAAGTGCAGCGAGTACAGGAGCATTCACCAGAAGAGATTTAGTGTGATCACATGCAGACTGGCAGGCGTCAGTCCAACATAAATCAACTTAATTTTCTCTATGGAAGACCCATACAAAAAATAACACTTGTGAGATCTGCTCTTTGTTTGAAGTATCATGACTATCACTGCACACACGAGGGAATCACAGTAACTGTCTCTGAAAAGAGTTCTGTAGTAGAGCACAGAGGTGATGTGTGTTTGTGCCTGTAAATGTTATATCCCAATTTCAGAAACTTGGATTAGTCATTATTCTACTTTCAGAGTTATTAATATACTCGCTGAAGTGTTCCAAAAGATACTAAGAAACTGTTAATACGTAAGCTACAGCTTTACAATCATATCAGCCTGTGCAAGTATATAAATGTAGAAGGTTGCAGTTAAATTGCCCAGTTTTAGGAGGATTTAGGTAAATATAAATGTGGAATCAGGAAAAAATTTAATAAAATGATTGTGGCTAGAGATATTTTGTGACAGCAGCGTGAGGTTCAATGTAATAAGTGCAAAATTAAACTTTTCTGTACTTTAACGATAGTTTAAACGAATCTGAAAAATAATCAGTGTTTGCACTTTACATTTAAATCAAAATCACAGCTGAAGAATTGTTCACAATTATCACAACATGACTTAAACTCTGCATAGTGATAAGTAACTATGACACTAGCATTTACTATGAATAGAATGATATAAATAACCAGTTTTGTCTGTCCCATGTAAACACCATTTTCTGAATATATAAGATTGGAATAAGCCTCATAAGTTACTGGTCCATATGTAAAATCAATAACTGCATTCTATGAGCGTCACTGGTCAGAAGTGTGACGTTGTGGATGTTGTCATATTCAACTGCACATGAACATGTTTTGTTTCTGCTCGCCTTAGATCTGGGTATGTGACACATAAATGAATAAATGCATGTAGTGATACAATGTGGATTGTTCGCTGAGAAGGGAGGAGATTCACTTTTTGTTTAAAACCATATCAGACAAGCTTCTCTTCACTACAGCGTATTCTTACTGTATCTTATGACATGACTGTCGTGGTTCTTTTAAATAATAGGTTGAATGACTTCACCTGATGATGGTTTAAAAAGCTTCTTTGGATCAGTTGGTCAAAATTCCACTGAATTCAAATCTACAGGTCTAAATCACTGGAAAACATACTAATACTTTTACAAAGTGAACAAATTGAAAACCAATTAGTCTTTTCTTTGTTGTAATGTGCATAGAAGTACTCTTAAAAGGGTACTGCCATAGTATTTGAGTGTCCCATTAAGACTGAAAGGATGTGGAATTTTGTTGGGATGCACAACAGGAAATCTTTGGTTTGTGCAGCTCTTCTGTGGTCTTGTACATTGATGCTTCTGCAGAATACAGATGCTTTATTGGTTTTATTTCATTTCCACTGAACATGCAAGAATAAACCACTCTGCGATTCAGTTACAATCTCATAATGACATTGGGATCAGAGGATCAGATGTGACTAGCTAACGACTGTCTTTGTCTTGTTTGTCTCAATTGTAGGTAATAGCAAACATGAATGCAGCCTATAAACAAGAGAAGAAGAAGAACACCAAACGCAGGGCACACAACATGACCTCCATGACTTTAAAAATTTCAGATCCACTGTATTGTGAAGGAGACTCGCCCTCGCCAAAAAAACTGAAAGAGACTTTATATTTGTCTTTTCCTGTTGAGACGGTGCTGGCAACTGAACAGAGCAGCTCTGAAGACACAAAGACAGAGCTGGAGTATCATTTAGCTGAGACTGATGTCCACTGAGAATGAGGTACGCTTGATTCCAGTCTGGAACCACTTTTTCTGCCTCAGAGCCAGTTCTGTGGAGGTAGAAACAGGAAAAACTGGTTCCAGATTACCAGGTGGTGGTGGTCTGCACCACCGTGTCGCCCACGCCTCACAACAAGAAGGTCCTGGGTTCAATTCCCAGGGAGACATTAGCGTGCAAACTTGCTGGTTCTCCGTCTTTGCGTGGGTTCTCTCCGGGTACTCCAGTTTTCTTCCACAGTCCAAAGACATGCACCGATAGGTTAATTGGTTAATCTAAATTGCTTATTGGTGTGAATGTGCAGGGTTGTGATTCTTCCAGAAATCTGGCTTTTCTGACCTGAAGAAGAGGCTCTCGTGAATCATGCCAATCCATGCAGGTCGAGTGCACAGGTTGGGTGTTCGTGAACATAATGGCCGCTCACTGGTGCCTCTGATTCATGTCTTCATGTCACTCCGCAAGTAGTCCATTCATTCACTCATGAAATTATGTTGTATGTCACACCAGTTCTTTTGGCATTTGGCGTGCTATATCCTTCCACGTTTTATTCAACGCCATTTGATCGTGTGTCAGTATATGCCAAGATCTCCCATTTATATATCCATAACCCTTAACCCTGACCACTAATCGCATGGTATTTGATGCGGCGTGAACACACACGGAAAGCTTGTAATGTATACAAATAACACACCAATTAAAAGTGGCTTGTTAACTGTACGCAATTCATGATATCAAGTTGATTCGTTTGTCATGATGAAGGCAGAGCTCCACCAAAGAGCCTGCAATCGTTGCAGAAGGTTATCTGATGTGTTCTAAGAATTTTGGACATGTGTTAGGGATGCAGCGGTACTCGGGGAAAATACTGAGCTGTTCAGTCTGTCCTGCACAGGATAATGCGCTCTTATGGACCATAGGTTTTCATTTGTGCGTTGGTGCTTTATATGCTGCTTTACAGGCCACTGAGTGTGTGTGCCTTTGGAGTAACTACACAACTACATCTCACTCACCCCAGTGATATAATTTGTTCCTACTGTGAAATTAAGTTTTTGTGGACAAGCAAATTATAATATAAAAATATAATTTTGGAAGGAAAAACAGTTCTCTTTACACACAAAACACGTACCAAAACTGAACTGAGACCGTGGCCCAAAACCCGCGGTGCAGAGTGTACCATGGGCTTCCTGTACCGTTGCACCCCTAGTAGGTGCGCCGTAGATTTTCAAGCTTTTTTGTCCTTTGCCAGTCACACCTATGAATGTGAGAGTGATTGGTTGTTCATCTCTATATATCGACCCAGCGATGAACTGGTGACATGTCCAGGGTGTACCCCACCTTCACCCATAAGTAGCTGGGATAGGGTCCGACGACCCTCTCAAGGACAAAGTGGTTCAGAAGATGGATGGTTCCAGATTAGGCCCAGACCCTGAGCTAGCCCTGGAGCTACTAAGTGGAAGAGGGTTATTTGGGAAAAATGTAGGGGCTGCATCAGTCAGACAGTGACTGCAGGTCATCATGAGCAGGCTGACGTCCTCGCTTGAAGACAAATCCAAATGTAGTAATTAGTGCTACCATCAGTCAGTTGAACACACTGCACTTGGGTCAAACTAAAGTCTGTTGTTTCATTTGTGCATAGATATTGCACTTAGAGACAGAATCCTTTGACCAGAATAAGAGAAAATGCGGTAATTTACAGACTCCTGTTGTGTGCTGCTTACTTTCTGCTAAGATGTTTAAAAATGTTAAGTTATTTGTTTTGTCTTGTCACTGTATAGACTTTATTGTACAGTACTTTTAAATAAAGATGGTGTCTTATTTGTGTAGCTGTGGCTTATATTCAGAAGTTGCTCAAGTTGGTACCAAGCATTCATTCATGTGCTCATGCTCACGTGTAGCTCTGGAAAGAAAATTAAAGAGGCCACTCTTTGTTTAAAACCTCTGGAATGTGATCAAGAGGAAGTTGGATGGTCACAAGCCATCAAACAAAGCTGAGTTGCTTGGACATTTGTGCCAGAAGTGACATAAAGCAGTGAACAGCAACATGAAAGACTGGTTCAGAGCACTCTAACGTGTGTCAAAGCATGATTGAAAGTCAGAGTAATTCCAAATATGCAAGTCACCTTATTTACTTAGCATTTTTGTTATTTTAGCCAGTCATTTCCTGCAAATACATGAAATGGAATACAATAGGTAAAAAGGTTAATTTGAATCAAACACAGACTAAAATAGTAAAACCAGTTCAGTTTTTAGTCCAAAGGTCCGATGGACTATCTGTATCAGCTGTCTGTTCGTAAACAGTTTTTCAAGAATCTGAAACCGTCAGCATGACATGATATTTGTGGTGGAACATCAAACATCTACCAAGTGTGTTCAATTTTTTAAAACATTTTTAAATTAATTTTTGAAAAATTTAAAACCCCCATACAATGGGACACATTTCAAAGTGCTATAACTTGAAAACCATTGAAAATATTGATATAACTATTGGCAATAGATAGGAAGTCATATATGGCCTTGCATTTGGTGCCTTGACCTTAAGTGACCTTGAAAGGTCAAACGAATGTCAATTAATGTCTTTAAATATGCTGTTGGACTACAAGACCCTTGGTCCTGTTTGTATTTCTAGTGCTGTCTGCTTTCTTGTGCTATGTACTGGTCCTGTATAATGATGCAACTGATACATTTCAGCAAAAGCCTACACACACATACTTGGCTTGAGAGTCTGGTTCAACCAGCTCTATATGTAAAGTGTCTTGAGATAACTTTTGTTATGATTGGACACTATATAAATGAAATTTGAATGATTGACATACATATATATGACATACAGAAAAACTGGTGCATTTTAAGAATATGGAAAACTTTGATTCTTACTATTTGATACAATTAGATCTGACTTTGTTGAGGATTAATGTTACATCAAAAATTGGCTGGTTACTCTGGAGAGCTAGTAAAAAGATTGATTTCATTTATATTTTATGCAAACTGCAATATCATTAGCAAATAGCTGCAATAGCAGAATTATAATCTAACAGGAAACATCAGTAATTTTAAACAGCCTAGTTGTTTTTTCTTTTTTTTTTTTCTTTCTTTTTTTTTTTTTTTTTTTTGTTGTTGTTACTGTGTCCTTGTATTAAAGATATTAGCAGTACAGTGTCTTTATAGAGTTACATTTATGGGTAAAATAAAATATTTTACATAGGAGTAAGTAAAGTTTATCCGTCCATTTGGGCCGCAGCTCTTGAATAAGGTAATACCTGGTGGGAGGAGCAAAACAATGTACAAACCAATCATCGTTCACTTCCGCAATGTGAAGATAAGGAAAAAAAACGGAGGTATCATTCTGCCTCATTTACAGTGATTTAAAGCAGTTGTATGTGTCCTTTTCAGCATTTCTTAATCCTGTATGTAATGATTTGTATACGCAAAAATGGTAATCAAGGAGGTTATCATTCATGTGTGTTGATAATTCGTATATCGTATCCGTATAGTCGTGGTTGTCCACTAAATCAAAGTTGTAATTATCTGTAGCGTAGACGATCTTCGATGCCGGAGTCCTGTCAGTTTGTTTAATGCGGTATACACTCGCTTTAGTTTGTTGTAGAGGCACTGTCTTACAGCATGGTTGATATTTATACAACGGTGCTCTTTACCATTAACAGAGGGAAACTACAGTAAGTTATTTAATGTGTTTGTGTGCACCAGAGCAGAAGGTATTTCACAACAGCAGTTAACACCTGACGCAATGTACCGTACTGTTTGCTAATGCTAACCAACTAACTGGTCCAGCTAGCTCTCATAGACATAGAATTATATGAGACTGATGTTAACTCATAAAAATGAATAATGTTAAATCATATTCAGCTCACCAGACGTTTAACCAAACTTGTTATGTTAGCATTACCTTATATCTATTACCTTTAGCTGCGAGCTGCGGAAGACCTTCAAATGGTTTTTCAAAATAAAAGTAAATATAGGAAGTAACATTGGAAAAATTAGAAACCTCTTACATCCCATAGTTATTGTGCACTTGTATTACAATATATTACTCTCTTTTGTGTGTCTGTTTGCAGGATTGTAAAAAACAAACTACAGTGCCATCTTCCATAAAGTTGTGGCACCTGCGAAGGACATACCCATGAAGTTTTGGAGCAGATTCATAACTGTGGTTTAAAAAAAACAAACAAACTACATAATGGAGATTGGTTGAAACTACAGGAAAACTCAAACTAAGACCTTTACTACCATAGTTACCTGTCACTGAAAATAATCAGTGGCATCCAACCAAAGACCAGAAAACACAGATCATAAGTTGTTTGTACATAACTAGTAGATGGAAGAGCCAGTATATCATCAATCATTAGTTTCTGAATCACCATATTATAGCCAATAATTGGCAATTTAGCCATTGGCATGTTGACTTTGTTAGAGCCAGAAGTGACCATGTTTGGACAAAGGGCAAACCTACAAGTGCTAATGCTAAGTGCTAGCTTTCTGATTCAGTAAAACTGTAAACCTCTCCAGCGTTTTCTAACAGTCATTTAAAGTCTTGTTAGTGGAACTTAATCACCACAATTACAGATGAGCTGTATTTATTACTTTTTATTTATTTTTTAATGAACCCAAAGTCTGACCGAGGCAAGTGAGCAAGCTGTCATGCAGACCTGTCAATCAAAACCTGACATAGCAGATATCATAGCTTCTAGTTGAGATCTTATTAATGGAAGGAAAATCACCAAATCACTTATTATGGGTTACAAATACAGTGGATGACACCGTAATGAGCCCTAGGAAAAAAATATTGACTTAGGTTAGAGAGAAATTCAATGTAAACCAGAGAGCGAGGGCTTTTTGGAGTCAGCTCCAGCAGCCATTGGTGACATTACAACTTTATCTCCAACAACTGTCCTCGCCTTTTGGGTTAATAGTATAGTTGAATAAGTAGAGGGATGTACTGTTGGCCTTGGCAGTGGATTGCACTCTCTGAATACCCCTTTTGTTTTTAAATGTGAATTGTTAAAAAAAAAAAAAAAAATCATTTTAATGTAACTACGGATGACAAAAAAAAAAAAGTTTGTAAAGCCTTTTATTGTTATTAGCTGGGGGTAGTTAAAAGTTGTTGTACTTGAATTTAGAATGGGACCCAAAATTACAGTAAGCTGTACTGTGGTCTGTGTTCTCTTGGATGTTGTTGTCACCACTGTCCTTTATACTCAAGGATCCGACTTGGCCACATTCAAAAGGGAGGTGTTGAACTTTAACATCCTCACGTGTTTTCTGGACTTATGGGGGACTGTTCTGCTCAGAGCTGTCCTCCTGCTCGGAGCCTCAATTGGGGTTTCATGGAACAGAGAGGACGGCCCGGTCAGGGTGGCCAAATGCACCACTGTAATTCTCCTCATCTCCATGGTCATGATCACCTACACCCTGGCCAAACTGCTGATGCTGACTGAGGTGGAGAAGACCGCTGAGATCGTGGCTCATTGGCCCTGGTTACTGGGTCTCATGTGCTGGACTTGTGCTTCATCTCTGGGTGTCACGCTGCTGTGGTGGATTCTAGGGAAGGAGTCCAGCTCAGTATGTAGTTGCAGAACCGGCAGGGAAGACGGTGGCTCTGAGGACACTGAGAGACTGGTGGAGACAGCTGGTGAGGAGGGGAGTGATGGGAAGAGGAGGGAAGAAAGCCAGGACAAGGAGATGGCCAGCTCAGGGGCTACGCTGGGACGTCTGCTGTTTTACTGCCGAAAGGACGGCCGCCTGCTGTCTGTAGCTGTGCTCTTCCTCATCATCTCTGCTGTATGTGCGTATCCATCTGCTGATAAAATAATTTACTCTTGTGCATAGTTTTTGGGTTTTTTTGCATATGATACATTTGCATATGATACATACATTTACTAGATAAGGAAGCAGTGGTAGAAGTGTTCGGATCCTTCACGCATTTACAGTTACCATACAGTTAAAACACCCTACAACAAGTAAAAGCTCTGAATACAAAATCTGAGTAGAAGTCTGTATCCCTTAGTCTTATCAGCAAAATGTAATGATTTTTTTTATTGTATGGTAAAATTTTCAGAGTTTTGCTGTTAGATGTGATATTTTTGGATTAATGTTATTTAAGTATTTTATATACTGATGAATAGTTGAATGTACAGAAATTCATTGTATTGTGTAAGATCATCAAATGTTACAGATATAGATACAGATGAACTTCACTTTTCCATCAGCTCAAGAAAAACAAAGACAACCAAACTAAAAACTACTAAAAACACATTTGTAATCTTCTATCCTGTGAGAGCCACATACTGTAGCTCCTAAAAGTCAACTTTCTTTAGCTCAGAAAAAACATATTTTCAGCTTTATGGAAATGTATTCTCCAGTAAAACTGCAAATGGGTTTTAAAATAGTTTATTTGGCTGAAGGGGGAGGATAATTTTTAACACAGGTCAAAGAAACCCTTCATTCTTCATTTTACCACAAGCATTTGAGATCAGCAGGTTTGCAAATACATGGTTTTCACCAGACAGGAAGGTTATAAACATTTTATAGTTACTAATGGTACCAGAAAAATGTATGGAATTAAAAAGTAGGATATTTGCCTCTGAGATTTAGTGGAATAGACAAATACTCAAATGTACCCTAGTGCAGTATGCAAAGTAGAAGTACTTACTGACATTTCACCACGGTAAGATATAGGTTCATTGTCATCGCTGTCTAAAAATACTTAATTACTCTTTTGCTTTATGTCGAGAACATGTAGGTAGCACTAACCACCAAGTCTCATTTTACATGTTCAGGTGAAGCCTTCATACCTTACTACTACGGAAAGGCCATAGACAGTATTGTGGTTCACCAGAGCATGGAGTATTTCGCAAAACCTGTGATCACAGTGGCAGCACTGGCCTTGGCTAGGTGAGTATCTCTACAATTATTGTTTGCTAGAAGCGGCATGTCTTTATTTTGATGTAAGAAAAATGTCAGTTGAACCCATAAAGACCCATTGCTACTTTTGTGTCAGTTCCCAAATGAAAATCAGGTTTTTTCCTATATTTGATTTACAGATCATGTACTTTAATCATCATTCTGATATTACATTAGAGGGTTATTATATAAAAAACACAGAACTTAAGAAATAGTGATTTTTACAGTGAAATATATCATTAACTGAACATAAAAACAAACATCTCCAACAACTATCATTACCCAGTATTGCTTTTGGCTCGTTTTTTTTTTGTCTGCGTGTTTATTTGTTTGTCAGCAACTTTGCGAAAAAAACTACCGGACCAATTTCCATGACATTTTCAGGAAAGACGCAAGGTAGTCCACAATAGATCTCATTAAATTTTGGTGAATGTAGGTCAAACGTCAATGTCAAGGTTACCAAACATGTGTTTTCACCATGATAAGAGATAGGGCAAATCAGCTAAAACATTTGCGAGGGGGCGGGGTTTGTTGTGCCTGGCACCACTTGTTTATTGAAGTACATGGGTTTTACTGGTGAATCAATGTTGTAGAAGATGACGGTGTTTCCATATTCATTACGGAGCCTCTGAACATCCAAAAGGGTCATATCTGATGACCATGAAAAGATGACAAACTACATTTTACACCAATTATTTACATGTATTGATAGGATTAGTGGATCAACAGTTATTAAACATTTTACATCAGTAGATGGTTTGAGTTGTCAGTGGCTGTTTAGGTCTTTATGGGTTAACTTGATAGACACATTTTATGTATAATATTTTTATTACTATAGTTTATTTGAGAATTTTTGGAAAAAAATATGACGATGTGATAAATGTGTTACTAAAATGATATTTTTTTCTTTTTTTTTTTATATTGGATTACGTGAACTCAGTCTGCTTAAAGCAATGTTCTATGACTTGACTGGCAGTTGAGTGGAAATGCAAATTCAAGCATGAGAGTCATGAGATCAAAACCAACATTCAAAGTTCATGTGCATACTGTCAAATCCGTTGATGTCTACAGAGGCAGCTTTATGTCGTCATCTGACTCTGGACAGTGTTGCACTCAATTTGGTATGAAGCTTTGCAGACCTGTGTTGTTCTGATATCTGCTAAAAGGATTCCTCCATGGTGAAAACAAACCAGCAAATTTAATATTATATTCTATATATGAGGTTTTTACTGAAAATTTACCAACGTGTTGACCTGTAACTGTTAATTTAATTACTTTTTTCTCATTAATTGTAATAGCTGACAGTTACAGCTGTTTTGTAACTTAATTAATGTCTCCCAACTTTAATACTCTATCACAGGGGTGTCAAACTCCTTTTATTTCAGGGGCTACATACAGCCCAATGTGGTCTGAACAGGTAAATAATGTCAACTCCAAACTTATCTCTCTGTTTTAGAGTGAAAAAAGTTAAATTATACTATGAAAATGTTTACATCTACCAACTTTCACTTAAAAAAAGATGAATAATATGAACAACCTGAAATTTTTTTCTGAAATGAAAGAAAAACATTTGCAATTTTATCAATATTCTGCCTCAGCTTATCATTTACACATGTGCATTACAGCCTACAGAGCACACACAATCTACAAATACACAAAACATTTAGTAACAGGCAGAATATTGTTAAATATTGTTAATGGCACTTACTTTTCATAAGACATTTTGGGTTGTTCGTATATGTTCATTTTGTTCACCTTTTTTGTGAAAGGATTGGTTGTAAATGTGAACATTTTCATGCAGTTTTACATCTTTCTTTTTTTATAATGAAGAGTTGTCATTATTTATAGGTTATTATTATTATTATAGTATTTTTCTAATCCATCTGAGAGTGAATTGTTCTGTATGTGACCCCTGAACTAAAATGATTTTGACATGTTGACTGTTATTGTCTTCAGTGTTTTGTTGCATTTCACAAATTCATCACACGGGCTGGATTGGACCCTTTGGCGGGCTGGTTTTGGCCCTCAGGCTGCATGTTTGACACCCTTACTCTATCACAATCATTTCCTCTCCTCAGTTCTCTTGCAATGGGGGTGCGTGGAGGTGTTTTCACCCTGACATTTGCAAGATTAAACCTTCGGCTCAGGAACCATCTCTTCAGAACCCTGATGAGGCAGGAAATTGCTTTTTTTGATGAAAACCATACAGGTAATGAAGGAACATGATCAAGCCAACCTTCTGTCTGAATTGACCGCTCTTCTTATTTGACAAGGGAGCCTTTCAGTTGCTATAACATTAATTATCATACATTTCATCTCACCCTGTAGGTGACATCATTTCACGTCTGTCAGCTGACACCACCCAGGTGAGTGACCTCATCTCCCAGAATATCAACATCTTCATGAGGAGTGTCATCAAGGGCGTTGGTTTCTTCATCTTTATGTTTGGGATGTCGTGGAAACTTACACTGGTGACTGTTATGGGATTCCCTTTCATTGCACTCGTCTCTAAACTCTATGGCGAATACTACAAGGTAAAATATTTAAATTTCTACCCTTTGTCTGATGTCGGTAACTGATTACACACATGAAAAAATTATTAGGCCACCCTTGTTTTCTTCAATTTCTTTGTTCATTTAATGCCTGGTCCAACTAAAGGTACATTTGTGTGGACAAATATAATAATAACAACAAAAATAGCTCATAGTAGTTGAATTTCAGAGCTGATATCTATCCATTTTTCATGTTTTCTTGATAATAACCAA
>JAPQRP010000030.1:14970534-14984016 GCA_037367295.1 Apogon hyalosoma
TATGTTTGTATATTTAGAGCTTTATTTGTGTATATATTTGTACATATTTTTTTCTTTTTTGTATTGATAATTTCTTTCCTACTTGAATGAAGCGACAATATCACCCAATTATTTCCCCCTGGGATTAATAAAGTATTCTGATTCTGATGATTATAATGTGACAGTAAGGGGATTTATCTGAGTGATCAGTGTCTTTTCTTCTGCAGGTTCAGCAGGCTCTGAACAACATTATGCATGAACACACAGTGCTGGTGATCGCCCATCGGCTGAGTACAGTGGAGAAGGCAGATAACATTATAGTGATAGACCGAGGCTGTGTGGCTGAGCAGGGGTCTCACAGTCAGCTGATGGCCAGTGAAGGACTTTACCACAAGCTGGTGCAGAGGCAGGTCCTGGGCATTGAGACGGGCACAGAGGTCCTCAACCCTCATGAAAACCTCCGCTGGAAGTCTGACGGAGGAGGCCAGCGGAGAAAACACAGCAGCAGTAGTAGCGAGTCTGAATTTAACGCACGCTACTGAAAATGAGCTGTGACGTTGGGAAATGTGGTTTGGCTGCTGGTAAATTTTAGTTTAAGGGAGATATCGCAGTTATTTTGCACAGATATAAAGTTACATAAAGGTTGACCATTGTTGTTTTCTTTATTTTATTTTTAATGTTTTTATTAAGGGTAGGAAATGCCCTCTGCAGAATTTTTGGCTGAAGACCCAAAACACTCCCCATAACTCAAGGATGTTGGCATATTTTTACATTAAGTCGAATGGAAATTGGCATCAACAATCTGAATTGCCCTCATCAGTAAGTGATAATATTTTTAAATATTGTGATTATTTTGACATATACTGAGTTTGTAATGTGAAATGTGACTTTAATGAGAATGGTAATTCTTTTACCATTTTACCATTTAGTGATTTGTAGGCCAGGGCATCTTTGTAGCACCACAGCATCAAAAAATTCTGGATATTGCATGTAGCCATAATATAAATTTGACAATATCTCAATTATTTGTTACGAATAACCAGCTATAAATATGGAATCAAATCTAACCAATCATAACAATGTAGTGGCATAGAAATCAGAAGAAAATTAATAAAAGGACAATCTGAGGCTAATTTTCACTTCAGTATACATATGCAATTAGACTGATGTACTGTATAAGCTTGAAGTACCTCATAATTCAGGATTTAGGTTTGCTTTTATACTACCTTCACTTTGGTATTGAATGATTTTCTTGGTGTGTGTGTGTGTGTGTGTGTGTGTGTGTCTTTTTTTTCAAGGTTATATACGGTTATATATTTTATTATTTGTAACTTATCATGTAAGTAATATAATGCCTGTAAAGAAAAGACAGGTGCCTTTATCTGTGGAACTGAGTGGATAGAAGGGATTTTTGTTCATAATAATGATAAAACCTATAAACAACCATGCAAAGCAGTGCATATGAAAAATAAATACAGGGGATGAAGAACTGCTCTCAGTACAACTACTGGATTAGATTGTGTGTTGCATTCAGGGTCTCTCTGTAAATTCCACCTTTACTGTAAATACATGAATGTACTGTTGTAGTTATGCATGAAAAATATTTATTTGGACAATTTGAAGATTAAGCTAAATTATATCATTTCTCATCATAATTTAGCTCAATCATTAACTTTTACTCTGAATGCTCTGGAGCAAAATGAAAAGGATAAAGTGTTCCCGTGGTGAAAAATCTCTAGTCTTTTACTCAATGTGACTACTCTGACCACTCATCTTAAATCATGTATATTTACTATGAAATCCCTGGTTTCTTTGGCAATATCTGTTAATAACTGATCAGTTATTTGTTCATCCTTTTTCAGATGTGTCCTGTAGATATCTATACCCCTAAACAAGACTGGATTTATTGGAGTCTTTGGCACAGGACCAGTAAAATAATGCAGGTTCATAAGAATAATTACAAAAGAGGTAACAGAAGTACAGTG
The DNA here is from genome assembly GCA_037367295.1 of Apogon hyalosoma. NCBI lineage: Eukaryota > Metazoa > Chordata > Actinopteri > Kurtiformes > Apogonidae > Apogon > Apogon hyalosoma. The sequence continues at coordinate 14,972,499 of JAPQRP010000030.1, forward strand.
CAGTTTGTATATTCAACCCCAGATAACTTACATATAAGACACATATCAAATGCACAGTAATGTTTTAGCAATGCATATAATTACATTTGGTTGCTACTGAATTTCATCACAAAATAGGCATTTTGAATAAGACTTTTTTTTTTTTTTATCTTCTGTGGAGTCTAAATTTCAAGTTTCACAACTACATTTACTGCTTCCACAAACGTAATCTTTATTAAACCTAGACTTCTCATTTCTGATTTTTTTTTTTTAAACATGCAAATGCGTGCTTCTATGAAACTGGTCCCTAAAAACAGGACATGGGGACTAAAAAATTCAAACCAGATGTAGGCTAATGTTATGAAGCAAGTTTGGGTCTATTTTAAAAATAAATACTGAGATAAAAGAGAAGCTATTTTTCAGATAAAACACATTTTTGTATTATTTTACATTATATTTAATACATCTGTGTGTAATGGTCAAAAGAACATGAAAATTACGAGCTACTATTTTTTTTAAATCTCTCTTTATTCACTCAGAGGTACATTTTGGGAATCGAAGTGAATATGCAACGCAGAGTGTCTCACAAAAATGGCCGCTGTTGCAAAATCATTCGTGATTAAGATGTGTGTAAATGGGCAGGTTCTGCACGTAATGCAAGTGGACACGACGGGTTACACACAAAACCTGGAATGAGACTGAGATTCATGAAAAACCTGCATGTCTGGATTAGAAAAACCACTAGGATTGTCAAATTTAACACAGTGACTTTATTTATAGTGCTATATAAGACCATTTACAGCCATGCATTTTGGCCCCAATATTTAATTAAAAATTCATTACTTTTAGGATGTCCTAGAGCAAGAGTTTAAATTTTTTTGCATTTATCTGAGGTCTTCATTAGGTACATCCTGGGGGGAAATATGTCTACATTTTGTCTTTTATTATTGGGTCTAAAAAAGCTGGAAAAGTGCCAGATACTAAAATCAACCCAGTTTCATGGAAATATCCATATACAACCAGACATTTCAGCTGTAATTTCTTTCAAATATTTTTAACATATTTATATTTTTACTATGTTTTAAAATGCCATGTCGCAAATTATGGTACGTCTTAATGAACGATGTGTCTCAGGGGAAAAGGTGTGTGGTTTCCGTGGCGCAGTGAACGCACCGTGGGGCCTGTATCCATCCCGTGCTTGTGCGTCTACTTCCTGTAAGAGAAGCGCAGTCAGCTGTCACAATCTGAAAGGCGAGCAGGGGGAACACAGGCGGAGAGAAACACACAACAGCAAAAATGTCCAGTTTTTCTGATAAGTTTAGCGCCTACACGATGACTCAGCTCAACGAAATTCTGGAGGACGACGACAAACTTACAAAAATGGTCCAGGAGATGGATGAGGTAGGTGAAACTGACCGTTTTTTTGTTGTTATTGTTGTTGTTGTAGTCCAACGTTAGCTGCTGACTGCTTTTGCTCGGTCACTGGGTTTTTTCACCAGCCCTTTGTTGCGCTTTCCCATCATACGCCGCGTAGAGTTACAGGAACGAGTGTTTTGGGTCTGGTTTAGGTTTACAGAATACATTAATACTGTCGAGCGAAGTTGGAATTGTCCTGTAGCTTAAATAGGGCACAATTCGTTAACCTTGGGACGAAGGAGCAGCAGCAGCGGCGGCGGCGGCATTGTCTCAAGTTTTAACCCACGAGGATTCCCACTTTGCGACGTTGTTACACCGTGAAAATGCCCTTCCCCACACAACCGAACCCCCTTTTTTCCATTAGAAACTACATTACGCGTAAACCACAAGGATTCGGGCTCTTTCCGTCTCAAAAACACAGTATTTGAAGTAGCTAATAGCCTAGCTTAGACACTTTGTGGGACAGGTCTCCAGTCACAAACCTGCCTGTTTCTGTCGACTCAAGCAGATAAGAGTTGAGAAAAACGATACTTAACACCCTTATTATTGAAAGTGGGAGCTGTCTGAGTACACTATCAACATTAAAACACAGAGGAACTGATGTGGTTGTTTTAAGTGTCGAATATAAAGCCTGTAGGGTCAATATGAGGCAACAGATACTAGATATCTGAGTAACTTCCCCTAAGAGGCCAAGGGCATGTAATTGTGGTTTTATGTTAGCACAAAGTTTCAGTTTGTAATTAATGTGTACCTGTTTTGCATTGTAGTGTAAGTCATAAGCAGCTGATAAGCCTCAGATTTTCCATCCACAGGGTGATTACAGTCCACTGGCCCTAGAAAGGTTTTACCACAGACAGATATTTGGCATATCAAGTATGAGGGCTAACAGATTAGAGGAGGTTTTTATACAGGATTTGTGGTTTTGATTTCCCCCCTACACACACATACATACTGTTGCCATGCCCTGTGTAAAATCCAAGTGTGGCCTTGGATGTCCTCTTGCTGAATCAACCCCATCAGGTGTTAATGAAGAATTTTCCCACCGTACACAACCTGAAGTCTCCAGTCTTCCTTCACGTCCTGGACCTGAACAGTAATTACTTTCAACTCACATTGTCAAGGCACAGTCATTTTTCTCGTCTGTCTCCATGGTGCTGTGGCTTTCACTCCGGCAGTCTAAATTAAGCTCATTTTGCGTAACAGTGAGGGCCTAAAAATTAGGAAAAAAAGAAAAAAAAAAAAGGCTTACTCCTCAGCAAAAGAAGCCACGAGCTACTCTGTGTCAGGTTCAATGTACCAGATCTGTTTCACCTTACAAAAGAAAAACAGATGCAGGGCATTATTAGTGATTTGGCTGAATGTTGTGCTGTAAGCAGGCCTTTTGTGTTGTCACTTCTGTTTTAGATCCACACCCTGTCTGATTGTCTCCATGGTTTCATTTTCCTCTTCCCATAGGTTACACAGAGGGAGGGACTTGTTTACTGCAATGACACTGCAGTTGTTGACTTTAAGTTAGTCATGAGACAAGTAGATGGAAGAAAATCCGCCAAGTAAAGACTTGTCTAAGCCAAAGGTGGAAGCGGGAAATTCTTCCATCATAATACAGTGGATAGGAACAAAGGCATTAGGTGAAACCTGAGAGTGCTGAGAATTACTGAGTGTACAGCTGTAGTGTATGAACACAGATTCTCAGACACATGCTGTATACAACACACTGAATGCAGCACATGTTGCTGTTTGAATAATGCAAATAAGGAATTTGGTTAGATTCAGTACAGGCTGTGTATTTCATATGACTCAACCCCAAATATGTTGTACCTGTTGTACCAGGTGCAGGAACTAACAGCATTGTATAACATCACTTTTACGGGCAGTGGTCCAAAACCTAGTTATCAGAATCCTATTATATAAAAGGTAAGTGGACTCCGTTTGTGTGTGTGTGTGTGTGTCAGGCATCACACAAAATCTGGGAAGAGCTGGCTGCTTCAGTTTGGCATACTTATGTATTTTTGGTCAAGGAAGAGACTAGCAGAAACGACAAGTTGGTAGGACCAGTATTTTTGGACATATTAGTAATTTTGGAGTACAATAGCTTTACAATCAGGTTGCTATGGCCAGAATCGCAGGAATGCTTTGGTGTTGACTGCTGGACAAATACAGTACAGTATTCATGAATACACAACAAATATCTGTGTTGGGGGACCGGGAAGTTGCCCCTTAAGGTCAGGATGTGGATTTCCCCCCCTTTTTTTCACATCCTACCCTCAGTATTGACAATGATGAAGACCAGGATCTAGAACCCATGGTTCCCCACAGTATGTAAACACAGAATTCTCTGTCTCTATTATAAGATAAATTAAAATAAAATAAAATATAAACTCTATATACTTTAAAAACAGAGGTATCTACTTGTATACAAATATCAATAGTACAGCATGAAATATAGACATTTTACAGTTTACCATGTATAATAATAAAAAAACCCCAAACATTTGTAAAAGCAATTTATCAGCATCCAAAGGAAGGTGTAAATCTTTTCTCAAATAGTAGAATAATCATTGTGTTTGTTGTTTCACATAAAGCTTCTCTAGTTACTTTTTATTATTACCATCACCGTTTAGCTTTGTTTGTTAGTCCGTTAACCTAATGTTTATTTTTTCCTCTCGAAATGTGAAAGAATGTGGTCAGAAGCCCCACATCATTCCAATGCTGTTACATGATATCTTTGGACAATTTGTTTTTGACCGATCAGTAGTCTAAAATGTAAAACTATATTAGGTTCATCTTCGTATTTGAAAGATCATGAATCAAGCAAACGTCTGACAATTTTGCTCAAAAAATCACAATGAATCAGTCTATTAAAACAGTTGGAGATTACTTTTGTCTGATCAATTCGCCAATAGTTGCAGTTCTTTTTCACTTATATTTCCTCTGTGTTTTTTGGGGTTTCAGGGTTTGAATCATTCTGTTCCTCCGCATGAGTGATAGCTCTCAGTTCTAGTGCAATCTTTTCATGTAGTTGAGACTGTGGTTACACTAAGAAAAGAGGAAGTAACAGAAGGAAATGACAATTTGAGCATCGTTAGTGGAGCGAATGTACCTCCAATATTAAGTATTCTCTCGTGTGAGAGTTTCTTTATACACTGCAGAGTGACCTGTATGTAACTGGGTTATTAAAGCAGCTCTTCAAAATTCAGGTCTGTGGTCCATGTAGACACGCTTAACCTACATTTTCAGCGCTCTGCTTTATTAGCAGTGGAGGGTTTAGAGCATTTCCACCAGCAAACAATCGTGTGTGCTTTGACAGAACAAGCCTGCAGTTATGGATGCTATTTAAAGGCCTGCTTCACTGGGCTGCGATGAATGACTGTGATAAATGAACAGACCGGCTTTAGCTACAGATACGCCGATCACCTGAGCGTACTATGGCGCAAAGAACATGTAGTGGTAATGGACGTATTTAGCTTCTTTTACTGCATGAAATGTTGTTTTCGTTGTTCAGTTCAACCGCCAGACAAGGCCTGGTTTAGTCACTTTTAGAAACTATCCCAAAACTATCCCACACATTCTCCCCCGTTCCTGCTATATTTGTACATACAGCATGGTGGTAGGATGTGTGAAATGAGTCATCTGGTGGAGGATTTCTTTTCCCCCTATGTAAGACAATAAATTACATATTCATATTATACCTTTTATTTTGTCTTATTTTCCTATAATGACTAGTTTGCTGTATATTATCCCATCACATGGGAATACATAATTCAACAACAAAATTGCTGATTTATAGCATAGGTGCCATAGAGCAATAACAAACATCGTGGGCAATTTAGTCATAACCCTCTCTCACGGTGTGTGTAGGTTTATGTCACAGTAACTGATTGTTCTGTAAATTAATTGAAAAAGTCTTAGATGATATACTTGTCATGGAACATCTTGCATATAAACTGAAGTTGAAAGAAAATCTCTTTATAAAAAACTGTGGAAAATGGCTGACATTCAGGGAAAAATGTGTCTGTTGAGGGACCCAAACATATTCTGACACAAACACAAGCTGTTGTTTTCATTTGTTTGTTTTCTGTTCTTTTGTTTCTTTTCTTGCTCCTCAACCTGAGGAGATTGTATTGTATTATACTGATAAAAATGAGAAATACATAAAAATTGTAAAAATAAATACATAAATAAAATTAATTGGAACAAGTGGCTTACAATAATACAAACAGTAATTAATTTTCTTTTATTTGGAACTTCATAGAAACAATTCCTGTTCAGAATGACCTCATTCTATTTCCCATTCACTCCATGTTTGTGTTGCCTTCATGCAAATATCCAGCTACTTCCATGTTGGAGAAGATAAAACATAAATAAGGCAGTAAAGACTGTAATAGAAATGATAGAATCTAACATGAAACAATGAAAGAATTCAGTATGAAACAAACTGTTCATAAATATCAAGGCTAAAACTCAGTGTTCTTTAAAGCTGGTGAAAGTCATAGGTGCGTCTGAGGACTTGGTTTAATGTAAAAGTGTGACTAAAATGCTGATGAAACACCAGTGAATTAGAAGTGCACCTTGAAGTGTACTGTTAGCAGCTCAGCCATTATGACCCGTCATGTCATGAGCAGCACAGGTGTTACTAATAACATTAGGTCAGGCGTTCTGATCAGCCACAGTTGTCAGCCGACATCTAAGAGCTGAATCAAATGCAGACGTGAAGGATGTTATTAAGGACACCTGTGTGTTTCCTGCTATGAATTCAGTCAAATCCTGTGGGTTGATTGTTTAATAACACAGACTGAGCCCATACAAGTTTCTCATATCGTTAGCATCATAGCATAATTGCCCAAGTCTTTTTTTTTTTTTCTTTTAGTCATAGTTAGGGCTGGGGAATATAACGATATATATCACAAAATAACTTTTCCTCAATAGAAATATGAGACATGCTTGATACAATTTTGATAAAATTCATTCATCCATGTTTTGACAGACATAAGAACAGCCAATCGTACTTAAGTAGCGCCACACTGAACCAATCACACTAGAGCCACGGCAGGTGAGGTTGACGCACACAGCACAGGCGTAAGAGCAGCCACCACACACGCTAATGTGTAGGCTGAAGGAGCTAATGACTATTCCCTTGGGAGAAAATTTGACTGAGAACTCGGGCGACCGGGTTACTGAAAAGTAGGGTGTGGCATAGAGGCCGGGAGTCGGATGTTCAAAGCATGTTAAAGGGGTTATAGTTTGTTAAACCCACTTTTATTGGTCATTTATTTGTGTATTTGGACCCTAATAGTTCAAAAAGTTTGAATTTGAACCCGCCAGGTGCTGGAAAGCTATCTTTATCTTTATTCATTTGGGCAAAAATCAAGTGGATTTCTACAACCTGTTTTAATTCCTTATTAATTTGTTACGTTTCATAACTAGTTATGTCACGACATTTGCACATATAAGGTCCAGACTTCAGACGAACATTTCTCTGAGTGCGACATAATTGTCAGCAGAAGCGGTTGTAGTAAAAACTGAAAATATGTCCAAACTGAGAGCCGATTACCTGAAATATGCAGTTGTTGGTTAAATGGACAGAGCAGCGCAGCTTACAACCTGGAGGGGGTGGGGCATGAAGTGGCTCATTTACATTTAAAGGGCCAGCGCTCAAAACCACCTCTCTGGTGTCAATACTCAGAAATAGGGTTGAAGATGGACCTGTGGAGTTGAATTAATAAAGAATTCAGACCCAAGCAGAGCATTTACAGTTTATGTAGACCACAGGGAAATGTTTGAAAATGCAAAATTCCGTTTAAAAAAAAAAAAAAAAAGCAAAATATTATTCCTTTAAGTTTCATTTTCGGTTTACGGCAGTTATGGCAGTTATGGAACGCACCCCCACATTTATACTCCTGACATTGTTTCATGAATATGGTCTGTTTTGTGTTCTCTTTTAAAACTTGAAAGCTTTTGCCTACTGGTCAGACTTTTAGTTTTAAATATATGTATCTGTTTTATTTATCTGAAACAGTTGTATAATGTTCTTCAGCACATCTGTTATGTTCAATTTCTGACAAAATAAGTCGTATTTAAATCAAAAATAACCTTCTGATGTCTTCACAACTAATTTATGAGTAGCGGAAAATTTAAGCTTGACAAAAATAGTGATTTGATTTATATTGTGATACATATCTATTGTCTGATATGGGAAAAAAATGATCGTGACATGATTTTTTTCTGTATCGCCCAGCCCTAGTTATAGCCAATGATGAAAAATTAATCAGCAGTGTGAGGAGAGTAAAGTATACAGATATCACAGTTGGGCCAAATATATGACTTAGGCAATTATGCTACGAGGCTAATGTTCTTTTAATTAGATATCTGACAGCTGAAGTTTTGTGATCAGCAGAGGGATGAGTTAAATTTGTCAAACCCCTGAGTCTTGGTTTCTTCTCACACTTGAAAGAACACATGCAGAGACTGTACATTCCCACTTTGAGTGTTGTACTGATTCATTTAGTGAGTTCATTTTATACAGATGAATATATTTATGTGAGCTGTGTAAGTATGAATAAAACCTTTTTTGTCATTTGTCACATGCTTTTGACTTTTATGTCCCACTGGGGGAATTGTGACCAAGTTGAAAGTGTACAGCCTTATCTCTTAAGACTGTCATTAATTTAAGAGGGGCAAAGGTAATATCATAAATGTGCTGCTGACATTTCTGTTCTGTTTTTTTTCCTTTTGTAGATGCAGGAGGTCCAGCAGAGCAAGGAGAGGACACTGGTCAATAACAGAACCCTTGCAGAGCAGAACTTGGCCCTGCAGCCCAGACTGGAGCACAAGAAAGAGCAGCTCACCAAGCGCTACACCTGCCTTCAGGAGAGCTTTGAGTCCTATCAGCTGCGCAAAGCCACTTTAGGTACTGTATCAGTATGACAGTCTGACACAAACACGGTTTGGATCGATTTGTTGGTCCTACTGACTTTTTAATGCTTCCCGGCAGTTATAAAAGTTGAACACATTTAGCTGCTGCAAGGACCAATACAGCCCTGTAATAGAATATTACAGGGGGTTCTGTGTGAGGGGGGCTTGTAGTTTCATATACTGTAAGAATGAAGTCCAGGAATGCAAGCGTCTATAGATTTTACAATAGTAAAATCATCATGGCTGTGGTCATTTGCTTTTTTTGGAGAATACCTCATTAGAAATCTTAGAAACATTGTTGGAGTTACAAAGTGATCCACTAGGAATGTGTGCTTTTCCTGTTGATATTGTATTGGTGTGTGGCAAAAGATTTATAGAGCTTTTGTCCAAAGTGCTTTGAGGTTTTTGCTCTAATCCATCATTCTGATACACACTCAGTTATTGCTGGCTGAAACCGACCATGGGAAATGCTGGTCTGAACATGTGCATATAGGACAAGCACTCAATACATAACCATTAGTAATTAGGTGTCATAAATGAAGTATTTTAGCATTTTCAATCATGGTCAAATATTAAATAAAATTAATTTTGATATGCTGTAGATAGTTTTACTGAAAGTCATATTCAGCTTAAGCTATTAACATTAGGGCTGCAGGTAATGAATATTTTAAGTAATTGAGTATTCTACTGAAAATTCCTTTAATTAATCGAGTAATTGGCCGTGACAAGGTAAGAGAAAACCTTCAGGAAGCTGTGCACCATTTTGGCCGTGCTTTTGGGAAATGAACTGTGCCAATCACGGTGCATGGCTTGCTACCTAAATCTATGCTTGTCTCAATTGTAATAAACTAGCCACACATTCAACAGTAGCTATAATTAGCAGAAACCTAGCCCTCCACAGGGCTAACGTTATGTTAGTAAGGTTACGTTTTGTGTTACGTTAATTTTATTTGATCTCGGGTCCTCCGCTCCATTCTGGGTGTGTTTGGAGGAGATGCTGCAACATCGGAGATGTGCTGTTGTGGTTTGGAAGGGCCATGTTACAGCGGATACCTGTCATGGTGTTTACCTTGGTGTTCAGTCTGAAATGGTCCCACACTTAATGCATTTTTTTTATTGTGTTTTTTTTTGTCTTTCGTCATTGTTTTCACTTTCCTCTTCCATCCTCCCACTGCTTCAACTGAACACTTCCACATCCTCCATCATCTTCCTTTGCATGAGTGATGTAAGTGCGTTGTGCCGCATTAGGTAGTCTGTGCGAAATGCCGTGCTTTGAGCTTTACAATTAAATAAGTGATTCCTCGAGGCAGAGAAAATTTTTCGATCACTTTTTTGTAATTGAATTACTTGAGGAAATCATTTCACCCCTAATTAACATACTCATAAGTGTAAATGGCTCTGTAGGGACTCTACATAAGGCGTGCAGGGATGGGCAGCTCCAGTCCTCGAGGGCCAATATCCTGTATGTTTTAGATATTTCCCTCTTCCAGCACACCTGGAAGCCATTACATCTTTATCAGGCTTCTACAGAGCTTGAAGATGAGCTGATCATTTAATGAATCAGGTGTGCTGGAAGTATCCAAAACATGCAGGATACCGACACTCAAGGACCAGAGTTGTGCACTCGAGTAACAATCATACAGTAGGAGATGACTTTAAAGGTGGAGTTGGCAATTTCTGAGACTTGATATTTTGACCAAAGCCAAGCCACTCCTCTAGGGTTGGGTGACGTCAAATTGGCACTTAGTGACATCTAAACGGAACATCAGGATGGATGATGCTAATGCTAAATTCATTTACATTCATTCATTGCTAATGCAAATGGTTTGTTATTATTTTATTCAATTTGCCTGATCCCCTAAGTCAAATTCCTCTGTGCTATACTTGAACATATATGGATAATCTTCATTTAAAGAGTTGAAGCCATTTACGAAACTTGAGATTTTTTTTAAATTTATTTTTTGCTTCCATTGGATGCACAGAATGGACAGCTTTTGAGAAATTCATAGAACTTTACAAAAAGTGTATTGGGTTAAAATCACCTACTCCATCTTTATGCTTCTGTTACATGTATTGTACAGTAACTATTTGCAGATAGTTTAAATGAAAATATTTGTAGTTTATTTGCTGTTCCTCTTGACCCAGCAGCTTTGCTACAGTGGCAATGCTTTATCATTTCAATACACACTATACACTAACACTAAAGACAAAACATCAGATGATTGATGTTTGCATGGAGTTGTCAGTTTTTATTAGGGAAGGTTGCATGATGTGTACTTTTTTCCACAAGATAAATACATGCTGTTTCCAGAGACCTGTTTCACCAGTTGTCTTACTTCCCAGAAAGACTCCATCACCACACTGTGTTCAGGTTGAGCAAGCTCAGATCAGAGTTACTCCCATAAAGACTGAGAGGGCTGTAACAAGCCTAACAGACACACCTTCACTGTACTTCTTAATGTGTGGAGAAGGAGTGACGATACTTGTGACCTTGTTGACGCAGTGGTTGCCAAGCAGCCTTCTGAAAATAGCATGCCAACCGTTCTCTACTCTGCTACACTGATAAAAACTTTGACTTTGCCTTCTTCCCTGCAAGGCGTAGAGTCTGGAAGCTTTGTGTAATGCTTTTATACAATACACACAAATCATATCAAAGTCCTGCCAACCTTTTAAAGGTTTTGTTCAGATTATTTGAAGTCGAGTTTTGTGATGTTTATTCATAGTCTCTACTGGTTGGAAATGTCTCGATTCAAAGATGCATTTTGATGCAGATGTCGTAATCGAATTATAACCCTAGTGATTCATATCTCTGTTTGAAATACACTGTCAAAGGATTCATGCTTTGTTTTTTCTAATGTTTATATGATGAGGTGGGTCACACAGATACTAATCTTGAGAAAATGTGTTGTTCAGATTATAGACAGTTGTAGTCTTTTGAAAGAAAACTTTGAGAACTATTGACAGATGAATTTCAGTTGAATCGAAGTGTGAGACCAGTGAAGGCTTACATCTGCTGTGGATGGCTGCAGCAGCAAAACATTAAGCATCTACACATCTGTCAGTAACTGTGCTTGTAAACATTCCACCATGTTAACTTTCTTCTTCTTTGTGAGCTAAAGGAGCAATATTTTGCTTTTTTAAATGAAATTATACATTTTCAAACATTTCCCTGTGGTCTACATAAACTGTAAATGCTCTGCTTGGGTCTGAA
>JAPQRP010000030.1:14999869-15015816 GCA_037367295.1 Apogon hyalosoma
GAACCCCGCCCCCCACAACCCCGCCCCCAACCCACGTGTTACGTTTCCATAGTCACGTCACATTGGCTCCACCATGTTGTAGGAAATCCGCCGCTGCTCCTCACTCACTGTCAGATTAGACTTTAATCCGAGGAGGAGGGCTGTCAAGACGCTGTCTGCATCTTGGAAGGACTCTCGGCTCTTTTTTTTTTTTTTTTGGTTTTGTTTCCCTTCCTGCAAACTAAACAACAGGAACAGTTCTTCAGTGCTTGAGTTTTTTCGTGACAGTCACCGGTGTGCACATAGAAGATGTATCGTCAGTCTTCCTTCGCTGTCTTTGCCTGTTCGCCGATTTGCCAATACGTTAACATGTTAGCTGGCTAACTAGCTGCAAAAAGAGTAACTAAATCGGATTAGCTGGGAACGGCAGTCTCCCTCTAGGTAATATCCAGGTATTATTTGCTGTACTTGAAACTATTACCAAGAAAATAGCCGCCTCTGTTTATTTGTTATTTTCTATATAGCTATATTAGTGTCAACATTACCACTCTAAATAGTAATTACTCGCTAGCGTTAATGTTGCTGCAAGCTAGCTAGGTTAAAAGCTAGTCAAACCTGAAGTGCTATAGCCCCTTCGCTAGCTAATCTTCACTGTTTGTGTGGGTGAAAAAAAAAAAAAAAAAAAAAAAAAAGGAAACTAGTGCCAACCAAAAGTCAAGACTGATGTGCTAGCTCGTCCGTCCTCAGGCTAGCTGGCAAAAGAGTGGTGCGAGATTTTAACCCAGAAATTAGCCTTTACTCCGAGCAAAGATGTCAGGAAAGGATAAAGAGAAAGACAAACAGGAGAAACAGTCCACAACGGAGCGGCTCATTAAAGGTGAGTGTGGTCCTAATTCTATTCACACCCTGTACCTTTTGACTGTTAGATAACGCATGAGTTGAAAACCACCTGTGGCTTTTGTAATACCCTTGTCTAAATCCCTTCCTCTTACACTTGTGGAGCTCAGTGCAGCCTATTTGTTTTGACTCAGGAGTTATTAAGAGAAGGAGTGCAGTGGGTGCATTAGCAGTTTATAATTCAAGGCCTCTATTTACAGTTACTTACTTTGCACTTTATACTATGAGCAAAACCACAGTCTTCTCAACACTTTCACTGGGAGATGCCCAAGTGCCAGTGGATCCTTACAAAGACATACCCTCCCTTGCTGTCAACACCACCCAGCAGAAATGAAAGGTTTAGCAGCAGCAGCAGTCCCACATCAGTGCTCAGCCTCCTTGACATTTAGGATGGATGAAATCTTAATTCATGAGGCTGTTGCTCCCTCACAAGAATACATAAGATCTACTCAGGTTACCAGCAGAGCTTGACAAGATGGATTCCTTCACACTGAGGCTGTCGTGGCTCATTGGAGGAGCAGGGCACCATTTGTTGTGTCTACCCGAGACAGGACAGGCAGAGCCAAGTCTGAGGTAGCTCCCAAGACAGAACCCAAACCCCACCCCTGCCTCCGCTGCTGCTGCTACTACTTAATGCCAACACAGCCCACATCCCTGTCTGTCTGCAAGGACACTGGGAGAGTGTCCTGCCAGGGGACTGGAATGCTTAAGTGTGAGCCAGTAGGGAGAGGGTGAGTTAATTGTGGAAAGAATCTCCCCAGTGATGTTCCCAACATGGCCAACCACATGGTGGAGAGAGAGCGAGAGAATAGGAACGTGACAGGGAGGAACAGAGAAAGAAGAAATGTAGAGATGACCGGTGCTCTAAACTGATGCTGCTGTGAAATGTCAGACATTAGCTGCTATTCACATAAGGCATGGTGCTATTATTGAGTGCAAAATGAATCAATCATTTGAAGCTGTCCTTTCAAGGATATCTATGCTCTTATTTTGATTTTGATACACCACTTTTAATGCACGCCTCTGTATCCCGGCTGTTTTTAGTGTGTCCCTCAGCAATCAGACTATCCCTTCCATAGGTCTTAAATAGTATTAAATGGTATTAAACATATCAAAAAAGCAGTGGAACATACTGACTTTGCAACCTTAAGTCTTCATTTATTTCCTCTTTCATGCTGTATATACCAATGTCTGTCAAAATGTTTCTGTGTTTGTTTATGTACTGTCTACCGTCATCGCAAACATATATTCTAAAAGTAGCATTGATCGTAGTGCATTGTCTGTTTTCTACTGTTAATCTAACTCCTGAACTTGGGTTTTTTTCAGTAGTGCTATAAACTATTTTAAATAATGTGATATAATAGTATTAGCATAATCCATACGCCCCTTTTCTTTTACAACTTAAAAATCTTTCGTCTACTAATTACAGTGGAAACGAGTTTTTAATTGTGTCCTTTGTGTAATAAAATAAGTCTTAAAATCTGGACTGGTTCATTGTCGATGTATGCTGCCAGGTAACAGCATCAGGAGTAGCAGTGGGTCCAGTGTTAGTTATCTTGTGGCTATAAGAGGGCTTAACTGGTAGACAACCATCGACTAATGCTGCTCAGGTTGTGTAAGTCAACAGTTAAGCTCATTCACTGCAGAGTGCTGCAGTTGACCTGGTAGCTCAATCACTTAGTCATATGATCTCATGTTTTCTCTTCAGGCTTTGTGTGACTACACTGTAGTAGGTGTGTGGGACCAACACAATGCTTGGCATCACTAAGTCTGGCTTTTGAAATGTTTACTAGTAGTGTCGGCCCAGCATTCATGTTAACTTTGATACAAATTGAAGTGGATTGTTGCTGTGTGTCAAAATCAAAGAGAGGCCAGCGGGGAGTGTGTATGCTACTACCACACCATGTGATTGACTGGCAGAGATGACAAATAAACCCAGGGCCTGGCTATTTAGTGTGCCAGGGTAATGCATTCACTGATAATTAGAGCAATCTGAAGTGGACTTCATGATTCATGCAGCCACAGTGTGCTCCATTCATCTCTACCCAGCCGCGTCTTTGCAATTCAATCCTCCCCATTGTGCTGATTTTGAAACAATAGTGAACATATTCTAGACGGTGGCTCATATCACTGTCCAAAACATTATCCTGGGTGGGCAGGATGGTAGATAGTCACGTCTTTGTTTCTTGAGTCGTTTGTTGTCATGCCAGACGGTGTGGGTGTTGATGCAGTGCAGCAGTCGCTCCGATGAGTGTGTGCCGTTTTGAAGAGTTCATCAAACATTAATGCTAATTAGGTCATGCAGAGTCTAATAAGAACTCAGTTGGTCTCAGGGCGGAGGCATTATTTTTAACAAAACATTTTTCTTTGTCTGGTAATGTGTTGGAAAAGTGAGCGGCTAACGTTGGTTTGTGTAGAGTGCAGATTGCATGTTGTTTGCACACAGTTAGAATTAAATAATGCTGTTTACCAGCAGCCAGTGCTTTAGTTATATCTGTGTTTGAACAGAATGGGCTTGCCTTAATCATACAGGCAAATGGTTATTGTTTATTACTATCATCACTGTTAATATTCTTATTATTTGCTCCTGTTGTGTGGGCTAGAGTGTTCAGTTCTTTGGCTTTGAGACCAGCTATTATTGTCCAGCATGGGTAATTACTGCCAGCCACAAGGCAAATGCTCGTAAATTTGGTTGGCGTGGTTGCTGCCTGAAATGTTTCACGGTCTGGTTATCTCATACTCATATTGTATACCACTCTGCCTGCTTTGTTCATGTTGGAGCCTTCTTTCAGTGTGACAAGGCTTTTAAGTAAACAGCCCCCGAATCTGGAAGCCATCGCTAATAGAGGCTTTACCTAATCTGTTCTTAAGGCCCGTACCTCAGCTTACAGCGCTCTTCACGGCCGTGCCTTGTAGGCCTGCGAGCACTTACTGTTTATTTATACCACACTGGTCAACGCATGACAGTTTGTCCTCATCACAGGTTAGGCAAGAAGGAGCTGTACTCCAGCTTTCTAACGGCAGGGCAAGCTAAACTCTGCAGCTTCACTTCCCTGCATCCCATCCACTTTGCAGTGCCATAGTTAAGCCTTCGCTTTATTTCACCGTCAGTAAATCTCAAAAACTGCAAAGCATCAGGAGAATAGTAATTTAAGTCTAATAAGAGTAGTTTATCTTCAAATGTTCATGTTCGGATTGATCGTGAGTAAGAAATACCTCTGCGCTGTATCACTGATTAGCAAATGCACCCACACTCAAAACTCATTAACGCTTTTTTATATTGCACTTTGATTTGCTTTGTGTGGGTGTGACAACATTGTCCAGATGCCTCTCTCTCTTTCTCTCTGCTTTACTGGTTCTCTGCTACAAACAGCTCTTATCACACAAGCAATGCTGATCTCCACACTGATACAGGTATTTATGTCACATCTGACAGCACAAGGTACGCTGTGCACTGACCTGTAGATGTATTTTGATGACCTCAAGAATCAAACTTTTGGAACATTTTTTCACAGCCACATCATTTTGCATTTGTCCTTTAAATGTCTCATGCATGCCTCAGAGACAGTGTTAAAAATTTCTACATGACTAGCTTTACACCATACTTAATTGGTGGTATAATTTAACCCATTCTGACATGTTCCTGACCTGACATTAGATGTAGCTGTAAGCCCTTCTCACCTCACAGGTCCTGGAAGTGACAGGGCTTGGATCAAACTCGGCTGTTGTTTTGAATAGTCTGCAGCCATCAGCTTTTGGCATTTATGAACAGATAAAGCTGTCGCAAATCCTGTATACACACTGCACACTGTCCATATTTTGTGCTACCCTTTTAATACATTACTTAATTTTGCTTTTTGCATATTTAAATGAAGCTGCCGTTGGTTAGACCTGGTGGATGTTCATGACTGTCCTTCTGCTGAGCACTCTTTAAAAATTGATAACTTGTTCACTTTTAGTTGTTGCGTACTTACCTGTGTTTTGATCATGATGCTCTCAGGTCTCAGCCTCAAAAGCATTGACCTTTTGCAGTGACAGTAAAAGGATTGTGTAGGTGGTGTGGAGCAGATTACTGAGGGACAGTGGGTCAAGTGAAGTGTGGGGTTCTGACTGTCTGTCTTGCTCATCTCTTTGCATGATGGCCTTATAGTGTAGGAGAGAGCACCCTTCTCCCTCTGCCACTCAATGCAAAATGTCACCTCTCCTGATTATAATTTGAACAAATGCTATGACATACGGTGCAATTTTTTTACATATTTGTGTGAATATTATTGGCAGTAAACTGGTATCAGATGCACTTCATCTAAATTCCTCTTGAAATGTGCTGACATTTTCAACTTGGGGGAAAAAAAAATCAAAACCTTGTCATGATTGTTACCTGACTGATTATTTGGGAATTTTGTATAGTTGGTACAATCGTTTCCTCTCACCTCTATAAAAACAACTGGAGGAAACAAACCTAAATGTAATATTTCCTTTACCATTTGGGGTTTACTGTGGTTCAAACTAAGGCTGGACGATCCACAAACTGAATCACAATTTTCTCACTTACTACAAAATGTAGGCGAGTTTCAACCAAACTTGTGGTTTCTGGAAGCCTAGGCTGGGTGGGATGACTTGTTGTTTAGTTTTTGTTGTTATCTGACTGGAAACTCTGCATTTTTGTGTTGTTTTGGCCTATATTATTGCAGTACTTCGACAATATCCAGGTAAAGTAAACACTAGTTCTCATTTGCTTAACTGTATGTGTGTGACGCTGCAGGGTTTCCAATAATTACATGGACTTGGGCCACCTAATGCATCTGGCCAGAGATTTATAATGAACCAAAAATGTAGCTCTAAAGTATCTGCACTGACTTGGACTGGATACTTACAGACTTTGCTTGTAGAAGTTATCATTATTTCTCCCACAGCAGACAAACAATATGTTACATAAACTCTGCATGATAACATGGACTCTAAAAAAAACCCTTTACTATGGAAAGAAGTTAAACGAATTGGTATACATGGACTTGGAATAGGTTAGCCTAGCAACTCTGTAAAATACTGTAATCACAATGATATTCAGGCAATTTAAAATATATGGCAGCTGAGTTGGAAAGGTTTGACAGTGCTTTTATGTAGTGACATAATATACACAGTATCTCTTCAAAGGAATCATAGTAATTCTGTAATTTCCCAGTTTGGGATAAATAAAGTACATCTATCTATCTATATGACAAATTAAGATCATGACATCACCCAGCCCTAGTTTAAAGGCACCTTAGTAGTAGAGAAATAGTGCCTCAAACCAGTTGTCTCAAGGTTCTTAACCTTTCATATGTGGCCGACTACATTTGATGATATTGACCGTTACTGTTCAGGTCAAATCTGCCCTGCGCAGTTTTTGTTTACAATACCTTAGTGGCAAACAGAAGTGTAATTTTAGTTATATCCCTGAAATCGAGTTTCGGGATATGATGGTTTTACCTCAAACGCCACCGGATCTGCCGCCACTAGATATCCTATGTGTGAGCACAATAACTAGGACAGATTTGTTTGGATTTCTTCTCCCTTGATAACCAACATAGTGGATCCCTAGTGGAAGAAGAACCCGATCGGTTTCAGCTTCTCTGAGTATTATAAGGCATCCAAATGGGGGTGCTTTAGTTGAAAATCAATTTTTTGGACATAAATCAAGCAATAATAGGCCAATTGAGATAAAATTTGGTTCATATTGATCGTCTTACAAATGTCCATTTTCTGTCTACCATCCAGAGTTCATATGGTGTCATTTTCATTCACTAGGTGGAGTTTTGTGGGGGAAAAATTGATTCTCTGACCATTATTCTGCCAGTATCAGGTTGATGTAGCTCAAATTCAGTTAATATTGATTGCCTAAGAATTATCGCAAATAGACTTATATGTAGTGGAGGACTGGGAGGAATCCGGGGATATACCCTTACTCTTGGCCTTTGACAGCATAAACCTCATTTATATTTGCCAGTGGTCAGTGATAATAAATGGTTCTTCTTGTTCATGTGATGTACATGTATCGATAAACTGTAATAAGACATACACTATATTAGTGGCATAAAATTAATAGAAGAAGAGGAGAGTAAATCTGTTTGCACTGATTGGTGCATTAAAAAGCTATACACAGATTAAGTTCAAACTTATTTTTTCATGAGAGCTTAGAATGTAAATTGTACTTATCCTAAAGTCTTTGATGTTTTTTTTCCTTCACTAGCTGTGCCATACCCTCCGCAACATAAACTGACTATTAAAGAACTGTTTGAAGATGGCAAGCCCAATGCTGAGCTCCTCCGGAACCACCTCGTCAAAGAGGGCAGGGTGGAGGAGGATGTGGCTCTAAAGATCATCAACGATGGAGCCAATATTCTTCGCCAGGAGAAGTGCATGCTGGAAGTGGAGGCACCTATAACAGGTAGGGCTGGCTTCTATTGTACATCCATTTGTGTAGAAAAATCATCCCCTCATAGAGATGAATAAAACAACTCTAAGAGCAATAACACCTTATCTGTCAGAAGAGTAGAGCAGAAAGTTCAGTATTTCCATTACTACACTGGTAAAGCAGTTACTACTGGTTGGAGAAAAGATTAGTTGTCATGAACAAAAGTAAACACCAACCCAGATGTTATTCCATTGCGCTACTGTGTCTGTATACCTACAGCTGGTGGATATAGTCAGATGCAGTGGGCTTACAGGCTTTCAGAGAACACTGAGTTCTTGCTGTTCTTGAAAATATCTGTTCTCTTTTAGCCGACCTCTGCACGGCCTCAGTCCAACACATTCAGTGCAACAAATCCAACCCTTTCCTCAGTAAAATTGAATCTTTTATTCTCACTATTTTCTCACATGTAGCTAACTAACTCAGCTGCTACTGCCAACTGTAGCCCTATCCTCCTCCTGCTGTTGTAATTGGCAAATAAGAGAAACTGTGGTTAAACCTCAGACTTTCTTTCTTAATTTTTAGAGGCCAGCCAGTTAGATAATGTGTCCTTGTTTAGTTGTGTGATTGATAAAGTTAACAAGCACAACTTGTACTGTGTTTCCACATTGAGGTTGTATTAAGCTTCTCTATGCAGTCTAGTTTCGTTGGGGTGTGATAATACATGTTATTATTTGCACATTTCCACTTAAGTGTCAACTCTCTTCACAGTGCCACTAATGTTAGCATTTGTAAATATTAGCCATGGGAGTGTAGCTGTGTAGTAGGTTTGCAAAGTGTTTCTTTGTGGAAGTGGGCCAGTAATGAGAATGCATTATGTGTGTTATTAAGGTGTAAAAGTGTTATAACCGATTCAAAGCATGGATCTACAAATGACCTTATGATTATAAATCACACCTACACTGTTTTTAAAAATAAAATATCGTAGTAAGTCCGAGTAGCATGTTATAGACTGATACTGTGTTTTCTTTTTTGTCAGTATGTGGAGATGTCCATGGACAATTCTTTGACCTTATGAAGCTGTTCGAAGTGGGAGGATCACCCAGTAACACACGGTATCTCTTTCTCGGTGACTACGTAGATCGAGGATACTTCAGTATTGAGGTAAGTTGTTACTGAATGACATCATTCCTTTTTTTCTGCCGCAGCTAAGAGTATGGTCTCATGTTTTCCTTAACTTTAAATTGCTTTTGGAATAAAATATATTCAGAAAGTAAAGCTTAAAATGATAAGGCACTGTTTTAATTAAACTCAGGGCAACACATAGAGGTGCTTAAATTTGCATAATGATCTACAATTGAATGTACTCTGCATTTATTTATTTTGATTCCCTAAGTCCTCTTCATTCAGTTTATTAAATCCCTGAAGCCATTAGAAGGCAGGAAGAAAAATATCTGTGCTAAATACCAAATTTGTTTAGTTTTTTATCCCCATTGTTCTAATTAACTGCAAACACAATTGGGGCCTTGCCTGAAGATTTAGGGTCATAATGCTTTACACTTTGCAGGATACAATGTGAAAAACAGTATGGTTTCCTGGAGACGTGTATTTCTGTTTAGAGTGGGGCAGGTGTCATGTGACTGTCTGAGACTGTGTCACCAAACTCTGTATTCGTCCTTTCTACATTTTGTTGCAACCGGATCAATATGGACCAGGATAGGAGGCGCACTAAGACTACGTTCAGACAGCAGGTCTTAATGCACAATTCAGATTTTTTGGTGAAATCCAATTTTTTTGTGTACTCTTCATATTAACATTAAAATACGACTTCAATTAGTTTTGAGTATGAACTGAATGCGACCCTGAAGTTACCTATACACCTAGAACCTATCATTAGTCTAGTGATGTCTACTTGACTTTGACTAATTGAGTAATGGTAGATTGAAAATTGCAGCATGTCATAATCAGGTAGAAGGCTGTTTGACTTTTTAAGAGGAGTCATGCACACTGCGTCATCAAAAAAACAACAAACTGTCCTACTGTTCTAATAGTCATTGTAAATGGTCTGAATACCAATGTAAATACGTTTTTTACTAAGAGGATTGTTTACAGGGTTCATGTTGGTAGGATAGCAGCTGTATTTCAGTCAGTTTACTGTTATTCTTAAGTGTCTGTCACTGTTGAAAGTGTTTGCTTAGTCCACTTAAACCTGTAAGAGTTTGTGGAACATGTTTTGCTGCCACTGAGCTAATAAGGTCATGATGATTTCAGACAGTGAAGATTTTCAGCACTCAGTGAGGTGCCAGTGCTGCAGATGTCCACCCTGCAGTAAGCCTGCTTTTACACAGATGTTTTTCCAATGGAACACTGCAAAACACTATGTTAAACATAATTTATATTATAAGAAGTGCAAAAATAGTTTTAGTTCACAATAAAACTGTGGTGAGATAAATTAGTCAAGGAAGAGCTGTTACAATAGGACAGGGAGGGTAATAGGAAATATTGTAAATAAGTGGTGCCAGGCACAACAAACCCCACCCTTCGCACGTATTGTAGCTTATGTTGGCATCAATCCACCTGATGTCAGCATATTAATTGCTTCTATATATGTGCAAAGTCTGAAGTAAATTGAAATAAAATTTATGTTTTTATAGACATTTTAAATTTCACCCATTGTAAATAAATTGAGGGAAAAAAGCTTTAAAAATTCATAAAAAAAATTTAACTTTGACCTGTTTTTCCCAAAATGTAATCATATCTATTCTGGGTCACTGGCAATATATAAACCCAATTTGGGATGAATTCAACCAGTAGTTTTGCTGCTAAAGTTTTAACAAAGAAAGAAAGAAACAAACAAATCAAACCAAAAACAATACCCCTTGCCTCCCCTTTGGGGGGCAGGGTAATTATCGTAGACATATGTGTAGTTTGCAGCTGTTGTTTAAATGTCCAAAACAATGAAAAAATTAATAGTTTTAGTCAAATATCACAAAACCAGAGGTTATGACTGGCCTACATTTTACAAAAACATGCAGTTGATGTTACGACATGATCTTTTGGCCACATTACCTACCACTGTATTGAAGCATGTTATTACAGTGCACTGCTCTTGTCTGAGAGGTTAATAAGCTTTCCTAATCTTAAGCTCTTACTTTTCACCTTGGCTCCTCCTTTAAACCATGCTCTGCACCTTTAACTCTACTGTCATAAAGTTGTTTTATTATGTAAACTCGTGGTGTGTTTTTGGATTCCGAGACCAGGTGCATATGAAATTATATTAAGGGATATTAGGCTATATCGTGATGACAAAGGTAGTAAGCCGTGCTGGATGGTGTGTGATTCACAGGATGGTCCAAACTGTACCATATGTTCAGAATAGTGTCCAAAATGTAAGCTGCTGTGCTGAAAGTTTATTTCAATGACCACTTCAAAGGGCACATTTCATACATGCTGATTGGAACAGTTAAAAATAAGACAGAGGGTTGGAATAGAGGCAGACTGCAGTGGTTTAAAATGCTGGACTGCAGTGGGTATGCACTGACCCTGATTCAAGACAGAAAATGACTTGTGTACATAATGACAAAAATGCTTTGGTTCAAGCATGCTTTAAGTCTCAAACACAAACGAAAACAAGACACGCAGACGCTGAAATTATCTAATCGGAATGAATTGTGTTGAAATAATGCTGGGAAACTAGAGACTATTTTACCACATGACATTAAATAGCCAGCCTCCATATTTAGTAAAATGAGGAGTTTATGTATTTAGTATCAAAGCAGTCTGCCTTTTGGATATGCATCTTCATAGTTAAGGTTCAGTAATGTTAAAAACAATTAATATTTCTTCTTTCTGTGCTGGGGGTCTGTCTTTTGGGTGCAATGTTTGAACTAGAAAAACACCATGATATCAGACTAGGACTTTTGTTTCCTCTTGTCTGAATTGTACAAGTCATTAGTTGAAAATCATGTCCCACTTCGGCAGGAAATCCTCAAAAGGTCACAAAACCTGTTGAATTCATTAACGTAAAAATAAGGCCTTACTGACGTATTAAAATGTGGGTGAATCAGAATTTTAATAAAGTTTTAAAGACGCTAAGCCATGGGAGGTAGTGTTTTATGGTTATTCTTTCCTGATTTTCCACTTTAAAGTAGGAAACTAATAGAGATTAAACAAACAACTCTCATATTTTGTTTGCAGGCAGGATGGTCAGAACACATGCCCAAATAAGGAAGTGCAAATTCATTGAAAATTGACTAAAACGGTATCAGGCAGCGTGCAGGAAATGTCTCCTTAAGTGTTCAAACTTGGCATGATGGGAACCAATCCCACATGCAGAGTGAGAAACACAGAACTGCCAAAACAACCCAGCAACAGATGCCAAGACCCAGTCCTGTTCTGCCCATGTCTGCACCGTGGCTTCACCCTCATCTCCCAAGACCAGCACCAGAGCAACCAACAACACTTCTCTGGACAACATTTGACTATTGTTTTATAGTAGCTCTTAAGTTTCATTCAAGTGGCAGTAGCATTTAAAAGTCTTAACCTTTAAAGTGCCAAATTCACAATTTTACGACAAGCAACATAACTGAAAGAAACAGACCATAGCTCCAGATAGAGTTGCCAGACTTTCGTTTCAGGGCATGTTTTTATTCAAAGTGAAGAAGAAAATCCGGTTTGAAAGGCATGGTCCTGAACTGGTTTAGTAAGTAAAGTTTATTTAGTTTTAGTTTTAGTTTGGATAGATAAGGACAGATTTGGCTACCCTGCTGCTTGGATAAAAAGCTACTAAAACGTACTGTATTTTACTTTCTGCTAATGACATTTATTTTAAGAACAAGATGACACAAAATCAAAATCACAAAGAAAACTTCCATGTAAATTTGTTCAGAGTTCAGTTCTATTCAAAGTTGCACAATCCAATATGGCTGCTGCCCTGTGGTATCACAATATAGAAATTAGGTGTGTAAATTTACTTCCATCGTAAACTTTGAGTCATATCCAATATTTTCAAAACTGAATATTAAAAAAAAAACAAAACTCCGGCGCCTAAAGGGAATTCTACTAACGTTGTTTGCTTTGGCTTGCGCCTGAATATTTAACCTGCTTCAGGAAGAACTATTGAGATATATATTGTATATTAAAACAGCGTATGACTTTTGTCACCAATTTTTCATCAAATCTGTAAAACCCGAGTGATAGCCTAAGTATCACGAATCCGTTAGTCTCTCTGTGATTACGCACCTGAATCATTTCCTCATGGTGAACAACCTCAAAGTGTACTCCATCACAAGCAGTCTGTTTGTTTACATACCAAACTGAAACCAACCGTCACTTTTTCAGAATTCGATGCAGCTGCAGCAGCAAGAAGCAATGAAGCCGTTTCCGTGTTTGTTGCTGCTGCGGCCATACTGCAGCTGCGTGGAATTCCAAAAAAGCCTTGATGACAGTTTGGTTCCGATTTGGTATGTAAACAAATGGATTGCTTGTGATGGACTACACTTTGAAGTTGTTCACCGTGAGGGAAGTGATTCAGGAGCGTAATCATAGACTAATGGATGTGTGATACGTAGGCTATCACTCGGGTTTTAGAGATTTGATGAAAAATGGGTGATGAACGTCATACGCAGCTTTAATAATCAAACAAAATGCATTAATATAATTTGATTTTACGTTACAGAAATCCTAAAGACTCTTAAATCTAACTCACATTACGCTGTAGAAGGCCTGTTTGTGCAAAAACGTTAATAATGGCATCAGTGTGTGTTTGCGTTACTATAGTAACTGGCCTTAAAGGGTTTTTTTTTCTGCTCTTGACCTCTTATTCATAAACAGTGTTTTATTATGCAAAAACTAAGTTATGCTTTCCAAAGTGAAGGTTTTTAAAAAGCCCTGGTTTGTGGACAGGGAAAATGGAGAGATTGAAAAATAACAGCATCATGCCTCATTTTACATACATCTGTTTTTGCACTGAACGTGTAATGAACCTGCATCTGAAACATCAGGTGTGTAAATCAGTGTTGACCTGCAGTAGATCTCGGTCAGCAGGAGACAGAGCCGACTGGCATAATGGCCAAATCCACATCATGTAAAGAATAAACCTGGACAGCCCCAACCAACACTAACATAAAACCTCTGTGTCTGCTACGTCCTGTATTATCCACAGTTTCCAGTGGTTTAGCTGAGAGTTTGTGTCAGTTTGTAGTTGTTTTTGCATCGTGTGGACAGAGATATTTTGTAAAATGAAGGTTATGTTCAGAAATTTTTTTTAAAAATGGAGGAAGAACATGTCTGTTTAGAAAAAGCGTTAGCCTCATAGTCATATAGTATATGGACAAAAGTATTGGGACACGTTGGATTCAGGTGTTTTTCTAATGGGTCTTGAATATAAAACAATAATGACAAATATCATAATATGGTTTTATATTGGGATAAATATATTGATGATTAATATTGATGTTTGTATCTCAAATCAGCATTAACAGGACATCTTACAGCTGTAGACATGATGTGTCCCAGTATTTTTGTCCATATAGTTTATAAACATCAATATTTCCTTAAAGTTTAATGGGAGATTTTTTCTTCCTCAGTGAGATGTGAAGAAAGTAGCTGGTTAGTTATGGTAGAAAATTATTATTTAGTCAGAGCACGAAACATATTTTTAGAAATTTTGAGGTAGAACATTTAAAATCATAGTCATGGATTAAAAACAAAAAACAAACTCAATGTTGAGAGAAATTAAGTAAAAACCATCTCTGAGACATTTTGGAAGTGATGATAACAATTTAAACCAAACTAACCAATGCAATGATATTTATCCCAATTTAAAACTATATTATGACATTTGTTATTATTGTTTTATATCCCAGATCCCTGTTAGAAAAAAAGGACAGAATATCAGTTATCATCTTCTCAGTTTTCCTCCACTGAAAGTTTTGATGAAGCCTTTTTTTCTGGACACGGGGATGTGTGGGCTTCAGCTGGGCGCAGAGGCCAGTACATTCAGGTGGACGAAATGTCACAGGTGAAAGGAGGTAACACAAACAGCATATGAAATGGCCTCTGAGCTGTGGGAATATTTTCTCATTCGTAAAGACAAATTTCACAACCCAAAAACGTTGCTGAAAGTTCACTTCATGTGTGGTTCGTCAGCTTATTTGCCAAGTGAGGGAGATGAGCTGATTAGAGAGGAGTGAACATCCTGCAGCATGAACTAACTAATTCAAACATGTGCTCGACATGATATGTGAAGTAATTATCCTAATGTAATTAAACCTGAGTCAGTCTGCCTGCCTTAATATCTTAATGTTTTGAGCAGTGGCTGACCTTCACTGATGCTTACCTGTTATGTGTTTGTTCCTAGCTGAAGCAATCATCAGAGTCAGTCTGTTTTGTTTTCTTTATGTAAAGATGCCTCCAAATCAAAGAAAATGCTGCAGATATTTCCTCTAACTAGCACGACTGACAATTCAGCGCATTTTAAAAGAGTGAGCTCACTTCAGTAACACGCAAGACAGATATAGGAGAAAGGATATCAGGATGTGGTTACCAAGGTAACATACTAAAGAGCTACTGTAGCCTGTTGAAGGAGCATATTACCTTTGCAGGGCAGCAATTTGCCAAAGTCTAAATTCAGTGCATGTGATCAATCCATTTCATTCTTTATCTACTTAGCAGTTTCTCTTTGATCTAAGAGAGTGTGTGCCTATGGGCTAATGTGTGCACAAGCCATATGCAGACAGGAGACATCTACATATGTGTGTGTCTGGGTTTGAGGTGAAGGCAGGCAGTGTTCATGTCTGCCACACAAAGCTTTGTAGCATTTCCTTTGTCTGCCTGGCCCACTCCAGGCTCAAACACAGAGTGGCTGGCTAAAAGAGAGCAGAGGGCTCTCATTAAAACCCATGTCAGCCTCCAGCCACTCCAAGCCATGTCCCTTTCTCCGCCTCCGCACATAAAAAGTCACACCAACAACCCCTCTGCACATTCACCTTCACTATTCCTCCCAATAATGGCAGGGAATAAGACAAGGTAGTTGCCCTGCTCTGGTTTTCATATTGGCAGTTATGTGAATACACACCTGCTGGCTCTGGTTACCTTGGCACCTTGTTTCTGCAACTTAATAGCAGGCCATGGTGGGTGCACGGGGAAGGAGTGGGCTGAGAGTGGCAAATGACAGCTATTGAGCACTGAAGAGAAAGCAAGTTAATTTGGATTGTGGTTTAATTATTTTTTTTTGGGTTAAAATCCCCTCCTTCTTGCCTTTCACAAATTATAAGTCAGTTTCAAAAAGCAAATAAACATTTCCATGTTGGTGCTATTTTACCTGTGTGCATATCTTGGAATGGAAGTTTATGTTGCCATGGGGGGGAAACTCTTCCTCGTGGGGTTCATATAGCTCGTAAAAATCACATAACTCATTTATTTTAATCATCTCTTCCCGACCAAGTGAAGAGCGACATAATGTGATGTATTTACATTTGAATATATAATAAAGCCTGCTACAAACTGTCGTCTGCAGTCGTATGAACAGTCATCCCTATAAACCAGGAGATATCAGATCCAGACTTTCTTGGTGGTCCAGTCATCCTGAGCCCTTTCATGAATACACTGCGTTCCAAATTATTATGCAAATTGTATTTAAGTGTCATAAAGATTAAATTGTGTGTTTTTCAGTTAAACT
>JAPQRP010000030.1:15019410-15029846 GCA_037367295.1 Apogon hyalosoma
CGTCATTTGCATCAAGTATTTTGGAAAATCAAACAAAAACATCATTTGCATAATAATTTGGAACGCAGTGTAGATGTCATGCTCTTTAGTAGTTTTGCTGCAGAATATGTGGCACAGACAGGAGTGTGTGTCTAAGGCCACAATATAAAGGTAGAAATCTGTTTCTACAGCCATTTGTGGAGATGCCGTTCACTTCTGGAGACAAAACTCCCTTAACTTTACTCACTTGTGTTTTCAGACAATATCAAAAAAGTGCAAAATTGTTGACTGATACAATATTTGAAATAATGTTTTGGCTGATGGTCGATGCCAATACTGATGTTATGTTACTTTTGTTTCTGTCAATTTAAAATAAATAAATAAAAAATTCCTCCTGAACAAGGGAATTTTTCAAAGAAATATCTCCCGCTGCCATCAGTGATAAGACATCTTATCTCATCTTATGTTGAGAATGAGGTTTACCAAAATCAGCTAATATCAGACGACACCAATGTCTGGCAGATATATCCATGTATCCCTAAAATCAAAGATTTTATGTAGGACTTAGAAGTGATGGGTGGTTAACGTGCAGTCTTTATATACCATGATTAAATGACTATATGTAAAGGCGAATGTCATTATAGTGAATTCAGCTTCATCTAGATTCTAGACTGTCAATGTGCAGTTTGTATGAGAGTGAATAAGGTAAAAAAAAAAAAAAAAAAAGTAAAATTCTGTTATCTGTAACTGGTTGCCATAGGGGAGCGTATTGGTCAGTTCATAGGTCTGTCTGTCTGTCTGTTTATATGTGCTCTAGTGGTCACATTTCAAGCATTATTGCTATCATAGGCCACATGTTTTAATGCAGCCAAACCCTTCTCATTTAGCCATTCTTCTGTTTCTGCTGTCAGACAGCAGAGGTATTACATAATAACTTAACTTTGTCACTTCTAAGCTATTTTTTCCAGATACTACACTGTAGTGGCCCCCAATATCAAGGAATATTTGAATAGTGTTTTGCTTTTAAAGCCCATTTCTTATTCATATTCCACTCAGGAGTCTGATTTAACCTTGATTTGCTGTATTTATGTTTTGATAAACTGAGATGACTGTTTTATATGTGATAACAGCTCACCATCTGACAAACCTGAGTGAGCGGTTGTGAAATAAACCAGGAGGCAAGGCAAACGAGGATGATCACATTTTCTGTCATAACGAAGATACTAAGATGCAGCATTCAAAGTCCGTCAAGGAGAGATTTCAAAAGCCTTCTCTCTCTGCACATATTTGTCAGTAAACACCTTGTCCTTCCCTCTTCCCACATTTTCTCCCTCGCGGTCTGCCCTCTTTAGTGTGTTCTCTACCTCTGGTCGCTCAAGATCAACCACCCCACCACTCTCTTCCTCCTGCGTGGGAACCACGAGTGCCGGCATCTCACAGAGTACTTCACCTTCAAACAGGAATGTAAGTAAAAGTCTTTGCTGTACCGCTTCAGAGTCTTATGTCAGTCAGCTCTTAGATTTCAGAAAAGCCAAGGCATGAGGGTGAGCTTTTTACTTGCAGCGTGAATGTAGGATTTCTCTCACTTTTGCACATAAATCTTCTTTCCCTCTTTTTGTCTGCAGTAGATTTACCAGAAGCTATTGTTAATAGATTGTGTGTTTGACTGTGGATGCAACAAAACTATAGATATATTTGACTGTCACGTAAATAAAGATTATGATACACATTGATTTCTTTTTTTTTTTTTTTTTTTTAAATTAAACCTTTATGTGAGATTTAGATCTCTTTTACAAGGGCAAATTGGCCAAGAGGTCAGCAGCACACACCATGATAGAATACAGGTTTTAAGACAGGTAGTAATAAATTAAAACAGACAGTGATTTAGTAATAACAGAAACGTTTGACATTTTATTGAAGTGCAAATTTAGTTTGGGTCAACAGCATTTTATTAACACAGGAGCTTTCCAATTGACTCTCGCTGTCTTGTCCTTAAGACTAAACAAAAAGCTTGGACTGACATGAGCTCAGCAATTTTCACATGAACATAAAAATAAAGATCGCTTCAAAAATAATTCAGACCCATGTCGAAGATAATGCCTGCAGCTTTGACAAGAAGAATCTTAACTACTATATGTCTGACTCTGCCTGTTATGACGACTGGCTCCACAAGTGGATCACCTTTGTCAGAAAGTGTCCATAGCATCAGGAAGTCCTGTCAAGATGTGGCACTTGATCAGCATTAGAGAAGACGAGGCCTTTTTCCTTTTCATGCAGCAGATGATGAACTGCTGGAGCATGGAGATCAGCCAGGCATGCTGTTGATGCTTCTCAAACAGTTACGCATGCTGATTTCAATCTTATGACAGTTAAGTGTATGAATCTGTATGTTATGCTTTTTATGTGTGTGTGTGTGTGTCAGAGGTAGAAGCATTAGTATGCAAACTGCGAAACAAAGACTCTTTGGCAGTCAGTGAAAAACAACCCTGCCAGCTGCAAATAGATTTCACTCACTACATCCCCACACCCACCCACATGCCACCTAATCTGCACACACACGCACAGTCTGTCGTTACTTTAAGCTGGTTTAGTTCGTGGTCAATGGGGGCAGTTGTAATGCTTACAAATTACATTTTAAGTGTTAAGTGGGCAGATAAAACAGTAGAGGCAGAAAAAACAATCCTTTTTTTTCAGAGGCACTTTTTTTTTTTTTTATTGAATTTTTTTCACATTATCTACAGTGTACTTACCTCCAGACTGGCTTTTTTTAATTTTATTTTGGAATAACTAGTGTATCTTTTAATGTAGCTTTTAATCTCTCCACCTGACACTGACTCATCTAAACACAGGCACACATATTCCCTTTAATTCTCAGTGAAGGTGTTTTCACATCAGATGTTTTTTTTTTTTTTGTCTCCGTGTTTTTGTTTGCACATCACTGATACTATCAATGTAACATACGCATTCGTATCAGCAACAGATTGTCATAAAAGTGAGAGCTGAGATTTTTCTTCACTGGCAAAAGGAAAGCGACTTGTAAAAACATTCAGTGTGGCTGATTGTCTAATTGTTTTCTTCTTATATAAAGCAGTGCTCTACATTAAAAAAAACAACTCCACAAAACAGCAGCAATTACAAGTACAGAACCGACATGTGGAGACGCTAGCTGAATACGTTGATTATGACAGCGGGTTAGCAGCAGTCTGTGATTACTGAACTCTGCTCGTTTTCACCTAGTCACAATAGGATGGAACCCAAATTTTATCAAAAAAATGCCGCTCTTCTTGGAATGGAAGGCTCCACGGTGACCTCTCACCTTAAATGCTTGAATAAGAGCCGTGCATTTCTTGGTTCACATTGTTTCTGTACTAATTAATGATAAGATGAAGCTGTGACCATTTCTGTTTTCTATATAACCTGAATGTGCCATACAAGCGCCGGACTTCCTCCTGCCCTTATCCAGGTCATTTTAAGCTTAGAGGAATGTTGTGTAAGGGATGCTACACAAACCCTGCATCACTACTTTCTGAGGGAATATGTTTAAATGCACATTTGGAATGAACCTGATCCAGTAAATCCCAGCCAATGAATTCCCCTGTCACAGATGAAACCATCCTGTGTGGTTGTGTGTTTGCTGCAGGTAAAATTAAATACTCTGAACGGGTGTATGACGCCTGTATGGAGGCCTTTGACTGCCTGCCTCTCGCTGCCCTGCTCAATCAACAGTTCCTGTGTGTACACGGAGGGCTCTCACCAGAAATCAACTGCCTAGACGACATAAGGAAAGTAAGTGATCAAACAAGACGCGTGGGAAAAGAACGAAAAACCAAAGATCAGTTGAGTCTCCCCTAAATGTTTGCATGCCTTTTTGCTTCACAGTTAGACAGGTTTAAGGAGCCTCCAGCATTTGGGCCAATGTGTGACCTGATTTGGGCTGACCCTGGTGAGGACTACGGCAGTGAAAAGACAACTGAGCACTTCAACCATAACTCTGTCAGAGGCTGCTCCTACTTTTTCAGGTATTGGATAAAACCGATGCCATTACTCTTTTATGCACCAGGACCGACTGAATATCAGCAACGTGTTACAAAATGAAAAACAGATTCTATGAAATTCACACTGCTTTTCATTAAACTCTCAAACAAATGCAGGGACAATAACACATGATAACAAAAAAGATAAAAGGAGACCGTTGACACAGGTCACAGAATAAAGCTACATGTTTTGTGGGGGTCAAATCATTTCTAAATCCCTTTTGTAACACTCTTAAAACTGTTATATAGATGAAAACTACTTGTACTACTGGTAATTATGTACTATGAACATGGATTCAGGGAAGCAATTTAATAACAGACCACTCAAGCTTATTTAAACACAAATACAATAAGCCTGTTTAGTGCTGATAGGAGGAGTGAGACAGTTGTGTGTAATAATGCAAAGCTCCGCTGTTTAAGGCTGAATTCATATGTTAATGTCAGGAAACATATGTTTAAGATAACTGTGTCAGGGGTTGTGATAAACTGCACTCTTCTCTCTGCACTAGCTGTAGTTTCCAGCCTCTGCAGAGGTCAGAAGAGCCCATAAATACCACAGAACAGGGTTTAGATGCACCACATATTTAAACCTCTAACTTGAAAGGCCAGATGACATGGCAAGCTGAAAATAAATATGAGAAGAATGACATAAAGAAACAATAGCCAGTGAATTGGCCCCAAGTGACCCCACGTTGTCCCTTCCAGAGTTTAAGTTTAGAATAAGGTCTGACCTCAGCTCAGTGTTTTGACAGTTCTGTCTGTTTTTTTTTTTTTTTTGTCTTTGCAGTTATGCAGCGGTCTGTGACTTTTTGGTAAATAATAATTTGCTGTCAGTAATAAGAGCCCATGAAGCACAGGATGCAGGGTAAGTAGGCATGCGTTTTTTTCTATTACTCTTCGGTATTTTACAGTATGTTGTGTCTAATGAGTCACTCTGTATTTTAACAGGTACCGCATGTACAGAAAAAGCCAGACCACGGGATTCCCTTCATTAATCACAATCTTTTCAGCTCCAAATTACTTAGACGTCTACAACAACAAAGGTTACTCTCTTTCTCACCTCAGTGTTTAGGTTCTATTTGTCTTTCTTCTATTTTAATCCATTAACTCGTCTTTCCATCTGTAGCTGCTGTATTAAAATATGAAAACAATGTTATGAACATCCGGCAGTTTAACTGCTCCCCCCATCCGTACTGGCTGCCCAACTTTATGGATGTGTTCACATGGTCCTTGCCTTTTGTCGGAGAGAAAGGTATGGTTCCTTATTTTTAATTACATTTTTTATAATTCATTATAAAAAATGAGAATGACATTATTAATCATTCCTGGTTTTAGTAGTTACAACACATTAACGCACAGTAAGAAATACTGAATGTTGAAATGTTCCTTAGGATTCCAGGAGTATTTAAATGCATTGCTTGTTTATTTTTGCATGTTGTAGGTCAGTTGCTTAGTTTGGAAAGTGTGCCATTGCATTTGTCAGTTCTGACAAATGAACTGATCTTGTGCTTTTCTTGGCTAAAACCTTGCATGGAGACCTTTGCTTCTATAGTTTGTTGTTAGACATAAGCTGAAGATATTTGGTGAAGCGATTTAGATTAGACTTTAGTGATCACACAATGGGGAAATTCAACGGTCAAGGCAGCAACATAATAAAGTGCAGAAAAAAGTGTGCATGCATAAAGATAGTCCAAAAAAAAACAGTGTAAAATAATAGTGGTAAAAACCATACAGACTATATACATATTTACAACAGAGTGGATTGCAAAATGTCAGACAGGACAGATGAGACACATACAGGACAGAGTTACACTGTTGTGTTGTACAGTCTGACAGCGGTGGGGATGAACGACCTGCGATGGCGCTGTTTCTTACACTGTGGGTGTAGAAGTCTGCCACTGAAGGAGCTGCTCAGAGCCCCCACAGCCTGATGCAGTGGGTGAGAGGTGTTATCCATGATGGATGTCAGCTTGGCTAACATCCTCCTCTCACCCACCTGCTCCACAGTGTCCAGTGGGCAGCTCAGGACAGAGCTGGCCCTCCTGACTGGCCTGTTCAGTCAAAAACAAAACACAAAAGTAGTAAAAGTGGTCTCATTGCAGCAGGATTTGACCCCATTAAAGAAAAAACACAAAACACGCCAAAAATGGATAGAAGTTCAAGTTGTATGTTTCTTGTTATACATTTGAAAATTGAAAATAAAAAAAGACCTTGATCAAAGACAGATAGAAAATGCTAAAAAGAAGAAAAGAGAGGGGAGAGCTGCTGTAACCTGCAGCTGCTCTGACATGTTTTGGCTTCAGTCTTACCAGTATTTTTTGTCCCCCACAGTGACAGAGATGCTGGTGAATGTACTGAACATTTGCTCTGATGATGAGCTCATGTCAGAAGGAGATGACCTGTATGAAGGTAAGGCTGAAGCAAGCCCTTGTCTGAATTTTCAGCTCATGTTTTGAATGAATAGAAAGTGACTGTTAAAACTAATGCTCCATTGTAAGTTTGAAAGTTTATCCATCGTCATCTTTTATTTCAATACATCTTTATATGTCTGGTCATTTAGTCACTATTTTCAGGGCTTGCTTAGTTTTTCTTACAAATGTAAGCAGCAATGGAAGTACTTAAAGCTGACAGTGGTATATTAGGTCTTAAGCTTACATTGTGTTCCAGGTGGTACTTCAGCGATGCGTAAGGAGGTCATCCGGAACAAGATTCGTGCTGTGGGGAAAATGGCCCGAGTCTTCTCAGTCCTCAGGTCTGTGTCGCCTGTCATTACTGCTTTTTCTTTGATGTTGCCCCTGTCTTTTTTTTCATGAGAGCATATATGTATATGGATCATAGTAGGGGTCAGAGAGGGTCAAATCTCTGGATATAAGGGAGCGGGGAAGATGCCATAGTGTTAGCGAAATGAATGGAGTCACTTGAGAAAAGACGGTGTTGTCCTGTGAGGATTAATGAGCTGGCAGGAGATGAGTCACCATGCACCTACAGTAGACTTCATAATGACATTAGACCATATTCCAGATTAAAGCTGCCGCTCGCCTATCACACCACTGTATGTGTGCAAAATGTAGAGCAGAGCAAGAGCATATGGGTCAGTGACTTAAAAAGAGAGGCAGAAGTTTAAAAAAAAAATGTCTTTGTGTTTTCATAAATTATTAATAAGTCTGACTGTTCCCATTTTTGTAAACTACAAGCACTATGCATCTTTTTGCTGGTTGGGAAAAAATAAAGCTAAGTGTATGTATTTTAAGGCTGCGTCTTCATTTCAGTTGTCTTTTCAGACTCAGGAGACAAAGATGACGAACATAATAACCCAAGTATGAAAGTGTGTTGACACAAATACTAACACCGCTAACTGGTCCTTTAAAGATATTGCTTCAGCTGCTAAAATTGACACTGACCCACTTTAAGAACCAGGACACATGTTAGCAGTGTGTCTGGGGGCACTTAGAGTTGACTCCATCACTCAGACTGACAATGAGTGGGCATTCTGGTAATTGACAATCAATACCTACAGATAATCTGATGTCTGTGTCAGTGCCATTACCAGCAGGTGTGCTTGAGGCTGCCCCACTTACTGAAATGTAATCTTTGTGCTTGTGTTTTGTTTATCAATTAGGGAGGAAAGTGAGAGTGTGTTAACTCTCAAAGGTCTGACCCCAACTGGAACTCTTCCTATGGGAGTGTTATCAGGGGGAAAGCAGACTTTACAGAGCGGTAAGTGTCTTTTATTCCTCTTTACTAATTGCCTACACCAGCTAAAGAGGGACGTTGTATCACAAGAAAAAGTATTCTCTGTGAGCAAACTTCCCTTTTCTTCATGTTAAGAGGTTATTTAGTTTGTTGCTCCTCCAGCACATATACTAAAAAAAAACCTGATGCTGCAGTGTAAGATTACAAATTAATACTCTGATTATGCTTTAACCATCATTATATGCAGGATTTCTGTGGTTCTTCAAAAAAGTTGATCTGATTTTTAGGCCTTAAAAAGTCCTAAATATGACATAACAGATCTAAACAAAATGATCTAAAAACGATGATGAATGTAACATTACATTCAGAAAGTTGCAGTTGTTGTTAATTTAGTTTTGTGGTAAAATGTGTATTGATCTCAACAAAACAAAGTTAACCTGAAACCAGCAATGCACACTGTGGAGCCCAGTCAGAATTCATCAGAGCAGGTTGGGCCTCTATTTCTAGAAGAAATAAGTCAAATTTTCTGTTTTAATACAAGTTCCGGCTCATACTCAGCTCTTTTTTTGACAGAATGGAAATGAAACAGGTAATATATACACAGATCACTACACATAAAATATGAAATAAATCCCATATGCCTGCAGCTTATTATCTTCATTAGTAATACAGGGTGTATGCGCAGGTCTTGAAAGGCTTAAAAAGTATGGAATTTTGAAACCTTGAAGTCTGGAATTTTGTGTGAAAGTCTGAATAAAGTGCAAAAAAAAGTTTATCTCAGTCAAATTTTAGCATCTGCTCAAAAATCTTGTAAGATGATAAATACATGAGGAATGCATCTAAAAAACTTGATATGATTTCACTAACCGGTCGGTACTGGAATGATTCTAGTGGAACTTGTTTGTGTGATATCCATGCACTTTTGCCATTTTCATATATTTTGAAAATGTTTCTGTCAGTAAAACATAATTGACTGCGAATTATGCATTA
Organism: Apogon hyalosoma; assembly: GCA_037367295.1. NCBI lineage: Eukaryota > Metazoa > Chordata > Actinopteri > Kurtiformes > Apogonidae > Apogon > Apogon hyalosoma. Next base: position 15,028,107 of record JAPQRP010000030.1, read on the forward strand.
ATTCATTCATACATTTATTAAGAAAAAAAGAAAATGTTTTTGTCAGTGAAACATAATTTACTGCAAATTATGCGTTAATTAATTCATACATTTATTTAGCATGAACTTTTGTACTACACACAACAGGCACAAACTCAACCCAAAAAACTGACACGCAAGTATAAACGTACACAAAGTCAAGGTCTTGGGAAAATAAATTGCAGCCTGGTAATTAATATACCAATTATTTACTTAACTTACTTGGTTTTTGACTGCCTAAAATATTCCAAATTCCCTCTCCAGATCTTCTGAGAAATAAAATTCTTTTATTGCTGCAAATATTGTGCCGAATACAGACAAAAAAAGCACTGTTTCTATTGTTTCCCCAATGGAATCAGAAAAATGTGAAGTGTTGCAAAATTGTTTGATCATGGTGGGACTTTGATGACCGGTTAGAGGAAGAAGACTCTAATACAGCAGATTCAGTGACCCAACATAACCCAGGGTGTAGCTGCAGAAATGTTCATTCCTATCTGTACAAAGAGCAGCAGCCACTCAGAGATTCCCCCAGTGGTCACTCATATTGTCAGCTGCAGAGGTGATGGAGGCTGGCTTCACTGTCCCGCCAGTCTCTTTGAAGGGTCCGGATCAATGACCCCACAGGAAGCCCCAGCCAGACTTTGACCACCCCCCCCCACCCATGCAGTTGAACGTTTCGGGAGAAGAGCTGTGGGCTGGCTGGTGGTGTAGGTCAGCCTGTCACCTGGAAATGGTCGCTGATCCTCTGATGTAAAGGTCAGCGCCAGGCCTCTCCCGCCACAGGACATGCTGGGAGTCACGCTGGAAGCTTACAGAAGTAGCAGAGCGATCGAAGGAGAAACCACACGTTGTGACCTTTTGTAGAATGTCATTGTCCCTGTCGACTTCCCTAGCCTCAACCTTCAGACGGCCCGTTTGAACAAAGGGACAGTCAGGAATTGTGTATTTCTGTCCATCCTTCTTGTTTCTTTGTTTTTTTTCCAGCTGCACTTTCAGATGCTACTGTACTAATGCTGACATTTTGGGGTGCACCACTTTCTGATCTTTGGTCCCTTCTGACGGTCTGTAATGACTCACTAAAATGAAAAGAACACGTCTGTCCATGAATAAATCAATTTCTAAGTCTTAAAAGGTTCACTAAGGCTCGGCTGACAACATGATTGTCAATAATCAAACACCACATAAAGCAGAAGTTGTAGTGACTTCAATTCATGACCTGCTAATTACTCTGTTAATAGAAGTGTGACCATCACCATGATTAAGTGTTAAACAAATAATTGCATTAAAGGATTAGTTGTAGTTTCTGTTCATTTTATAAGCCTAATAATAAAGATGCTTAATGAAACATCGGCGCCTCAAGATAAACAGCTGGAGTCTTAATTTGTCATTAAATCATAGCAAAAGAAGGCTTCAGAGTGAAAAATGTTGGGGGAGATGACATTTATGTTAAGTTTATTCATTTGTTTTTATTGAGGTGAATGAAAATGTGATAATTGTGAAATTAACTTTCATTTCTCTTAAATGCACAAAAGATTATTTAACTGATGTGTCCACATCCTGCTTTCACCTGCACATTTAAGAATTGCATGTGATGTTTTAATCAGAACACTTGCATTAATAGTTGTAACATTCTTTAAAGGTGAGAAGTACACTGCAAAAATCTAAATCTTACCAAGTGTACTTTTCTCATTTCTAGTCCAAATATCTCATCACACTTAAAAT
>JAPQRP010000030.1:15029946-15041933 GCA_037367295.1 Apogon hyalosoma
TTTAGGTGATTATGTCTTATTTTAAGTGTGATGAGATATTTGGACTAGAAATGAGAAAAATACACTTGGGAAGATTTTAGATTTTTTCCAGTGTAGCAGCCGAGTGTGTTTTAATACCTGGTTTGTACGGAAGCTGGTTGTACCTGTGTTGTAAATGAGCGTCGAGGCTGTACTGTACAAATGTGTCGTCCTGCCTGGCCACTGTCGAACACATCTCTACCCCGTTCTTAGACTCTTAGTGCTCAGCCAAATCCCCCCTCAGCTCTCCACACCTAAGTCCTCATGACCCTTTAACACCAGCACCATCTTAAATCTCCGTGAGGCGTCTTCTTCTCTCTAACCTCCCCACCCACTAACGTGTTTTACAGCTGCTGTGACTTTTGCATTCATAATGACTGTGCCATGGGTGTCGGCCTATATTCTGCCATCTGTTTTTCATATTGGGACAGAGTTTGATGTTGTATTTGCTGTCTCTGGCTGTCTTTGATGACTTCGTCTTCTCCTCCCCCTCCCTAACTCCTGTTAACATAGCTACCGTTGAGGCAGCTAAAGCAAAAGGTACGCGTGGCTGTGTGGCTCTTGTGTCTGTTTTGTGTGTCTTTCACTTTTAAAAACAGCCCCACCCTTAAAATGTGTACTGTTTTTCTTGGTTTTATTGTTTTGTAGTGTCCCCAATGTGCTTATATCACAGGTTGTTACATTACTCTATATTACTTGCTGGTTGCTCTTGCATCATCAGTGTCTGTTGGTTTTTGGTGGTGGTTTATGTTTACGCGGTGGGAGTCGAGCAATAAAAGAACGACTGACGATAAGATATAATAATAAACAGCCGTTTTTCATAAGAATGCAGTCAGAAAAGTCAAGCCCCCACTTCAAAACGGTAGCTGTGTTCTGATGTGTATCAGGTTCAGGACTCGGTGTGTTGACAAGAAGCTCCGGCCTGAAGTCACATGGGCTTCTGTTGCCAAGTGTAGCTCCCCACACAGAGCAAAGCCTGCTAAGACCTGGCTAAGATAAGACCAGGGACATCCCTCCACAGGATATTTTCAGGAGCTAATCCTGTTACACCATTTGGCTTTCGTTACACTGTCTGCCCCTCCTGGTCGATGGTGGCAGTAAGTGGTTCAATAGTCCCTTTACTTCATCAAATGTACTAGTTTGTCCTGTAGAGAAAGTATTACGTATCCTTTACCTGAGGAAAAGTATCAACACAGTGAAATTACTATTATATATAAGTGTTAGCATCTAAATGTAGTTCAAGTATTGATGTAGAAGTACTGGTTTTGTCTCTTTGATTGATATGCTATTATGTAAGACATGATTAGATTATTAATAGTGAAGCATTAGCTTAATCACGGCATATCCCTGTTATTTCTCTTGGCAGTGGAGCTCCTTTGAAGTGCTTAACATCGAGTTTTATGTCCAGAAATGCCAGAAAAATCTGATGGCCCTTCACATGATTAATGGAAAGAATTAAAAACAGACTCCTGACACTAATCTGTTTCTGTATTATTTGATTGTAGATGAGATAGTAGATGATTTGAATATTCACTGAGGAAAAATTTTAAATCTCTCACCTCTATGTAGCTGTTCACTGGTGAACATCAGAAGTGTGGGCTCAATTTTATACAGTGCTTTTTGTAAGACAACAGAAGCCAAAAAGGTTTGAAACTACTGGTTTAATATTTAACAGTGTACTCAAAAGCTTCTCAAAGTTTGAGATCTTCATATGAAAAGTAACTTGGCAACCTTTCAGACAAATATAAAGTGGTAAAAAGTACATTATTTTCCTCAAAAAATGTAGTGGAAGTATAGAGGAAAACAGGGTTAGCCAAATTACCTTTGTGTATTTAGTTATTCGATGCCATTACTGTTAACTTTGGGTCCACAGACCTGGACTGAGGCAGCATAATTCATTTGAGTTGCTGAACATTTAAAGGAGTTTATTTGCCTCGTCATCACAGATATCTGGTTGTGCAAGAGCACCCTTGATGACTTTAATAATGCTGTAGATTCACCTGTAAGCCTAAACCTCATATCAGATTGATATTTAACTTGATGACTTGAAAGTATGTCTGAACAGTCCCTTACAAGTTTGCTTTTCATTTGCACACGTTTTCTGTCTGGTTTCCTTGGCTGTTCGGGACCTTACCGTAAGTCTACAAAGTGTGAGGTGTTTTCTCGTTGTCCCACTGGTGCTTAATCACTACTAGTCATTGTTAACCTGTGCATGTGCTGTATTCAGTGGTCATCTGTACTGTGCTAGGTTAAGACTGTGTTTCAAGCTTAGCAAGTAGATTATACAATAGGGGGAAAAAAAAAAAAGGAAATTGTTTACAACGAGCATCAGGAGTAGTGTGATGAGACAAGTGTTTCCAGACTGTGAATGCATTTCCTGTCCCTCCTTGCAGCCATTCAAGGCTTCTCTCCCACGAGGAAGATCCGTAACTTCGAGGAGGCCCGCGGCCTGGACAGGATAAACGAGAGGATGCCGCCTCGCAAAGACGGCCAGCAGCCAGACGGCACCATCAACACCAACACTCCGAACAAGAATGGCACTGATGGATAGACGACGAGCACCGCCGCCTCGCTCCTTCACACCACCCATAACCCCCACCTCCTCCCTCTGTCTCCCTCTTTGTCTCTCTTTCTCTTTCGCTCCCGGTTGCTTCGTCTCCTCTGAAACTGCCTGTCCGTCCCCTGCTCGCCCACGGTCTGGGCAGGGAAACAATGGCGGATAAAAAGGAGGCCACAGCGCTGGAAAAAAAAAAACATTTCAGCTGCTGAAAAACACAAACTTTATCATCTGATTATCTGGGGAAGAGTCTAATCTTATTTATTAAATGAATTATATTAGATATATTGTGTAATAGCAACAAACATTGTATGAAGACTTTTGCAGTTGTGCAGCAAATGTATACCGTACATTGAAGTTAACTTATACTTGTCAAAGTTATAAAAAAAGAGAATTTTATAAATTTTATGATACAGATAGATGAAGCCCTTGTTATACAGGAGTTTTAGTCACAAGTTTTTTTGTTTTGTTTTTTTATTGTTCTCTGTGTTTGGTAAGGGAAAGTTGAAGTACAGATACTGTCGCCTCAGCCGCCTGGATATTTAGCCACATGAGGTTCTACATACAGTGCAGTGTTTGCTTATATGTGTCAGTTTGATTCTATGATCATAAGGGAAATACACTCAGAAATTATTGCAAATTGAGATTTTATACTAAAAGCATAAAATTGATAAAGACTCATAGTCTTGTTTTTTAAATTTCCTCACCACTTTGTTGATTCCCAAAGATGCTGAATGGATTTTTGTTCAGTATTTTAGATTTGCCGACTTCTTCTTCTTCTTCCTGTATTATCGATTGTGAATGAAACGGTTAAAGTGAAGGATTAAAGCTTTGTATGCATTTATAGTTGCAGTCGCTGGCTGTCCCGTGCTGATATGACTTGTGTTCACTTGATGGCAGCTAGGATGTTCTCGCTCCACTAAACCAAAAAAGAGACAAAAAAAGGAAAAGGGATATACAACACGTATTATTCTATCACCACAACCAGACCCTTCAGTACTCCCACATCTCTGTTGGAAGCATTGCTTCTCACGCACTGAAGTATAAACCAACTTCTCTGGGGTTCTGGGGTTCTGAGCACTGCGCACGAGGATTGCGACACAAGAAACCAACCGACACAAACCAGTTGGGACAAAAGAGGATGTATTTGCCACAAAGCAGAGGAACTGCTGGCAGAACAGACTTTAATGATCATTATTACTTAGGAAATTTCAGTGTATTTAACAGAATTATGGCAGTTTGATTTGATGTTCTTCTGTTTTTTTTTTTGTTTTTTCTTTTCTTTTTTTCAGACACTAAAAAAAACGGGCCGTACTTTTGGGGCTCTCCTTTGTTTCTTCAACTAAATCTGTATCAGTGTCTCCATCTACTGTTGATTACACAGGACGCAGATGTTTTTTTGGAATTGTCATATCGCATAAGGAAAACATTTGACGTTCAGTGAAGTGACAGCGCTTTGATTGATGCTGCGCCCGCATACAATGGACTGAGTCATTCCCCTCGGCAGGGATGACACTAAAAAAGCTACCGCCGTCATGCTAACAGCTGTCTGTCAAGGCCTAACAGTACTGTAATCATCTCAACCATGGCTGACTCATATACAGGATGTTATTTTTAACTCGTGGTCATACCAAGATGGGGACCATTGACACTTATTGAGATTGCTGTTGTGTGTGTCTTTTTCTCTTCTTTCTGCTCTTGAGTGTTAAACATTTCGGCTCTCTTCCGGTCTCGGCACCTCCGACCCGCTTCACTGACACTCCCAACCCTTTAAAGACCTGCTTTGTTTTTTTCTAGGACATACAAATCAACTGGTGCTTTGACACACCTGACTGTAATTCTCTTATATTCTGTCACTCAAGAAAGGAAAGCAGGGGGGATATATGCTTTAAGTCTTGCTATTTTCTTGTGGATTCACCCGTTTTTTCTTTTTTTTTCTTTTTTTTTTCTTTTTTAAAAAAGAAAAAAAAAAAACAGGCATTTGCGCTCATGTGCCATGCCACCTCGGCCACACAACTCAAGATCTGTGTGTGTATGTGTGTGCACGGTGAGACCAGGAGATTCAACATCGCTCGTATTCATCTTGATATCCTTAAAATTTCCAAAAATGTTCTGTTCTGTAGACACCTGGGAAAGCTTAAGTATTTGGGTTTACATTCATAACTGTGATGTTAAAAACTTGTTTTAAAGGTAAGGCTTTATTGGGTGAGCCGTACAGTATACTGACCTCCTGTTAGGTCCTAAACATATCTTGCAGAATGTATAAAAATATTGTTCATCAAGAATCTTATTATAGATGTAAAAGGGGTGAAAAACTGTACCGTATTTGTCATGCAAGGCCATGAAATCTTTTACGTAGATGTATCACTTGAAAGAAAAGAATAAAATTCAATTAAAGTGTTTTATTTGACTTGTCTTTTTAGTGGTTACAGTTCTCTTGAATCGTGACCCCATAATACTGGATTAACCCATAAAGACCCAGTGTTACTTTTGTGGCACTCCTAAAAAATTTTTTTTTCCTAAATTTAAGTTTTCTTAAGTGATTTATCACAATTTATTATGACATAATCCTCTGTTTTTTGTTTTTTTTTTTTTAGTGGACATCAGGTATTTTCCTATATTTAATTTACTGATCATGTACACTACCAGTCACAAGTTTGGACTCATCTGGTTTTTCTTTGTTTTCATGACTATTTCCATTGTAGATTCTCACTGAAGGCATCAAAACTATGAATGAGCACATATGGAATTATGTAGTTAAAAAAAGTGTGACATAACTCAAAGTATATTATATATTTTCAATTCTTCAAAATCGACACATTTTGCTTTTATTACTGCTTTGCACATTCTCTACATTCTGTGGATGAGCTTCATGAGGTAGACACCTGAAATGTTTTCCAACAGTCTTGAAGGAGTTCCCAGTGATGCTGAGCACTTGTTGACCATCTGAGGTCCATCTAATGTCATTTAAATGAGAAGGTGAGTCCAAACTTTTGACTGGTTGTGTAGATGTTCATAAAAGCTCAGATTAAAAGTTGAGGGTTATTTTATCAGAAACAGAGAAAACTGATAAGAAAGTGACTTTTTCTGCAAAATCTATCATTAACTGAACATGAACCCAGTGTGTCCATCCACTGTCATTTATCAAACTCCTCGGGTTTTACTGGTGAATCAATGTTGTAGAAGATGACGGTGTTTCCATGGTAACTACAGAACCTCTGAACATTCAAATGGGTCATATCTGATGACCGTGAAAAGATGACAAACTGTATTTACACCAATTATTTACATGTATTGATAGGATTACTCGCTCAGAAGTTACTAAACATTTTAGATCAGTAGATGGTTTTGGTCGTTGGTGGATGTTTGGGTCTTTATGGGTTAAACTGCCCCCAAGAGACTAAAATATAAATAACTTTTAAGTAGTTTTAAGATGCATGTCTTGAATGTGCAGGGTGGGGTCTGTTTGATTGTAGCACATGATGGAAAACAATTTCACATCCCATTATTTATTTAGATAAAGCATTTCAGGTTTGATAAATGTTTATTCATACAGACAGTACATAGAAATGAAGCTGCCCAGTAACAGTGTCACCCCCACACTTCCTCACTTGGACTCCTTGGGGTTAATGCCTTGCTCATGGGCAGCAATAAGGTAGTGAATAGAGATACTCAGCCATATGGCTTCTAACATCATTGTTCTCACTGTCATTATGGCCTCATTTATTCCAACAAACAGATCAAAAACAGCGTTCAGTTTTTTAGATATTGGCTTAATTGTGATACATCCAGTTTTTTTTTGCCATCCAAAAAAAAAACATAAAATAAAATAAAATCATATATCTTACTATGCTGAGACTGAAAATATGAGCTTTAAAGATTTTTTTTTTTTTTTTACAATATGTACATGTAAATACACAAAACAAATGAATATTAATCAAGCAGCAATAGGACCAAATGTATAGCAGAAATATATATACACATCGTCTATAGTGCTATTGAAACAGCAACAAATTGCACTTTTAAATATTTTTTGGGGTTTTTGGTTAAATCTCAATAGCTCTTCTGACATTTGAAAAAAAATTAAATGGACATTTGACTTAAAGCCCTTTAATAAAAAAAACAAACAAAAAACTAGGCTAATCGGGTACCAGTGACAGACTACATAGTGTTCATTTATCTCTATTTTGAGTTTTAACATGTAAAACATGTAGACATTTCTGGTTTCTGTTTCTGATAAAGTACTAAATATGAGCTTTTAATAAGTGTACATTTCAAATGCTTGTACTCAAAGGGACGGAGAAACGATAGCTGCACCTGTTGTCCAATTTTACTTAATGAAAAGCTTTTTTTACAATTTTTTTTTTACACTTTTCCCATAATTTTTTAACTTTATTTATATCAGTTTCTGTCATCTCTCACCCTACATTTATGTGAGGTCAAATATAGTGGTGATATTTAACTTAAAAACTGTAATACCTAACATCAGAGTTTTAATTTGAAATTCTACCTCATGGTTAATATTTGCAGCGAAAAGTGTAAAGTAGCCCTCAAGTGTCCCAGACTGATGAAATATCAGACCATAACGTTAAATATATTTATATTTTGTGGTGTTAAACTCTGAGACAATAATTATGTTCAATACTGTTCAACAGTGAAATCAGTTATGTGCAATATTCTGTACTATTCCTGTAACAAAATAAAAATGACATTTAAAAGCAAAATGGCTTACATTTGGTGCCAGAGCTGTTTCCAGTTGTGCTAATTTTAAGCCTAAAGTATAAAAAAGTGCATTTAAAAACTCAACATTCATCCCTGTAATAACAGGTCCTCAGAGACAGACCATGAGTAACAGTGAGGAATCCAGTGTGCCTGTCCTACAGTTTGCACATCACTGGTACAAACTGTCGTTGGTGCGTCAGACTGCACTGCAGTGAATAAAACTGCTGAGCAAACAGTTGTGAGTGGACCCTTTCATAAAAAGGGCTTGTCTTCTCTCAGCAGCATCTGATCAGGAGCAGACGATGGAGATGAGTCTCCTGTGGTGTGTCCTCTAGGAGGCAGCATCAGACCTTAGGCGGAGGAACTGGCCTCAGAGCCTAAAACACATGAAGACATCCATGACTGTGGTGTAAATAGTTCCCAATCATTATAGAACATTTAGAAACAAAGAAACATTTTATCTCCAGTTTGTGGAAACTAAAATTGTGTATGAGTCAGTATTGGAGAACATTTTATATTAAAACATTACTTTAAATTAGAACTACCGGTAGTTATGTTCAGGTTGATTAAAAATAAAACAGTGATATGCTCAACAAAGGCTTAATAAATAAATAGTATATCTCTACTGTCATAACACTTCAGGCCCAAATGTCAACAGAACAAGAATATACAACTATGTCACAGTGAGAAAAACAACTCTTTCTGTCATTTTCAGGAAACCTCAAAGGTGGAGTTAACCCTTAAAGACAGCCACTGACTAAACACATCTACTGATCTAAAATGTTTAATAACTTCTCAACCACTAATCCTGTCAATACATAGATATGACCAGATAGATACGAGCCATTTGGACGTGCAGAGGCTCACTAATGAACATGAAATCACCATCATGTTGTAATCGTGTTCTTTTGTCGGCAGCTCCGGGGATGAGTCTGGATTCAGCTCGATCTCAAAGTTGACAAAGTTTATTCTGATCACAGATAAGATGGACTCTGCACAGCTGACTCAACACAGTGAGTCCCGAACATCACATGAATTCCACATTTATTACCCTATGGGCGGGCTCACCCTTTACAAATGGCTTGGTCTTTACTTTATCGAACTAGATCAAACAGATGTGGGGCCTCGACTCTAAATAAACTCACGCCAACAATGAGTTTAGTTTATCACCTATGTCTGACAGTACTATGTGTGTGTGTTTAGATGTGTATCTACAGGAAGAACAGAAGATAATTAACTCTTATGCATACAGATCGTTTCTATCGTAATCTTAATCTACCGACAAACTATTTAAACTAAAACAGGGTAAAAACAGAAATCTGGTCACAAAGAACTTATCACTAACCTTGTTGAACTAAACCAAACTAAACAAACAACACTTTATCCTAATGCGTTAATATTTGAATTCAAATATTTCAGTGTTCTGCAACACTGATTCAGCCATAAAACTCATGTAGCTTGAGGAATAATGGCAGTGGTTGTAGACACTTCTTATGTTCAGATAATGGTATAATTTGCTGAAAAAGTCACTTTTTCTTCAGTTTTCTATTTTGATTTACTCTGAGCTTTTATGAGCAGCCACAAGATCAGTAAATTGTATTTTCACTGACAAATGCAAAATGGTAAGGATAATACTACTTAATAAATGGTGTTAAATCACTTGAGAAAGGTCGATTAAAGAAAAATAATTTGGAAGTCACCTTAAAATGTCCTTGCTCTGTAAGGGTTAATAATAGTAAAAGAGAAACAGCTACAGTCGACTGATGACCACGTGACCCGCGTTAGCATCACTAGCATCTAAGCTAACTCAACAAACCCACCAGTTTCACTCCGCATTTATTCAGCGTTTAATTAATGAAAAAGTCGTAAGAAACCTAGTTTATCTTACAAATTTCTTTAGTTCTGATTTTTGAACCACCTAGATAATGTTATGAGCTTTTAGCCGCCGAAAAAAATAACTACAAAACTACAAGTGTTTTTAACAGACGAAGAAGAAGAAGAAGAAGAAGAAGAAGAAGAAGAAGAAGAAAAAGAAAAAGACCTCCACAGGTCTTTTGTAGTCCAAATGTAGTCCAAAAAAATGTATGTTTAGGCCAAGAATGAGAACAATAGAGCACCGAAGAAGGATGAGGACCACAGTAGAAATAAGGTAAGATTAAATGAATGAATGAATACTTTGTAATAAAGAAAACATCTTAGGGGATCAAAGTCATTACGCAAGAAAAACAAATTCCTAATATTATGGGAATCAATTTGTAATATTCAGAAAATAAATAAATCAAAAATATATATTATGATAGTGAAGTCCTTATACTTTGACAGTAAATATTATGAGAATTATGAAATATGAGCGTAAATTGATATAATTTTGAGGAAAAAGTAATACTATTATAAGGATGAAGTCACCCCTCCTACACCACTACAGATTACCATTCAAGATTTCTTTAAATTAAGAGAGAGAGTAATTATAATTTCAGAGGTCTTTATATTTTTGAATGTACTAAAAAGAGGACGAATGTGAAGTCTAGATGTGCTTGGGTTGTGGGTGTGAAATTATGGAATGGATAATAATGACGAATTCAAATGAAAAAATGCATTAAGTATGAGATAATTCAGTAATATTAAATTGAGATGGTAGATACGTTTTTGTCGCTGATTTTTTGTTAGAATGACAATGCTCGATGCTGTACACGTTTAATTTAATGATAGCAGTGGATCAGGGTTAAAGGATAGGCAAAAAGTAAGCTTTTGCTTCGAGCCTATTCCTTTTTTGGGTTTTATGTTTATTATAATTATTGGACTAAGTGCAAAGACTAATGTACAAACCAAAATAAACAATTCATTCATTCCTTATTTTTATTGTGACTTAGTCCTACTGAGACAGAGGTGCATCGTGCTTATGTCATGTATTATAATAATTCATCAAAAGGCAGCAAACAATGGGGAGCCAGATGGCTTCATTTGGAAATGTCTTCCCTACACAGCTATCCTTGGTTTGTACATTTAGTGGAGGGAGGACACCAATGCTCGCACACTTTGTAGGAACTTGCCTGGCAGTATGAGTGTGGAGATTAAGCTGAGCGCAAACTGCGGAGGTAAACTTACCTGACGAGCAGCGATGTAGTTCTGGCTTGGTGGTTTTGGTCTGTTCCCTGCAGGAGGTGGTGGAGGTGGAGCTCCTTTGGGTTTTGGTCTTACAGGCTGTAATTTCACATATCGTTAGTTACAGTTTTGAGTAGTTACACTGAATATTAGTATCTATAACATGCTGGGTTGGTACCTGGGTCACGGGCATGGGCTGACTGGGAGGTGGCCTCTTTCTGAGGTGATGAGCAGAATTATCCACTGCGACAGGCTTCCTGGGGGTGTTTGAACTGTAGTAATGAAATATAAATGAGGGATTACAGGGTTTCCACTCTTTCCCTGGCATTATTTTCCAGGACTTTTCCAGGACATTTTCAGCCGCTACAGAGACAAGTTATCACGTCATACACTAATCCATTCCCCCTCATCCTTTGGAAGTGTTCTTTTCTACAGTTGTAACTTCATCTACCCAGACTGTTTCTATGTTTATTACTCAGACATTTGATGTGCAGTCTATGGCTATAATTTATAAATGAAAAATAATTATGACAAATGTATCATAGAATAATCCAAACACACCCACAGATTACAGCGGAGCACTTCATTATTTGACAAACTGGAGTTACAATGTTCAACTGGACTATTCCCAGCTCAACCGTCTCTTCTCTCTTACTTTCTCTCCTGCACTTCCTCTAAAAACATTTGGCTATTTTTCAATAAATCACTGAAAAGGATAAATAATTTTCCAGGATAACGTAACCGTTTCCAGGACATTTGACCTTTTTTCTCATTTTCCATATGTTTTCCAGGACTGGAAAATTGGTTAACCATTTTCCAGGATTTCCAGGACGCGTTGGAACCCTGGATTATTCTGATTGTTTAGTGTTGTAATAGTTTCATAACATGGTCACGCAAATCTCTGCTGTGACGTGGTGGGTACTTACGTCGGCAGGATGGGACCTTGTCGTTTTTTCCAAATGAACCCAATGATACCAGCAGTGATGCCTAGAACTAATAGAACTGCCACTATGATGCCAGCTGTCGCCCCTGCAGAAAAAGAGTGAAACATTAGTTTAATTTCAGTGCAGCACTTACACAGTAAAAGTGTTATTGTTTATGTTGTCTCACCAGTTGAAAGTGCACTGAATGTTTCATCCTGTGTGTCACAGTATGGAGGCAGCCAACCAGGTTCACACTGACACTCACTTCTGTGATTACACATCTGAAGAACGAAACAGAAGATATAATAGCAACGCTACAAACATGAACAAGTCAGGCTGCGTTATACACAGACATGTTGTGTACTTACTGCATGGCCTGGGCATTTAGCTGAGCAGTTTACATTTCTGTAAGCTGTCTGGAGGTCCACACACTCATTCTGGTTGCACACCTTAAAAACAGATAATTTACTGGTTAACGCTCCACAGAAGTTAAATGCATTGATATATAGACATGTGATTGGTGGAAAAAAAGGAGTAGTTTATTCAGTGAAGCAAGTTCTGCTGTGTATATTTTTGTTTTCCATATGTTTCACCATTTCATATTTTAAGATTTTATTTTCTATAAATGAATTGTTTCATATTTATTTATTTATATTTGGCCCCTA
>JAPQRP010000030.1:15082157-15096559 GCA_037367295.1 Apogon hyalosoma
TTCCAGATCTATTGTCTAAAAATAAGTTCTTATATCTCACTGAAAAGTTCCTCTTTAGGTGATTATGTCTTATTTTAGTCAGTGCATTTGATCTGAAAACATGGCTGTAAATGCTCTTATATACCACTATAAATAAAGACACTGTGTTAAATTTGACAATCCGAGTGGTTTTTCTAATCCAGACATGTGGGTTTTTCATAAATCTCAGTCTCATTCTAGGTTTCATGTTCATAACATTAGTCTACATCTGGCTTGAATGTTTAGCCCCTCTGTCCTGCTTTTAGGGACCAGATTCATAGAAGTACCCATATAGATCCTGTAAAGGAAGAGTTTGACACGTTGGAAATATTGACACCTGACAATCGATACCTGACAGTAAATAAGCTACAGCCAAGACATCTTATCTTATCTTAGACCCTCACTAAGTGTTTAAAAGTTCACAGTGACACTAATTCTCCTGGACATTAACAGTACTGATTTGTGAGAGGATCTATCTTTCAGTCTTGCACTTGGAAAGAAAGTGGAAAAACACTCAAAGCACAGAATACTCCGAGCCCACCATATTAGGGCTGGGCGTATCGATCGAAATATAGATAGTATCGATACCAAGGTGAATATCAGTATCAGATCGATACTAGCATGATGAGATCAATACTTTTATGGCAGTTTCTCCTCTATACATCCAGCAAATTACTTGAATTTCCTCACAGAGTTTGTGCGAACGCAGCTTCTCTCCAAGTGTGTCTGTGCAATCACTCCCCCCCGAGAGCGGAGACTCAGTGCATTGGAAAGCATGTTTTGTTGTGTTGTCGACATTGTTATATTTATATTTTTGTTACATTGTAGTTTTTGGGTTTTTTTTGTTATTTTGCACTAGTGACTTTTTCTTAAACAACTGTGTGTAATAAAAGGTAAATTATTTTCTTATTTTTATACTGTTAAATTATTAGTTAGTTAATAAAAAAGCATCTTTATTTGCTTAAAATCTTTGTCCTGTGTTTTATCATAATCAATCATCATCAACTAACTAAAGGCAAAATCCCAAAATTATTAATGATCATGACATTTCAAGTAAAAAGTATCGGTATCTGTATCAGTATCGGCATTACTAGCCCTGTATTTACTTGGTATTGTATTGATACCAAAATTCCCACTATCGCCCACCCTTACACCATGTAATTATATGTCTGTCTTGTTTAAATCTAAGGTCTTACAGCAGGAAAACTGGGTTAACATTATGTTTTCTGGCTGGTTCTTAACCTCTCAGATTCAATTTGTCTTATATTTTGAAACACAAAGAGCTATTTTACAAGGAAGAATCAGATATCAGGTTTACATTTGACTCTTAACCTGTTTCTCTTGACACTAAAAGGGGATTGAGGATATTTCAGTCTTGAAATTAGAGAAGTAATGTTGCTGTTATCGTCCAGTCTCACTTCACTTCAGATAATGAATATCAGCTCAGAGATAAATGCTGAGGCTGTAAAAAAAAAAAAAAAAAGACTCGAGTTAGGTAACATTCCTGTTGCGTCCTAAACTGTGGGTCATGACTTAAGTTTGGAGGATTTCAAAACCTCCAAAATAAAGTCTTTTTTATTAAAACTATAAAACCTTATAATGGAGTATGTGTAACAAGTTCTAGTAGTTAAGTGCAGTAGATGTTGTGTCAAGCTTAAATCAGTAAATTACTCTGGATGTTGACTTGAGAGTGGGTTAGTATTGCATTTTATCACCTTAGGAACAGTACAACCATAAAGAAATGGAGTAAATACAGTCGGGCTGGTCCAGATAGATAATCCTAATCAAACTAATAACATTATGCAAACCTCTGCATGTTAGCTTTATTTTATTTTACCAGGATCTTATCTGTGACCTAGACTCTATTTTAGGACCATTCGGGTTGTACTTATGCAATTTGAGCCAAACTGGGAAGTTCAGCATCTGTTTAAGGAACCTTATCGCTTAAGGATTACACAAGGGAGTAAACCTACTGTCTGCAGAGGATCCTTCCCAATGGGGAAAAATGACAGAGCCTTTAACCCTGGTTAAATTTAGTGTGTCTTGTTTTGATAAAGTATGAATGCTTGGTGTGGACAGGAGAATAGGGTCAGCAGCTCAAGGCTCCCGTTTCCGTCTGCACGCTGAAATCTCATTGTGCATTGCTTGTCCCTGGTGTCTCGGGACAGCTTTGAGGTCGTAAATATGTCACTTCCACCAACCGGAACAGCAGTGACATTCTCCACTGTCATGCCAGCTTTGAGACAGAAAAGTATCCTGTGGCAACACATTGTTCACACAAACCTGGAAAACAAAGCTGTCAGCGAGTATCTGGGTATTGTTACCCTTCTGCAAGGATCTTTGGCTTATTGTTCAAGTCGGCACACAAAGTCAATGCCACATGCCGGGCATTCCCTGTATGAGCTTCATTCAACAGGGATCTGAAGAGAAAAAAAACACTTCCTGCGGTACTTAAGGCCATTGCTCATGACTTTCTTTTTCCATATAAGGCAGAGAGTTGTGGTCACACTTGCCGAAAGGACATTTTTGGGCAAATGAAGATTTTTTTTTCAGAAGTTGAGTGACAGCTACAATGTTGTTTATGTGGAAAGTCTCTTCTTATGGGGGAACGCCTTACAGCCTTATCAGCACAGATCAGATGGGCTACATCGACTGCAGGTCAAGTCGAGTTGTAAACACAAGCTATTAACCCTCTCACCTGAAGGCAAACATGCAAGACAAATACTTCAGCAATGCTAACGGGAAAAGGAATCATCTGGAGTGGTTATGGGAATGTTAAAAACACAGTTTTAGTCATGAACATGAATAGCTGCTGCTAGAAGTTACAGAAAATGATGAAGCCACAAATACTCAAATGAACAAAAACTAATGGAAACAATTAGCACAGCGATAGTGGAGTCTGACTCCCAGCAAGTGTATAAAAGGATGGGAAATGGAAAAGAACAGATTCAGTAAACACGACTCTGTTACAGAACAAACAACTTTATTTAGTTTATTCTAAGTTTATACATTTCATCATGAATGAAGCACACAGAGGAGCTGAGGAATTGAGCCTCAGCTGTTACATGCATGACCTGTTACTAGTGATAAACATATTTTAATTCTCCTGAGGCTGTGATGTTGGGAAATTGATCCAACACTGCAGGCAGGTCTTTAAACGCATCATACTATAGACCATGGAGCAGTTTTTTAATAATAATATCAAGGATGAATGTTTAAAAAAAGAGTGAAAGTGGTCACTAGATGTGTTATCCCAGTGAATTTGATTGTGAAATGGACTTCTTTTTCAGTCCATGAAGGACAGTCTGAGTGCTAAATGCAGTACGTTCACATGCAGGAGTCTGGGCTGATATTTTACTCAGTGGTTTCATCATTTAGATGAATTCACAGTGTGACGGAGGTGGCGCCTGCCTCTCTCCTGCTGATGTCACCGCCCTCAGTGTGTCCATGCACAGTATCCCTCCCACATCAGCTCTATAAATACCCGCAGCCTCAGCTTTACGCACTCACTCAGCCGCTCCAACGCCTACAGTTCAGCCGCTCCGGCAAAGCACAGTGCGCACAGCAACTCATCCCCTCTGAGTTGGGAGCCACTTGGAGCAGCAAAACAACATCCACCGAAGAACCAACCCGGAAACATGTCGACCTACGTGTCCTACGAATGCCGCAGGGTCAGCCCTTCTGCCCACGGCAACAAGTTTGACACGGCGCACCGCAAAAAGGCCGTGGCCAACATCTTCGAGAATGTCAACCAGGACGCGCTGATGAGGCTCTTCCAGAAAACGGGCGACATGAAGGCGGAGGAGAGAGTGAGGAGCATCTTCTCCTACACCCAGGACCCGGAGGAGACGGCCCGGGCCCTGATGGCTCTGAAGCAGCGCAAGAAGGACAAGTTCCTGCAGATCGCAGGGATGGTCCGACAGCTGCTCAAAGTGCGCTGAGCGCCCTCCGCCTGTGGCCGCCTGTGTCTGTCACTCAGCTCTTGGTTGAGCTGAATGTGAAAATACTCCCAACATGACTGGGTCACCGCCTCAGGTGCAGCTACACCTGTCCTCTGGAGAGGAGCGTCAGGTGCGGAGGTGAAGCCGGACCCGGCCGCCCCCGGGGCGCAACATGCCGCTGGAGCCGCTCTGTGGACGGGGGTGAAAGAGGAGAACCTGCCGTGAACACGGAGAGCAGGAGAACATGACTGGGAATATACGTCTTCCCTGACACTTGAATTCATGAATGCATTCCTGTGGATGCTTGACTGTGAAGACACCTTGTCCAGGTGTCCATCACCTTGGTGATGCTGAAGAACAACAGCTGCAATAAGAGACTCAGTGCCGAAGAACCTGCCTATGAATGCCTGTCCTGAACACATGCCTTGTCTCTGACTTCATTTTGTTATATGACGAATAATCATTAGTGGCCACTAATGTGTTTGTCACAAAAATGTTATTATGACACAATGATTTGCATTTATTACATTTATGAAATGTTCCTTTGATATTTTATAATAAATTATTGCATTATATACAAATTGAATCAGTGTTTGTGCTTCTCATTCACACCATACACTCAGTCACCTTTGTTGTTGTTGTTGTAGTGTGGCATTAAGGGCATCAACTGCCATCAGTCAGGTCATAAGTAAAACAATGATCTTTAGGAGGAGACTTTTATCAGCAGAGGATAAGAGGATTAGTTTAAGGGTCGAATTAGGAGGATGAACGGATGAAGAAATAGTAAAAGACTCATTTTTAAAATATCAAATATAAATAATTCCGCAGATAGGATGCAAAGGTGGCATAGTATGTAGTCTCAGAGATGATTTTAAGGAATATATAGTAGTTGCCAAGTCTAATATTGGTAAGATACATGTGACAGATTTGAGCCATCTGCTGAGCAGCAGCTGTGACCTGTGTGTGGGTCATCAACAGGGAAAGCCCTCCAGTCCAACCATGTGTTCACCATAGAAATGGGAAACTGACATGTCTGAATTTGACTCACACTTTTACTATTAGCATAATGCAACATCTCATGATGATTCATGTGATGTGGATTAATATAAAATTCCTCCTGTCATACATTTCTTTGTGTTTTCTTAATTCTGGGGCACAAAGGGCATTTGAAGGAACAGTTACTCATGTGAGGATGTGGTTAACCTTCATCGGGTTTCCTTCATTGTATGCCTCACCAGACCGGCGTGAACCAGTTTAGCTCAGGTTGGGCTGACAGGGTGGGGGTGGGGGGAGCCAATGACTCTCTCCACACAGTGTGTTTGCATTGGAGTCTATTTAATCATCCTTGCTGTCTAGATAAGAGCCTGTCTAAGTAGTATTACAAGGCTTAGACCTTTGAGATGCTGCCTTCTTCACCCTCTGATTCATTCCTCTCAGAGGCAGCGTGTTGACCCCTCCATCACTGCAAGCATCTTGTACATTTATACCCCTCTGATAACCCTGTTGGTGTGTTTTTCAGCTCTTCATCAAGAGTTGGGTGTTTACAAAAGCTTACTGCAGACACAGATGACTTCGGTGGATGCCTGCTAATCTGCTTGCTTTGATAGTCCCCCTACCGGCTCAAACCAGTTTACTGGGTTGTTGTTGCATGACGACATCTGACTGGATGCACCTCCCGCATGTGCTGACAGATACGGCATGCCTGGATATCAGACGCCCTGGGGTGGGGGAACTCTCAGGTGTATAATCACTTGTGACTGGTAAGAGTGTCTTTGTGCTGACGCCAGAAACTAATTATCTACAGCGTGTCAAATTACCCCTATTCAATTTGAATCTTGAACAATTAATCTAAATAGCCTTTTTTTTATTTTTATTTTTTTTTTAATTTTTTTTTTACACTATCTTTATATTTTAGCCTTAAATTCACATTTCACCTCCATATCTTATTTGACACACGTCATCTATTTTTGCTCTGCTATCTTTTATCACCTGTCCTCCCTTTGTTTGGCTCGTGTATCTCACACCAGGCAGCTTTTTTTATTGCCCCCACACACACACACTCCCCTCCCCCTTTCCCTTTTAGGCTTTATCCAATTGTTAAGAAAAAAGAAAGCAAGGTAAAGGCAATTGTCTTGGCTGCCTTTGCTGTGTTGGCAGCGGTGTGCACTGTTGGACCCGGGCCTGTCCTCTCCCACCCTCTTCCTGCCTTTCATCGGCCCCGGCGAACGCTTTGAAGTCAGCAGACACTGTGGCAGACAGGTTTGCAGGCTGGAGGATAGTAACCGCAGAGAGAGGAACATACAGAGGGACCAGGAGGGTGGAGATGTGCATAGACTGCAGCCACGGAGGCAATAAAATGACATAAAAGAGAATAGAACAAAGCTCAAAGCTCTGATGCTGTACGCAGGTTTCATTCATATATGACTGAAAACTATACACAGATCAATCGATTGTGAAGCTAACGTTAAGCTGTTTGCCAGTAAAGAGAATAAATAAGCATGGTTTGAAAATGCAGCCACCGACTGTATACAATGAATACAAATTAATGATATATAGGCTATGTTTTTTTGTTTTTTTAATATCTAAGGGGCTTCTAGAAACGTACATAAAGGTTCCATAAGACTCCCATTATTCGTGATTTAAAGATGCTCCCATTTTTTCCTATAAACATAAATTTATGATAAAATCCAACACCACATCACAACAAAAGAGACAAAGAAAATGTCCTGTAAAGCAAAGAGAATCAGCTATTGAGCGATTTAACCCTGTTGGAGCAGCTTCAGCAAGATCCATCGAGCTCAGTTTAAGGTTAAAAACGACTCTTTCTTATAAATGCAGCCAGTGGTAGATAAAGAAAGAGAAAGAAGGAAACAAGGGGAGGGGGGAAGCGCTGCTAGATTAGTGATTACAGCGCAGGGAGTGGCAGTCAGTCACCGATTCCAGTGCAGACCGGTTCAAACTGAAGTCTGTGATGAGGAACTAAGCATGAGCTGTACAAAGGCTTAGGATTAGTCAGCGTTCGACTGGAAGATCTCTGCCGTAAAATCAGCTGCCCTCGCCATAAGTCAGCGTCTTGTTTGATGAAGCGGTGTTTGCTGTGACACTTGGCTGCAGTCACATTAACAAAAGCCTCCCTTTAATACTATATTTAGCTTATTTTATCAGAAACAAAGCAGAGCTGCTGGACATTTCCTGAAAAAGGCAGCGAACAGACATCCATAACTAGATAGTCAGTGACAAAAATGCTTATTTTCACATTTATCTGACATCGCTACAGATTTTTCTTAATACTCACATTGCTTATTGTAAGAGGCTTTTCAAACACATGTGGAGGTTACTGTCAGCCACCCACCACAAGCTCAGGAGGCTCCAGAGTTTATAAGGCAGTGTTTATGGATTTAACCTCCTGAGACCCAGCAGAATAAAAGTTTTGGCTTTTTTACTTTAAATAATTGTCTTGATTGGAAATACCATGATGCGCCAATTTTTCCAGATACATTTTTACCCCGTCCCCTTCATTGTTAACACTCTAGCAGCAAAACTATTGGTTGAATTCATATTAAATTGGGTTCATAGATTGCCAGTGACCTAGAATAGATATGATTACATTTTGGGAAAAGTAGGTCAAAGTTCAAATTTTTTATGCATTTTTAAAATACATATTTTTTCCCCATTTACTTATAATGGGTGGAATTTCAAATGTCTGTAGCAGCAAAACTATTGGTTGAATTCATACCAAATTGGGTTTATAGATTGCAAGTGACCCAGAATAGATGTTGATATATTTTAGGAAAAGCAGGTCAAAGTTTACATTTTTTTTTAATGAATTTTTAAAATCTTCTTTCCCTCCCATTCACTTATAATGGGCGGAATTTCAAATATCTATAAAAACATACATTTTTTTCAATTCACTTCAAACTTGGCACATATTTAGAGGCAATTGATATGCTGACATCATCACACGCAGATACATGATAACATCAGCTGGATCGATGCCAAAATAAGCTGCAATACGTGCGAAGGGTGGGGTTTATTGTGCCGACACCATTTTTTTGTTTATTTTTATTTTTTAATGGAATATTTTTTGCAGTGGATGGCTTTTTTTTTTTTTTTTTTTTGTAAAGCTGTAAAACTTGTCCCCTACAGAGGACAAAAATGCATTGCTGGGTTTCAGGAGGTTAAGGCTGCTACACTAAACTGAAACGACTACAAGTAAAATGCAAGGTCTCAGTTTCCCTTCAACCCTCTCAGCTCGCTCATTTCTTATCACCCTCGTCTGCTGCAGCAGAAGGGAGCAAACATCTACGATAAACCTGCTGCAGCCAACAATACATCTGTCATCAGACAGAAACACTTGGCAACTTGGTGTAAACACTTAGCAACAAACAAGCGAGTCAGACATGTCACTTCCTGTTGGCGCCGTAAACAGAAGTGACAAAACAGTGGGGATTTTGCCTCCTTTAGGCATATACAATTACCTTTTCCCAAAAGTGTCATAACAAGGCTCCTATTGTTATAACATGACAATATGTGGTGGTATGTTTAAAGCCAACACAGAAATGACATACATGTGCAACTGAAAACAAATGCGGTGGCTACATGTGAGACCACCTGAGTCTCTGTTTAGATTTCACAAACTTTCATGGAATGATTTGACATTTCTTTCCTTGGTGGTCAAATAGAAAATGTAAGAATTTCCTAAATATGAGAATCTCACATCCTAATATGTGTTTAGTTTACACAATAAAACCATGTTTAATGAGGTTAGGAAACGATCATTGTGTATCATTTTTCTCACATTTTACACTTTTTTTCTGTATTAAACAAGCCCTTTTACTGTATAAACTGCAAAATAAAAAACCTCAATAATGTTGAATTGATGAATCATTTACATTATGGAGCAGCAGTTTACGCCATTCTAGAGTATGTTCAATATATATTTAATCATTGTTTAACAAAAAAAAAAAAAAAAACGTAGTTGAGGTTTCAAATGAGTTCAAGTGGTCGTAACCATATTTTTGGTTTATTTATTTATTTATTTTTAACTCTCTGTGACTTACTATGATGACTGTATTAGAAGAAAAAGGCCAATTCAATGTGCTTTACACAAGGCAAAGCAAGGCAAGTTTATTTGTATAGCACTATTCATACACAGGGTAACTCAAAGTGCTTTACAAAGACATTAAAAAAAATTATAGAAGAATAAAAGATATTAAAAATCACAAAAAGGGCAAAAGACATTAAAATCATCAGAGATAAAATGTGATTTTAAAATGCCTTTACAGAGTGAAATAAATACATTAATTATATTAAAAACCTACATTCAAATTAACATTAAAATTAAAATAGAGTAAAGCAATACATTAAAATCAAAACATTGCATTCAAAAGACAAGATTGAAAAGAGTTTACTCATAAGCGCATGAAAAGAGGAAATGAAAACAATATCCAGAAGGAAGTCAAAATAGCACTTAGACAATAGAACATCAGAATATTAGAAAATATACATTATTAGAAGAGACTAAAATATACAATTTTAAAATTGTATTAGAAATTAAAATAATTGTATGAAATCTATTTTGAAATAAAGAACATACAGTCTACTACACTTACATAGCAACAAGAATTAAGCTGTAGAGCGATTAGAATAGAGTGGAAGTTAAAGGGCATGAATAGAGAATCTAAATCTGCAAATGTTTACATTCTTAAGGTGAATGAACTTTGACAATTGTGCTCATTGCACTATTTTAAATGACAGTTAAGTAAAAACATTACATTAAAATGCTGGTGTGAGATTGGATTTGGCTTTTTTGTGTTTTTGTTGTGCAATATCAACGCTAACAGTCAAAGAATCACCTGTTTAACCTTTTTTAGGATTTTCTTTTTTAACACTGTGCTTCGTTATTTATTGTACATCATATTACTGGTTTTATTTGATGTAAAGTGACCTTCAGTGTTATGAAAAGTGCCATTAAGTAAGATCTTACATTTTAATTTACTTGTGTTTCTTTACTCACAAGTACTTTCTATCATTAGATTCATCTTCCTTTTTCAGAATCCATGATAGTAGAATGCATTTTCTGGTCCCCTTTAACAGTTTCACTGTGTTCAGAGCAGTGGTCAGTGACCTGTGGGATTTCTTAGTAAAACATGGTTCTTTTAGATCAGGGGAGTCAAAGTCACTTTCTTTCACGTTCCACTTTCAGACCAATTTGATCTCAAGTGGGTCCGACCAGTAAAATTCTATCTCAATAACCTATAAATAATGACAACTCTAAATTTTCTCTTTGTTTTAGTATAAAAAGAATAGCAATAAATTGTGAAAATCTTCACATTTACAAACTATCCAAACACCAGATGTGATTAACCTGAAAAAATGTGCAATTTTAACAATATTATGACTCAACTTATCATTTATATATGTGTATTACAGATCGGATCTACAAAGGAATACAACATTTAATAACCCAAGACCCAACCATCCATCACCAACAAAAACCATCTACTGATCTAAACTGTTTAATACCTGTTGATCCACTAATTCTATCAATACATGTAAATAACGGGTGTAAAATGCAGTTTGTCATCTTTTCATGGTCATCAGATATGACCCATTTGGATGTACAGAGGCTCTGTAGTTACCGTGGAAACACTGTCATCGTCTACAACATTGATTCACCAGTAAAACCCATGGAGTTGGATCAATGACAGTGGATGAATACACTGGGTTTATGTTCAGATAATGATAGATTTTACTGAAAAGGTCACTTTTCTTCAGTTTTCTCTGTTTTTAATATAATTCCCCTCAACTTTAATCGGAGCTTTATGAAAATCTACATGATCAGTTAGTTAAATACAGGAAAATACCTGATTTATGCTGATAAAATGCAAAATACCGAGGATAATATTATAATAAATGTTGATAAATCAATTAAGAAAGGTTAGATATCGAGAATATTTCATTTGGGAACTGACAAAAAAGTCAAGCGGGGTCTTTATGGGTTCAAATGGCACTTCATTTCATGTTGTTCATATTTATTCAGGTTATTCACATTTTATTGTTAAAGGATAGTTTGTTAATGTACATGTTTTCATAAGTTAACTCTTTTTTTTTTGCGCTAAAACAAAGAGAACAAGTGGTGCCAGGCACAACAAACCCCGCCCCTCGCAAACGTTTTACCTGATTTGCCCTATCGCTTATCATAGTGAAAGCACATTTTTGGTGACCTTGACCTTTGACCTTTGACCTACATTCACCAAAATTTAATGGGATTTATTCTGGACCACCTCGCACCTTTCCTGAAAATTTCATGGAAGTTGGTCCAGTAGTTTTTGCGTAAAGTTGGTGACAACCAGACAGACAGACAAACAAACGCACAAACAAACAAACAAACAAAAAAAACAAACTAAAAACAATACCCTCACCTCCCCTTTGGGGGGTGGGGTAAAAATTGGGACTTGTCATTATTTATAGGCATAATGTAATTTTTTTTTACATTAAACCAAGAAGAACATTTGGAGCCACTATTTATAGGTTATTATAGTATTATTACTTGAGATCATAATTGGGCTGAATGTTTCCCTTGAAATAAAATGAGTTCGACACCCTTGACTGTGAATGTCTTCAGTGTCATGTTCAGCAATTTGGCCTCCAATACAAGTGCACTGGGGCCACGAGCTGCTTGACAGTTTTGATCTAAGAGGGTTTCAACTTCAGATCAATTCCCCCACTTGGTTGGATATCATTATTTTATTACTGTATGGATATTACCTGATGGGAGAACAGGACAGGGGTTATACACAAACAAACACTGATACAGACCCTTAAACATTAGCCCCTTTTCCAAAGCACTTCTGTTCCAGGAATATTTCACCTTTATTCCAGAACAACGTCTGTGTAAATGTAACGGGGGATCGTTTGGTCCCACCTCTGTCACGGCTCTAACGCCTCTGGAGGTAGAAACAGAGCTGTGATAAAGGTGGAATCATTCTGGAACGATATGTAAAATGAACATTTCTCATTCCGCAACCAAGGTGCTGTTTTGATGTCGTATTACTTGTGTGACCCCTGCACTGGAGGGATTTAAAAATGACTGCTGGCTGTGTACAGTAAACAAACATATCAGCACAACCAGAAAGATGTCAAACTGAGACGCTGAGCTGTTGTCACTTCAGGCGGAGGACTCTATCCACGCTAACATTTGTGGAACGGTGAAAGACAGGCTGACTCTGGAGAGGTTAGCTAAGAAGTTATGCTCGGGGTATTTCCGACGTGCAAGTAATACATCACACCAGGGTGCAATTTGTTGGGGGGGGACACAACCCCCCATCTGGTTTTAACATCCCTATTTCTGCTCAGTGAATTTCATCCTCGGGGGGAAAACCAACCAATTGAAATATCAGGCAGGTTGTGTCAGTTTTCTTACTCTTATATCCTACTTTACTGGCACTAACGTTCACCTGAACTGAACTGTCTGCAGTCTAGAATTCGCGAACATCCCCATACACTGGGGCACAGTAAAGTAAACGTGGCAAATTCATGGGGCCCAGCATTTGTGTGTCCAGTGGATACAGGTTAGAAGTTGTGAAAATTTCATGTAAGATCTGCTGTATAATAGAGGAATAGAACCTGGGAGTTGGACGTTGAAAGTATGTAAAGTTTCACTTTTGTTTCACGCCAGCGTTAGTAATGTTAGTTATGGACCGCACCTCCACGTATACAACTGCCCCCCCTCTGTGTAGAAGTCCAGCCTGTGTCACCTCTGATA
Organism: Apogon hyalosoma; assembly: GCA_037367295.1. Taxonomy (NCBI): domain Eukaryota; kingdom Metazoa; phylum Chordata; class Actinopteri; order Kurtiformes; family Apogonidae; genus Apogon; species Apogon hyalosoma. The sequence continues at coordinate 15,094,884 of JAPQRP010000030.1, forward strand.
CTCCTTTGGTTTGGCTCTGGAAATCAGTCAATGGTGGAGAAAAGGTGGGATCACCATCTCACCTTTTTTCTGGGCTCTCTGTGAAAGTGGCTAAAGACAAACAACAGGCAAAAACAGAACATTAACAACAATTCAGTGTCATTTAAGCAAATTCATCCTGTGGCCTGGATTGGGCCCTATGGTGGGCAGGGTTTGGCCCACGGGCCGCATGTTTGGCACCCCTGATTTAAATATTTCTGCTTATTCATCCCTCTGTCTGCTTGGTCTAGTCATCCTGAAAAGCAAAAACAGCGTCTTGAACCGTGAACGACGACTCTTAGTGTGTGTGTGTCACATTCAGATCCGTTGTCATCCTCAGGCACCCTCCTCCTGAACTGCACAGGTTCCCTCCTCCAGCATAATGTGTTTGATGGCTCAATCCAAAGCACTGGCCTATTTTTCTGTTAGTGCCACGTGTCACAAGCAGCTGGTCAGGATGGAGCAAAGGTCAGGGGGTGATGGGTAATGAGGTAACATACATCCAAGCAGGAAGACGGTCAGATGTGTGAGCAGAAGGAGAATGTGGGAAACGTAGGGCATTAACTGTCCAAGAGTTCAGCTTGAAGCGCCGGTCTGTCTGACTCACGACATTTCCCACAGGGGCCCCACATGTGTAGTGGCATCATCCGGATTAGCTCATGACAACAATACAAGAGACACAGACAGAAAATGAAATACATTCCTCTGTCAAAGAAGGATTCCTGGAATCTGGCACAGTGTCGGTGTGTGATGGTCTTTGTTCAGATATGATTCGCTTGGGAGCAGAGCTGCACGGTCTGAGTGTCCTCTTTGTTGTTTTTGGATGAGTCAGTGTTCTGTACATTTCTTTTCCCCTCATTTGTGTGTGTAATTTGCTCCGCTTTCACATTATTATGGTGGTGTGTGTTGCGTCAGTGGTCTGCGTCGGAGCTGACCCCTGCCGCCGTCAGAGCGCCCGCACAGAGACCGAGCAGCAACAATGACGCTTCAGTTCCATCCTAAACAAAACATTCAGACAGCACATCGCTATGGACAACACCGTGGTTTGTGACAGTGGGTGTTTCCTGTCGCTGTGACTGTTTGTGGATTTGACAAACATGGGATGAATGTTGACCATGACTGCACGTTAGTGAATCAAAAAAAAAAAAAAATAAAAAAAGATCACATGGTGGAAGCGCTTGTGTTCTTTCCACTCAAACAAGTTGTGTTTACGTATTTTTTTAAAACTGTATTTAATGTTCAATTTGGTGCTATATGTAGTATTTCTCCTTTCAAAAACATTATCAGAGGTTTTACAATAAAGAGCTCTGAAGTTCTGCCAAAGAAGTCAACGTGTTGGATTATAGAGATATGAAGTGATTATATTTACTCTAATGGTCTTTCGGATTGATGTGACCACTAGAGGGAGGAGTGAGTCACTCTATTGGTCTACCATGGTGAAAAAAAAACTAACCCCATAAGTCAGTGGTTCCCAACCTTTTTTGGCTTGTGACCCCATTTTTATAATCACAAATTTCTGGTGACCCCAGACATGTTGCAAATAAATTTAAATTTTAGATGACATTTAGTCTAAATAATGTATATTATTATGGACAGAGGCAGTAAAGCCAGGTGTAGATTACTGCACAAAGGGAGAATTGGATTTTCCTTGGTCAGGA
>JAPQRP010000030.1:15124225-15136027 GCA_037367295.1 Apogon hyalosoma
GGACTAAGTAAGACTGCTTTTGTTTTGTTGCATATTCAAAATAAGCTAAACCAAAAAAAAAAAAAAAAAAAAAAAAAATAAAAGAAAAAAAATAACAATTTAAGTTGCAAACATATTTTAAACCAAAAAAAACAATAAACAAAAGAGCTCCAGGCAAGGAAAGAATGGCACTTCCTTTGCTGGCCCCCAGCAGCTGGAGCTATTTTCTCTGCATTTGGCGTGCTGATTCTTTACATTACTCTCTGTTCTGAATCCACTGGTCATTGTTCTTTGTTAATTCCACAATTTGTCATGGGCAGGCTAAACAGATAGACGCAGGGAGAAAGCCCAGGGTAAACACGAGGCTTATGACTCATTGCTTTGATTTCTTTCCGGGGAAAAGGCAAAACAATGCCCTGATCTCCTCAAAGGGTATATTACACTATGACTCATTTTATATTCTGCACAGTCCTACACTTACATGTACATTACAGTTTTAAATGAGTGCAGTCACTGACATCTCATTAACAACGGCATATGCACAGAAATCCTTTGACATTCATGAGCAAGAGAATGACCTTTTTTTTTTTTTTAACTATTATGCAGGCTCGTGAAAGGGAATCTCAAGGGATTTGAGCTGTTTCTGAAATGTACCATGCAATGAAAGGTTTGGTGAAGGAATGTGACATTGTTTCTCTTTTTACAGCTTTTCATTTGCTCTAAAACATTTTACACACAATATTTCACACTTAAACAAATGATAATCCAAGAATATGAATTTAAGATGGCTAGGTGATTTTTGCTCTTTGGTATTAGTGGAATATTTATGTATTTTTACTCCACCATAACAGAGTAAAAGAATTATATTGCTGGATAATACGACCTGTTTACTTTCACTTCTTCCTTGTTCGGTCCAGACTTTTCAGTTTGATATGAACCAAAATTGCATCTTTAAAACCTCCTGCAAGCCAGGTCAAACACCAAAAAGAAAAAAGGCTGACTGGGTCAGGATCAAACTGAACCACAGTTCATTTTATTTACAGAGTAAAAGAAAAATACATTAGGCACTGTTGTATGCAGGTCATTTTTGCTGTAAAATGCTTACTCACTCGAAATAAATGAAATGAAAAATAAGCAAAAGCAAAAATAAGCTATCATTTGTCATTAAAAAGAAAGAAACAGAAAATGAACAACAGTAGCATATGGTGAGACGTGGGGATTACATATTTTTTAAACATATATTTGTTGTTTTTTCATTCACACAAAACCATCAAACACCATGAACATCTTCAACATGGCAGAGAAGAAATAGACAATAAGAAAATATATATACAGAAAAAAAGGCTAAATAAATAAATACATGAAATGGAAATAAATAAAATAAACCTCAAAAAGATGTCAGTTGTTGTGCTGAGAATATTGGACAAAAACAACAAAATAAATGACATAATAAATGAAACTTAGGTATAGAGTTGAAATAAAACTACATGTACATTCCCACAGTAAATGAAATATCCAATCCAATCCAATCCAATCCATATTTATTTATAGAGCACAAATTTAAACAACCACAGAGGTTTCCAAAGTGCTGTACAATAAAATAAATACAGCAAAACATAATAATAGATAAAAAACATTACTAAAATAAAAACACATTGAGACACGATAAATAAATATCCCAGTTATCCCAGTTAGTCAGTTATTCTCTACCCCTTCAACATCACTATTCTTAATTAATTCTAGAAACATCTTCCAAATGTTATAACATTCCGAAGCTCTCTTTCTAACCGTATGTCAGTTTCTCAAGAGCCAAACTTGAGGTTAAATTAGTGAACCAGAAGACAAGAGATGGGCAACCAACAGTTTTCCAACATAAAGCAGTAGACCGCTGGGCTTGTATTACACATAAGTCAACCATTTTTCTTTCTTTAGCAGGCAAAGAGCAGTTGTCAGGATAAATGCCTAAAATACATAATTTAGGACACAAGGGTATTGGACAAGATGTAATCTGGGAAACATATTTTAACACTGACTTCCAGGATTTTTGAATCTCATCACACTTCCACAAACAGTGATATAATGAACCCTGATGTTTGTTACACTTATAACATAGGTCTGGTATATTAGGATCAGATTTATTTATTTGAGCTGGGGAGATATAAGTGCGTATTACCCAGTTAAGGGGATTACATTTTTAATAGAAATGTGGCCCAACAAGGATAGCACTCATGCCTCACAGCAAGAAAGTCCTGGGTTCGATTCCAACACCAGTCGATGGGGGTGGGACCGTTCTGTGTGGAGTTTGCATGTTCTCCTCGTGTCTGCGTGGGTTCTCCAGCTTCCTCCCATCCAAACACATGCACTGATAGGTTAATCGGTCAATCTAAATTGTTCATTGGTGTGAATGTGAGAGTGGTTGTTTGTCTCTATATGTCAGTCCTGTGATGAACTGGTGACATGTCCAGGGTGCACCCCGCCTTCGCCCATAAGTAGCTGGGATAGGCTCCAGCGACCCCTATGACCCTAGTGAGGATAAAGTGGGTTCAGAAAATGAATGAATGAATGAATGAATGAATGAATGTGGCCCAACAAAGTAATAATAAGCACTCTTGAAAAACAAAACAAAACATATAATTCTGAATGTGTTTTCTGAGAGGATTTGCAGGAGAGTGGATATAAGAGGACGGTAGAGTCAGTGTCCATTTAAAATCTAACTTTATGAGTCATGAAAGCTGCAGTGTGTCGTTAGGACGTTAAGATGTTTTTAAGAGCAAAATAACATTTCGTTTTGTGTGAAATGGTTCAGAGAACTGCGTCACTTGTTGAACATGACTCATGCCTTCAACACCACAGTGGCCATTACCTCAGTGAATTTCACCTTGTTCTTCAAGAGCGAGGTGACAAAGTACTAAGGCTAAGTTTACACTGCGGAAAAAAGTGGCCCATATCTGATTTGATTATTATTATTATTATCATTATTATTTTCAAACCAGGCCTAGGCCACTTTCATAGGTGGTCCTAAATCAGATACATATGTGATGTTTTACAATGTGGCTTCAGTCTGAACAGTCATGTCAGTGAGTCATTCGTAAGAACCCACCTGTCACAAACCTTTCTTAAAGGCACAGCAGTGGAAGTAGTCAGCCAGTATTAGTATTTAGGCACCATCCTGGATAACAAACTGTCCTTTGAGACAGACTCAGGTGCCATCTGCAGGAAGACAAATCAGAGGCTGTTCTATCTGAGGAAACTGAGGTGTTTTAATGTAGATAAAAAGCTTCTTAAATGTTTTATTCAGTCCATTTATTGAGTCCATTTTGACTTTAGCTTTGATTTGCTGGTTTGGTAACCTCAGTGTTTTAAACAAAAACAAGCTGAGGAATGTTGTTAAAATCTGCCAAAAAACAACTGGCCCTGACTTGAATAATCTTGATCATCTGTATCAAGCCAGAGCTCCTCAGAGGGCAGAGGCCATTTTGGCAAACCCTCTCCATCCTCTACATGCAGAGTTTCAGCTTCTTCCATCTAAGAGAAGGTACACTTTCCCCTGCAGACCCAAATCAAACCAATGTCTCAAATCATTTGTCTCATCTGCCGTTAAGTTTTTAAATAACCTGTAGGTGAGCTTGTTGGGAACAATGCACCATTAACCATGTTGATTTTATTTACTGTATTTATTGTATTTATTGATTTACTGAATTATGTGAGATGGATTGTTTGGTAAGATGTACACTTCTGTTGCAAATCAAATTGCCCTTCAGGGACATTAAAGATTTTTCAATTCAATGTCACATTTAATCTGACTTTTATGTCATTGAAATGTGACAAACATCACAATCCTGTGCTGCAGGAGCTGGATCCGGCAAGTTCCATATTTACTTCCGTAGAAGTTTGCTACATGATGACACGTCTTCACATATGGGTCGATTCAGGACCATAAACTGTACATGAGTCTGATAGCAGTGGCATTTGTATTATAATGTGAACAACTATGCAAAAAATCACTTTTCAGCAAAAAATTGGAGTTGAGTACTAAGACCTGCAGGGTGAACATAGCGTAAGGGTGTGGTCATGTTGAAGCTGCAGATATCCACAGTGACTCTGAACACATCATGGAGAGAGACCGTTATAATGATGTCAGCGTCATAAGTTTGAGGTGAATAGTCTTTCTATTTATGTGTTTTCACAGTGTGATACATCAACAGTTTTACAACAAACTGCAACTTTGTTGATTTGTAAAATTATCTTAAACTCTCACAAACCCTGTGTAAGTGATGCATAGTTGAAATCAGATCAAAAAAAAAAAAAACTCAGCTGACTGTATTACAGAGTTGTTGTCAGTCAGTCATCCCAGTTACCTATGGGCGAAGGCGGGGTCCACCCTGGACGAGTCGCCAGTTCGTCGCAGGGCTGACATACTGAAATGAACAACCAACCACTCTCACATTCACACCTATGGGCAATTTAGATGAACCAGTTAACCTGTTAGTGCATGTCTTTGGATGGTGGGAGGAACCTGGAGAGAATCCATGCAAACACAAGGAGAACATGCAAACTCCACACAGAAAGGTCTTGGTGTTGGAATTGAACCCAGGACACAGTTGTTATTTCTGTTTTTTTTTACTTACCTGAAATAAGGTTCCATGGAACATAAATGGAAGGGGCGGAATACTCTGTGACGGTGTTAACCCATAAAGACCCAGTGCTACTTTTGTGGCACTTCCCAAATTCATTTTTCTCCATCTGTAAGCTTTCTTAAAGGGCTCATATTTAGCTAAACCCTCTTTTATTAGTCTTTGGTTCATTTATTTGTGTATTTGGACCCTAATAGTTCATACAGTTTGAATTTGAACCCTCCAGGTGCTGCAAAGCTATCTTTATATTCATTTTGGTAAAAACTGAGTGGATTTCTACAACCTGTTTTAATTCCTTCTTAATTTGTTACATTTTATAACTACTTACGTCACGACATTTGCACATATAAGGTCAAGACTTCAGACGAACATTTCTATGTACGACATAATTGTTTGTCAGCAGCAGTGGTTGTAGTAAAAACTGAAAATATGTCCAAACTTTGAGCCAATTACCTAAAATGTTCAGTTGTTGGATGAACGGGACAGAGCAGCACAGACAACAACCTGGAGGGGGCGGGGCCTGAAGCGGCTCATTTGCATTTAAAAGGCCAGCGCACCAAACCACCTTTCTGGTGTCATTAGTCAGAAATAGGGTTGAAGATGGACCTGTGGAGCTGAATGAATGAAGAATTCAGACCCAAGCAGAGCATTTGCAGTTCATGTAGACCACAGGGAAATGTTTGAAAATGAAGAATTCCATTTAAAAAAAGCAAAATATCACTCCTTTCAGAAAAATTTTCACTGTTTATTATGGTATTATCCTTTGTATATTGTGTTTTTTTCTGTGAAAATCATGTAGTTTCCTATATTTGATTAACTGATCATGTAGATATTCATAAAAGTTCAGTTCAAAGTTGAGGTTTACTATATCAGAAACAGAGAAAACTACTAAAAAAAGTGACTTTTTCAGCAAAGATATCAACAACCGAATGTAAAAAACAAGTGCATCCGTCCAATGAACGTCCAAATGGGTCATATCTGATGACAACACCAATTCTTTCAACATATTAGTAGGTTTAATGACTCAGACGTTATTAAACATTTTAGATCAGAAGATGAATTTGGTTGCCAGTGGTTGTTTGGGTCTTTATGGGTTAAATACGTTCAAAGTTGTGTAACGTTCTTTAACATATTCATGAAACAGATTTGATCTAATCTGATGTGGTTCCGGTGGCAGATCTCAACCTGCTTTAAGAGTTTTTATTCATTAGTATTAGTTTTGCCTGTGATGTTGGAAGACTATGACCCCAACTGTCTACTGTCTGACATTATATTAAAGGCCATTTATTCCCATATGTGACCGTCTGCCCTGTTAGACTTTAGAGTCACATTAGGATAGAGGAAGAGCCTTTGGGGAAAGTGATTTGGTCATTGTGTGGCAAGGATGGAGCGTTGAAGCCCCTGCAAAAGAGCAGCTGTTCTCAGTGATTACAGCTGCCAAGTGCTCGATTAAAAGCCCAGCACCTCTCTGATGGTACAGGACGGGGCCCTGGAGCCACTTTAGCAGCAATATGTTCCAAAAGCATTCAGCTGCGTTTATGGAATGAAAGGTAAAAAGGTTAGCGCTCAGGGCCCGGGGCCAGTAATACAGGCTAATGTGACTTATATTTCTATTGTTGCTGTTTATCTAACGCTACAATGGCCTCCGTCGGTTTTCTCCACCCACTGGGCTGTCGCCGTCTGAGCCGAGCGTTGCCGGGGCCACCAAGATGGTTCTAATTATCTTGATGAAGGGGAATATGTTTGTTGAATTTGACGTGACCGTTTCCACTTTAATTGCTGTTTAGATGCCAGCAGCGCCTTTTGTCATGTGGCACAGTTTTAATCATGGAGAGAACTGGTGTGTGCAGCCGCAGCCAGAGCCATCAGCGTCGAGATGAACTGAACTGTCAGCTGTGAGACTTAGACACTATAATTATAAACTGTGGAGAAAGTCTGCATCTGAGTGGCCATGCAGGACCCTATCAGCTGGAGGGTTGAGGAGGATTTGTTTATACTCCAGTATAAAGATAAGCCCCCCCCCAGACTGTGGATCTGTCCAGAGCTGTTCGAGATGATGAGATGAAACATAATAGGCACCGTGTTCCTCTGTATTTTGCTTTGTTTGTTAACCCTTTAATTCCTGCACTAGAAAAAAAATCCAAATCTCACCAAGTGTATTTTTCTCATTTCTACTCAAAATATCTCATAGACAATAGACAACAGATCTTGAGAATCTTATTTCAAGAAATCTTACCAAGATCATTTTCACTCCATTGGCAGATTTTTTGCTTGAATTAAGTAAAAAAAAAAAAAAAAAGTCTTGAATTAAGCAAAAAAATCTGCCAATGGAACAAGTGAAAATTATCTTGCTAAGATTTTTTAAAATAAGATTTTCAAGATCTACTGCCTAAAAATAAATTCTTATATCTCACTGAAAAGTTACTCTTGAGGTGATTATGTCTTATTTTAAGTATGATGAGATATTTGGACTAGAAATGAGAAAAATACACTTGGTAAGATTGGGATTTTTGCAGTGTGACGTGAGCGTTCTGAATGTATGATTTATTTTAAATATTCTGAAAAATTCAACCTTTTGCTCAATTGGAAAAATTTCAGAACGTGCTGATAAAATAGACCTTGTGCTCTCCATAGGCATCTGAGCATGCTCAGTGCACCCCCTCCGCCTGTATAATGGGGGGCAAAACACAGAGCATAAAAATAGATGGTTTTGGGCTTTTTTTAAATGACATTTTCTTTGTTATTTTTTGTTTCTAGTGTTGTTTGCAGTGTTGTGGTGAATTTACTTTTTTTTTTTTTTTAATTGTGTTTTTACTGAGTTTTGACTGTGTAACTGCTTTTTGGAGTTCGTCCAGGTGCCAAAAAGCCCCAAAAAAGAGCCCCAAAACAAAAACTACTGGACCTAAATTCAAATCCTTGTTGTTCAGTGTGTTCCAGTTCACAGTTCATGTTCAACATCCCAAATCTCTTACTGATGTACATTCTGAGTGCCTTGTTTAGTCCAAACCTGTCAAACTTCAATTCCTCTCTTTGTCTTTTTCTGTTATTCCACCTGTTTTGACTCTAAAACACAGTAAAACAAAACCACTGAAGAAAAGGAACACAAGCACATACTCACAGTAGCTTTTACGAACCTGAAACAGACGACAATTCACAGCAGCACAGTTACCTGGAATAATGTCTCTGGGGTTAAAGGGTTAAAGTCTGCAATAAATGTTACATGTCCATACTTTAAATTTACCTCAAGGGGGTTTTCAACATGTACACAACACCCTATGATCCTTAGTTTGAAGGAGGAAAAACACCCCCGAGCAAACCTTTCAAGAGAGGGAAAAACACCTCAAAGAGTGACAGTAGAGGATCTGTTCTCCAGGCGAAACGCAAATACACATCAGATTTATTTATGTCTAGGGAATCATCATTACAATAAGGTTTTATACAGTCAGATGTAGTGAGAACAAAGGATGTCCTGTAACATACATGCATCATAGTGAGTAGAATCGTTCACTGCAGGGCTTTTGTAGTTGGTTAGAATGTGGTGAAGATCATGATGAACCTCCGCCTTATTCATCGTTCACCTCCACCAGCTTTTCTCCAAATGCTGAACCAGCTTTCTACCGGGCTGGTAGAAAGCTGGTTCATCCTTCTTACATCCAGTGTGTTTGATGCTGCCTCTTCAGCAGACCACAGCGTAGAACAGAAATAGATGAATGGCCTAAATTAAGGTCTTAATTGTCCTTAAAATTGGTAATTAATCTTTAAATCTGGCACTCAAAGTAAAAAAGTAAAAATAAATGATACTCTTGTATTTGTTTTGGAAAACTCTGTGAAGAATCTGTCAAATACACTGCAAAAATCTAAATCTTACCAAGTGTATTTTTCTCATTTCTAGTCCAAATATCTCATCACACTTAAAATAAGACAGAATCACCTAAAGAGTAACTTTTCAGTGAGATATAAGAACTTATTTTTAGACAGTAGATCTGGAAAATCTTATTTCATGAAATCTTACTAAGATTATTTTTATTTGTTCCATTTAATTTATTTTTTTTTTGCTCAATTCAAGCAAAGGTTCAAATTTAATTTTCAATCAAACTGTGTACCCCGCCTTCGCCCATAAGTAGCTGAGACAGGCTCTAGCAACCCCCGCCACCCTAGTGAGGATAAAGCAGGTTCAGATGATGAATGAGTGAATGGATTATTTGTTTTTTTTCTTTTCATGATGACAGATGTGGCTCTGCCTCCCCTAAACATGTTACTGGTTTACACATATTGATTCATATGTAGAATGTAAGAGAAACCTCTAAATGATCTATGGGTGGGACATGGGATGGGTCTTGTAAATAGTCTGTGCTCTTCCTAAGACTATGACATTTTACCATCAGGCAGAAGATGAGTCCCAGTCATTTTAGAAACTACTGTGTGCAACTTTCTATATTTCTATCAGGGTTCCAAATGCAAGGTAGATCACATGCAATAATATAATATATTATACTAAATCCTGTGCAATATCGGGTGTACAGTACAGTTTTACAATACATAAAACATGTTTTTGTGCTTCATACATTCATCCCATTTATTGACACTATGTATTATCTGTTCATTATCTATCTCATTCATGGACAGTTTCTTTCTATTGATTGTTGCTTTTACTTGATCGTCAAGATTTTCCCCACGGGGACACTTCGGTATCTTGTGTCATATTAAAACATACCATTATATCAGAGTGGTATAACAGTAGATTAATATTGAAACCCACTAATGCACTTTTCTCTCATTATCAGTGAGTCGTCATTGAACCTGAGGTCATTTTTGGTTGCTTTCTGTTATGTCTTGAAGACTGTTCTAATCTTGTGATCTTTACATCTCATCTCAGGCCACGTTATGCACGCCAGCAGCACACTCTGCACATTAACACAACCACAAATGTCTTGCGGTTTACGCACTCTGCACCTCTGAGCTTCTCAAAGTCATCTGTTTGTTTTATTCTTCACCCCATTCATGCAAATGCAGTGAGGGTGGTTAATGGTTTTGTTGGTTAATACAATAACAGTCAGATTTAATTGTGTTTCATGTTTTATAAACCACTAGAAATGCACTGACTGTGAAATGGTGCGCCAATAGCTGGTACCAATGTTGTTTTTATTTTCGGTTTTGTTTTGTGTTCTGTTATTTATTTCCCCTTTAATGCAGAAGAAGCAAAGACATTTTCATTATAAATCACAAAAATTTGAAAGTATTGTAACACAAATTCAATTATGCAAATGTATGAAACCACCATGAATAGAACACAAGTGATAAACATCAACCGATGCTAAAATAAAACAAAAACCCATGAGTCTGTGTGCAGTAGAGGGTTACAAAGAAGTGATGCTCTTTTTTTTTTTTTCAGTGGGCTGATAAATTCAATCCTCCAGCTTGTAACCTTTTTGGTTTGAGTGGAGATTCCAATTAAAATAAATCATCATTAAAATGTAGATGGAAACTTTGCTTTTGAGCCTAGATATAATATCATCCTGAACACTGAACGTTAAAGACACACTGGTAAACCCCAGAATACTCCAAATCTTCAGACTTTGGGGTAAATTCCACCCTCACTGCATTTGCATGAATGGGGTGAAGAATAAAACAAACAGATGACTTTGAGAACACAACATGTTTATGGTGTTGCCGTTGGGTTGCTTTGAAACGGCTGTAATTCTAAACTAAAAACCCTGAAATCTTATGAGTTTTACTTTCATTTTCATTCAACTGTTTATTTATTTAGACAAGGACAATGCATAATATACATTAACCTTAAACAGGTCAGATGTAGTGTGCCAGGTGGTAGTACTAGTGCTAATTTCCACCTGTAGTCCCTGGGCAGGCTGATGTTATCATTAAAAGAACAGACATTAACACTGGTGAAATGTTTTTAACCCTTTAGGTGCCTTTTTTTTTCACTTTTTAAATTTCAAAGTGGCTATTGACACAGTACTGTGGCACAAAATATCAGTTTGTCTATTACCACAGAGTCAATCAGTGCCCTCGTTATATTACGTGTAGACTGGTAACTTGTCACATCCTGAAAAGTATAAAAGTAATCACATAGCAAAAAGGTCAGACCAAAAGACAGTGGAGATTTAGCTCAGTAGGTAATGTTTTGGACAAGAAAGCAGAAGACTTGGGTTTGATTACTGATCAAAATACCATTTTTTTCCTGTAGATTTTCAAAGGGGGAGGGGCATGATGCCAAGGCTGCCAGTAAGTAAAATCTGACATTGACATAAATCAGCCACTGGGTTCAGAGTGCAGAGTTTCAACCACAGCACTCAATACACAGAACTGACACAGAACTGAGAAGTAACACAGCGCACTGCCGCACCTAACATGTAGCTCCGCCCACCTTCTCCAGCCTCACTGACTGCACAGAGCAAATAACACCAGAAAACAACATATAGAGTATTTAGAACAATTATTCCTTTTTCATACTATATACTGTCACTAATTTGTCGTTTCTTCCATCATTTGCCACAGTGCTGTGGAAGCAAAATGCACAAAACAATGAACTGAAGTATACGCCATATATGACCACAGTACTGTGGCAACAAGAGGAGAATGAGTTCATGGAACAGTATCCATGATTGGATCTAGTACAAATGATAACATTTGATTGGTCTGTGGACATAGACAAACTGAGTATATTTTTGTTTTTTTAATATGGGTATAGTTAGGAACTGGACATAGTTTTGATAAGTATGTTACTGCTAAGAAATGACAGTTTATTTTTGTGCATTATTGTTCTGAAATGGACAGAGTTTACTTTTGTTTTCAATATGTGCACTATTACTGCTATGAAAAGGACAGAGCTTATTTTAATGTGAAATGCTGCTGCGACCCTGACAGTCTATCCTTGAAATGTACAGCAATTTTGTGTTTTGTGCATGGTCAGAATTTAGTCTGATATGTGAGGATTTTTGAGTTACTTAGGGAATCTGACATAGGAGCTTAGGGTAGGTGAAGGATGGAGTAAGGGGGTGGGAGATCATAAGTTAAACTTCATCCCGCTCCTTTTCGAATGTTTGACTTTCTTATATATAATTCTTTTGTTGTTTGATTTTAATGTAATATTCAAAACCAACCAACCAACCAACCAACCAACCAACCAACCAACCAACCAACCAACCAACCAACCAACCAACCAACCAAC
>JAPQRP010000030.1:15149913-15160320 GCA_037367295.1 Apogon hyalosoma
GTCACAGATGGACAACAAAAGTAAATATCAAATTAAACATTTTTTATTTCAATTATCAATATCATATACTTTTTTTTCCTTTAACAATATTTACAACATACAAATAATATTAACATTTTATTCAAATGCATTTTGCACAGATATATGCATTTATTAATTTGAAACACTGTGTGTTTAGAATATGGCATAAATAATATAATAGTGAATGTATCAATAGTATAATATATATAGTCAATCAATGTATTTGGAATAAATTTAGTTTATTTATAAGACTTTGTAAAATTAACCCAGAATGACGGCACAAAACTTTGTCACTTTACAAACATTCACACTCATAAAACCCCTCACATTTTTTCACACATTTTTTCTCATTTTAAAATACATTTTCCTGAAAATATAAGTAATTACCTACCCAAAAATATAAGTTTGGTGTCGATTATTGTAATTAAATTTTTTAGACCAGACGTTAACCTTCCCTTGACTTCACCCTAGTGTGACATACCATGGTCCAAATGTGTATTTTTGTCTTTTGTTTAGTCTTTATATCACCAAAACCAAAGTTAGAAATAAGCAAATTCACCAAATTTGCAACCAATTGGCTGCTACTGGAATGATTCAGTGGAAAAGAGGCTGATGATACATGAAACTAACACTCAGCTTAATTTGGCGCATGTTAGCTGTGGGATTTTCAGCAATGCAATGGCCAAAAAAAAAAAAAAAAAAAAAAAAATTATGATATCATTGACTGATGCACCTACATGGAATGCAGCAACTGTGAATTAAACATATTTTACCAGTTTTTCAGCTCTGACAAGTCAAAATCTAATGGAAAAAAAAGATAAAAATTTAAGGTGTATTTTTAACTTTATTCTGTATTTAAGCTGAAACGTTTGGCCACGTTCACTAAATATCTTGCGATCATGTCAAGTTGTCAGAGTGGACCATATTTTCACAGTGGTCATTTTCCTCTGAAATGAAAAAAATAACGTCATACTGCTCTGTTCCGGTTTGTCAGCAGGAGAGCAGATAAACTGTCATACCTGCTTACCTATCAACCTACAACTGAAAAGACAACTGCCAAAACCTAGAAAGACCATATCTTAAGGTGTAACCATACATTCCATTAGGATTTGACAACTTCCTGTCTAACATCACCATTTGATACTGCTTTGTGATAGAAAAGATGTAAATTTATTCTAAAACATCAACATACCTATTCAAGGCTTGAAGAAATACACACTGGAGGTAATGAAGCTTGCAATGCAAATGAAACCATCTTTCCAACCAACTCGAATGTTTTTATTTAGTAATGTTACGTGATATTACGCTCACTGCAACACACTTCCGTGTAATGATCATGCAGATCCAGCAACTCCATGTCAGGTGAAAAGAGCAAGATAAATAATGACTTTTGTATTATAACAGATGATAATGTTGGCTGGGAAGTGGTTGAATGGTAATGTAAACTGTCATCTAATAGTAGCTAATGAGTTGTCAAATATGTTGTCTTTCCTCTAGATTTTCACCATCTGTCTTATTTCATTGGCTGATGAATTGGTAAGCAGTGATACGACGGCAGTTTGTCAGATTCACTGTTTTTCTACACCATGAAAACAGCCACATGAAAATACTTTACATGTTGAGTTGTTGCATCAAGTAATCTTTTTATAGGGAAACTTTAACTTTAACATCCAGTGTGACTGTGTGTAGTTTAGGTTATGCTGTACACTAATGCATAACTGAAATACGCATGGTTAAAAAATGTAAACATTGATGGAGATGTACAGCACTGTGCAAAAGTCTTATTCCATCTTTATCTTTGTTGTTTATTCAGGGTTGAAATGAGCACACATATTTATATCTCAAATTTTTTTTCTTCAGATACGACAAGAAAATATAGGAAATGTACTCAAGTAGATTTTTTTAGGTATTTGTACTTTACTTGAGTATGCGGAGCTGGATCAGTCAAATGTAGTATTTCGGTTCCTTGTAAGAGGCGAAATCCTTCATTTTGACTGAATAAGTGTGTGACGGTCAGACTGTGGCTACCCGATTTGCGGATTAGAGATCTGTATTCGTATTCATAAATTTAAATGTTGTTAATAATGTTTTTGTGGTTTTTTTTTTAAAAAGATGCAAATCGAGTAAGGTCTGCAAATTGGTTTTGTCCAAATGGAATTGCCGTAATTTTGTGGCCATAATGGCCGACCATATTGTGCGAAGCAAATCAGGTAGGTGCGCATATTGGGTAACAAAAGCACTTAAAAGGGAGTTACTGTGCAGACAGTGAGTTTAATCACAGGTCAGATCATGGTACTCAGCTTTGCAGGTACAAGTCTGGAAAATGTGGACCAGTGCAGGACTATAGTACTGACCCTGTGCAGGGCTCTGGTACTGACCCCGTGTAGGTCTCTGGTACTGACCCCGTGCAGGTCTCTGGTACTGACCCTGTGCAGGGCTCTGGTACTGACCTCGTGCAGGGCTCTGGTACTGACCCTATGCAGGACTCTGGTACTGACCCCGTGCAGGACTCTGGTACTGACCCCGTGCAGGGCTCTGGTACTGACCCTATGCAGGGCTCTGGTACTGACCCTGGTCATAGCCTGTGCTCCTTCTTTCCTTCACTGATTTTCCCTCTGAAGCCACATATTTTTCATACTGTCACATCTGTTCAGTTTGAAAAGGCAACAAGCCTATTCTGAGAATGTAAGGAGTATAAAGTACAGATATTTATGCAAAAATGTAGGGAGTAAAAGTAAAAAGTTGCCAGAAAAATAAATACTCAAGTTAAGTACATATACCTAAAAAAATCTACTTAAGTACAGTAACAAAGTACTTGTACTTTGTTACTTCCCACCTCTGATGTTGGCTCAGGACTTTGTGCAAATGTATCAAGTACTGTACAATCATGTCGAAATTACGACTGGCTGCTTGAAATGTTCTTTCAGGCCAGTCTTGGTATGAAAGAGTGAATGATTGTGTGACTGTAATCTTCTAAATCGCAATGAGACATGGATTAAAAACAGGCGTCTGGCTTTGCAGTGGTGAAATCAGACCCTCTGCTATAAATCAAAACCTGCACTGTGGGTATCTAAAGCAAGGTGCAGATACCCTCCTTTACTCTGGACAAAAATAAGTCCTAGTGGAATTCTTCTGGTAGTTCCTTGATGAGAAAACAGGTTTAATGCACACATCAGCAAGTGCATGCTCACTTTTCTTGTCTCCTAACGTCCAACATGGCAGGGTAGGGTTATTTCATTTTACTTCTACGCTGTTACTCTGTTCTAACACAGTTTATTTAATTCTACTCTGGGATAAATTGAGAACAGTCCATCAGTCTGCTACCAGGATGTCCTTTTTACCTTTGCAAAGAATATAGGTGTGCTAAGGTGATGATGAAGAAGCACCTGAAAGAGCTGGATAAATTCAGGTTATGTGAGAGAAAGTGCCTCCATAAATCTGTTAGATTTACCATGTAATAAGAGTCGTAGAACTCTACCTCTGCTCTCAGCTCTGTCAGTCAGTGTCGCAGCAGTCTATTCGTCACACTCATCAAAGGCCTATCTGTCCACAGGAGCCTGTGTTTGACTACAATTCATAAATCAACAGGAAATGCGTCTCAATATTGATCACAGAGTCCATTTGTTATTCACTTTCTCTAGCAGCAAATCAATGACCCTGGTGACAGAAGGAGTCGGGTGCAAAGAATTTCACTGCCCTCTAGTGTCAAAGGGCTTTGGAGTTTGAAGGTTTCATGATGATGCCACTGTTACCTTTAGATGTTAGGCAGGCTCAGTCTCTGCCTGTATTTAAATCATGTCTACAAACACACTTTTTCTCGTTGGCTTTTAATCACTGACTGAGATGTTTTTTTGGTTTCCTATGTTGTTTTCATTTGTCTTTGTTTTTATGATGGTTGTATTTTGTTATTATTAGCCCACTTTGCATCCCGTGTTATCCCTGTTTTTACTTATTTATTCCCTTGTTTTATGATTTGTGTACGGCACTTTGGCCAACTGTAAAGTTCTTAACCCTATAACACCCAGCGTATCATATTTGATACATGAGTTTTGAAGTCCTCTACATGATCAGTGTGATATTTTTTGTCTTGAAAAACCTGATGCATACAATTAGATACATGAAATACACGGATAATCCACCAGGGGGAGGGATTTGTTCACCAGAGGCCTTTCCAGTGACACTACAAGACTGTCATTAATGAGGAAGGAGGCAGAACTTTGCCAATTTTGAAAAGGAATTACCGATTTGTTAGACATGTTTGTGTTATATTATGTTTTCGTTTGTTCAAAAATAATAATATTTGAGCATTGAGACCCGATGTATCAAATATGATATAAAATTGAAAATCATACATGGAAATTGATATTTGAAAAAAAATTGGGTTGTTCATAAGGACCAATAAAGGTTCCAGTTTCAAAAAACTGGAATTTTCTGTCAATGATTTAATGGGGGTCAGAATTCTATATGACACCGGCAATGGCTGCTCCCCATAGGTTCTGCTCTGGCACGTAATTCATATAATAAAAAAGTGTGTCCAGTGTCCAGTGTCATGCATTTATGGTGATTTTTAACTGAATTTGCGCCTCTCTTGCTTATAAATAATACACAAAGAACAATTAATGCTGTAAACATGACCAGTACAGGTACAGTTCAAGTAGTTTAGTAATTAAGTAGTTGTAGAGACACTTCCCTTGCAACCTTCCCCATTTTGACACACTGGACACCACTCTGGGTCCTAATGAAAGCAAACACAGAAGAGAGGACAGCTCTCTCTCCCACATTTGCAGGAACTGTTGCACCAGAGCCACCGTCCTCTGCAGCAGCTCCTCTGTCAGGGCAGAGCACGAGAAGACACGGTGACGGCGACACCTCTGAGCTCCTTTGGCGTTTTGAGTATGACCCTCCACCAGCCTGTTTATCTGTATAAACACACATCCTCCATGCGTAAGAGGGGCCCACATCACAAGTCACCAGTGTTGTGCAAGTTACCTCTAAACTTTACACATTACTTATTATTAATTCCTTACCTTACAATATTATTGTCTCAGAATTGTAATGCATTACATGACTCCTGTATTACTTTTGAGTTACATATAGACTCTTGTCATAAATGGCGCATGCCCCCCCCCATTTTTTATCAACATTTTACATGTTCAAACAGGGGGCGAGGACACCAGTAGATACATCTGCAATCAATAAAGAATTCTAACTAGTCATAGAAACATTAGCTTACCTTGTCATTGCTGATCACAGGGGTCATGCTAATGCTAACTAGCTGCTGTAAAGTAGGGTTAGGGTTAGTAATGAGCATACGTCCATGTGGACAATGGACTGTCTTCTGCCGTCTTCACCCATTGGCTGAACACCAAAAGGAAATAGAACTTTACTGATACCTTTTTGATTCTTTAAGGTCTCACGGTCTCACAGGGTTTTTTTTTTCTTCATTTGAGCACTTAAATTATGGGTGAAGAATGTGTTGAACTATTGAACATGTACTGAGTAAAATATTACATGAAATTGATTAGTAATGCCTTACACTACTGTGTTACAGCAAAAAGTAATGTTACGTAATGCATTACTTTTGTAATGCATTACTCCTAACACTGCAAGTCATCCAAACTTTGATTCTGTATGTTTCAGAGGGTTTTACAGCTGTGTTGACAGAAGGGGCAGCTTCCTCTGAACTTGTCGTCCCTCAGATGCTGTGGTCAAGATGGCCTGTCCTCAAAGCGCAGGTAGGTGTAGATTAGCCTGAATGCTTTGTGACTCATGCTGGCTTGGAAAATGGCCCGGCTGATGTGGTCACAGATACGCAAAGGGTGGGTGTTGACTCATAATCCAGCCAACAGCAGCAACCTGTTGTACGCCCACAGGTCAGTGGCATCGGTATCCTCCCAATCTGGGATGTTACGTCTCCCGTGCAGGTTAGTGTGGTCTGTGATCAGCTTCAGAATATCACCGGTGATGGACAAATTCAAGGTAATTAATTGATCAGGCTGCTGCTTCTGGTGGTGGTGTACTGGGTGGGTCCTTGTACTGTTCCACTGGCTGCAGGAGTATATGACTGTGTCCAGGTGTTGGTGGGGGCCCACTAATCTGGAAGTCCATCCTGCGGCTGCTGTTGTCTCTCTCCCCGTCACTGCACACATTGAGCTCTTAAAGGAGGATTCAGGCAGAACTACATAACACTCCTCTGCAGTATCGGTGTCCCTTATAAATTGGAAATTGTGACAGTGCCATTTAGTGGAAATAACATGTTTTTTCTGCAAATGCCAAATATGGTCAAAATGATGCCATTTGGTAAATGATCAATTCCAAGGCAAAAGCCCAGACGGATGCCCAGATATAATAAAATGCATGTATGATAGACAGACAGACAGACCAACATAAATATTTTGCTGCATGACTCCCGAACATAGTATAAAAAACAACAGTTGTCAAATATTCAGTCTCAATATGTTAAAAGTGTTATGCGATATAAAAAGGGCTGTGTGCATACTATTGAAAAAATATGTTTTAAAAGTCTGAAATCTGTTTAAATGTCTATAAATAGTTCTGGCAGTGGATTTTTTAGAGTCTTTCATTCCTCTGTGGGTGTTTGGCTTCCTTTATTCATTTGTTCAGGAGTCTCATGGCTTGAAGGATGAAGCGGTTTCAGAATCTGGTTGTTCTGCTCCTCACTCTACAAAACCTGCCTAAGTTGAGCAGTGCGAACGGTCCACTGTGTGGATGTGTGCAGTTTCTGATGATGTTATTAGCTCTTGTTAGGCAGCGTTTGTGTCCGGTATGGGGGTAGAAGGAGACCCAATGATTTTCTCTGCCTTTCTCACCATCCTCTGAAGACACTTTCAAATTTTGCTTTATTGGAAGGGAGATGAAAAATTGCAGTTTGAGTTTCAACAGTACATTTATTATGCTTAAAAGTTTGAGTGTTATACTTATTAGTACAGGGTGTATTTTAGATTTACTGTAGGAACTGAGCTGCAAATAACAAGTAACAAACAAAATAGGCAATCTTACCAAAATTCATGCCAAATGCATTAACACAGTCAAAATGATTGGAAAATGAAGAAAGAAAATTGTGTAAAAGGCGTACAACAGTCCCTAATCGTCAAGTGTGAACTTTCACGGATATTGGCGAATTTGTCATATTCCACACACACGTTGGAGGAAACAACAATAATGGAGAAAACTGAGAAACTGGCAGAAAGAAGAATGTGCAGTGGTCTGCCAATGAAACCCAGGGAATGGCAAAAGTTCCAGAAAAGCTGGAAAGTAGTACAAGAGTAAAAATAAACTGTGTGTAAGGCCTTTATGAGGATTTTATAAAATGGAAACACATCAAATGTGCTTTATTTTTTCATTCCTAAATGTAATTTCTGTCTTATGTCATGAGACTGATTTATTGTCATATCCTCAGGGCTCTATTATTTGGTCATATGATATAAATCCTCTGAGATAGTCTGATAAGATATTCCTTTATTAGTCCCACAAGGGGAAATTCCAAATTTACAGCAGCAAGAGTGGCATACAAATAAAGCACACAAGAGCAAAAAAAAAAGAGCATAATCAAAAATAAAGACAAATCAAAAAAAGCTATAAATTCTATTTACAGTAGTGGTGTGTGATACTGCATATTTTGGTATCAATTCGATACCAAGTAAATACAGGGCCAGTATCACCAATATCGATACTGATACATTTCAATAATTAAGGTGGATGCATCATTACATTGCTAAATCTCAATTCATTTTCATGACCTTTAAGTGTTTTGTGATGTTTCCTTTTTTTTATTATTAAATAGTTAAAACCCAGGACAGAATTAAGACAAAGTTTATAAGTAAATAGAAAATACTTTATTATCAAAATACTGTAAGTTTTTTTTCCAGAACAATAAAACAGTAACAAAATAATTTTTCCCCATACTTTGTAATGTGCAGATTTTTTTTCTTATATTAACAAAGTGCACAAAAATGATCAGCAGAAAAAAAATTAAAACAATTTTTTTCAGGTAGGTACCTCTGCTCCGTGTCTCAGTCTGTGCGTGCGTTGTGCGTGTGCTGGTGGGCGGGCGTCTGAGCCGGCGGTTTGCTCGTTTGCTTTGCGTTGCTGACTCACGTGACGGCACAACATCAAAACACAAAAGGAGGGAGGAAAAGCAAAGTGAGAAGACAGAAGCGGTGAGCCCGGGGACCTGGCTGTCGCCTCTGTGACAAAACCGCAGCAATGTGTACAAGAGAAAAAAATGATGCTAAAGTATCGCTCTCACTACTCTAGT
Organism: Apogon hyalosoma; assembly: GCA_037367295.1. Taxonomy (NCBI): domain Eukaryota; kingdom Metazoa; phylum Chordata; class Actinopteri; order Kurtiformes; family Apogonidae; genus Apogon; species Apogon hyalosoma. The sequence goes on from JAPQRP010000030.1 coordinate 15,158,213, forward strand.
ATCAGTTTGACAGCAATATCGACTTGGTATCAATACTATCTGTTGTGTAACTGGAAGAGTGGACCACAAAAGCAGGAGATCAAAAACACTCCAAAAAATCTGTTTAGTAATTGTTTAATCTGCCAGAGAGCAGAAAACAAGAAAAAGACACAAGAACAGCAGCAGCAGGCAGACTGGCAGGCTGGAAAACAAGGAGAACAGATATTCAGCAGGAAAAACACTGCAAAAAAAAAAAAAAAACAGACAGAAAGGGTCGGTTAGCAATTAGCAAAACTGAAAAACCAAGAAAAAGTCCAGAACAAGGAATTGAAACACAGGCCAAAGCACTACCAAACAGAACGGAATGATCTGGCAGAGTGGTGGAGTCTTGACCAGGGTTTTACACAGAGGGTTGATTGTGGTAGATAGGAGACAGAGGGGAGAGAAGGAAACACCTGCTGGCCACACCTACTGCTGCAGAGAAGAGAGGGGGAGGGAGAGGGGGAGGGGGAGAAGAGCAAACAAGACAAGGAAAAAACATCCAAAAAACCATCCAAAGACCATAACAGCTATCGATATTTGGATCGATCTGGCCACCACTAATTTACAGCTGTGCACATGCTGAACATGCCACAGGTTAGACAGGGGAGATACTCATATGTGCACCTGTATACACATATCTACATACATACTTATATACCAAGACATTATACAGATTATACATATGAGTATGGTTTACCTATGTGTCACTATGTGGGGAACTGAAACTATTTTCTCTAAAAGACAGAATGACGTCCCCTGGCCCTGCACTCTGAACTAACATGCAGTTAAAGGTGTGCGCTCTATGCTTTGTACAACCTATGGAGGACTCTCTTATTCCTGTTGTGACCTTCTTGTAGTCCAGTCAGTTGCTTGTATTTACAGTATAATATGAGCAAAATATTAGTGCCATGGATACCCATAGAACCACAGGAGATAAGTATATTTATAGTCATATAATGACTCTGACACACCCTGTGAGGTGAACACACAGAGGCTCAGGCTCAGCCCCCCCCCTACAGTAAAACCATAGCTCAAGGTTGCAGCTTTTATAGCATCTCTTTGAAAAACTGTCCGGATCGAGCCTTTACTCAGGCATCAAAGTAAAGAGAGAAAGCATTAAAGTGTAATAGAGAGCAAAATGTCAACACTTTCATTCTCTATTGGCTTCCTATCTCATTTCCCACCTCTGCAAAGATTCTGCTGAGTCCACAAAGGTTGATTAATCCACACATGAAGGCCCTCCTGTTTCCAAGCTCCGCCGTGGCCTCGCATCTCTTCCTTGTTTTTAATAATTAAATTCAATGTTTTTTTACAAGCCCTGCCGTACATGGAAGCTCGACTCCCATCCTGGAGTCACAGACGAGAGCTTCTGCAAACAGGAGAACGGCGTGTTGGAACCAGCTCCTCCGTCTTACAACCGCCGCCTTGCTCAGTAGTGCTGATCCTGTAAATTCTCCACAAAAATGAAAGAGATGCCCTACTCTAAGACTAATTTAAATTTCCGCTCATGTCTCTGATGAGGCATGAGCTGCAGTCTAAATATCTTGTGCGTACGTTTTCAAGGTAAAAAGTTCATACAGTTTGTGTTGACAGTGCTATTTACAGTAGTGTGTACGCCAGCAACGTATCTTAATGAGCTGATAGAGGCATGTTAGTCCTGGTAAAAACTTTCTGTTGGATAAGTTTGTGTGTTTAAAGCTTATCCACACAACAGGGTGTCAATAAAGTGTCTTTATAATTTAACAAATGTATTACAAAAGCAAATGAATAAACAAATCTGTGGAAATTACAAAATGAAAAGTGGATATTGAAGGTTTTTTTTTGCCTCATTTAACCCATAACAGGGTTGTACAAAATTCAGACCAATTATATACATGTATTGATAGGATTAGTGCAGTGGTTCCCAACCTTTTTTGACTTGTGACCTCATTTTAACATCACAAATTTCTGGCAACCCCAGACATTCAAAACGGAGACATTTTTTTTGCTAAAATTAATTTGTTTTTGATTATGTAATAGTTTGCTATACTATGTTGCAAATAAACATTAATTTTAGAGGACATTTAGTCTATATAATGTATATTATT
>JAPQRP010000030.1:15192760-15212788 GCA_037367295.1 Apogon hyalosoma
ATATGTAAAGTGTCATGAGATAACTTCTGTTATGATTTGGCGCTATATAAATAAAATTTGATTTGATTTGATTTAGTTCAATGTTATGATAACTGCATGATGCATCAATACTAACCCATAAAGACCCAAACCTCCATCAACCCAAACCATCTACTGATCTAAACTGTTTAATACCTGCTGATCTATTAATCCTATCAATACATGTAAATAACTGGTTTAAAATGCAGTTTCTCATCTTTTCATGGTCATCAGATATGACCTATTTGGATGTTCAGAAGCTGCGAAGTGAACGTGGAAAAAACGTCATCTTCAACAATTTTTGCAGAAATGACCAAAAATGTGTCCAATAAAGGGTTAAACTATCATAATTTCAATAAAAAGCACAAAAACTGGACTGTGTTTCAATGGTAAAGGATCGTGTGGTCTGATGAGTCCAGACTGACCCTGTTCCAGAGTGAGAGGGTGAGAAGAGAGATGGACAAAGTGATTACCCATCATGCCTTGTGCCTACAGATCAAGCCTGTAGGGACAGTGTTATGATCTGGGGTTGCTTCAGTTGGTTAGGTCCATAAAATGAGGTCAACTGAATACACATCAGTGGATATTTTTTCTACGCTGATGACACAGACATTTTCCAAGATGACAATACCAGGATTAATCAGGCTCGAAACTGTGATAGAGCCGTTCAGGGAGCATGAGACACCATTTTCATACACGATTTGGACACCACAGAGTCCAGACCTGAACCCCATAGAGAATCTTTGAGATGTGATGGAGAAGACTTAAAGGGGTCATATTTTGCTAAACCCACTTTTATCATTTTATTATTTATTATTGAGCCGATTACCTAAAATGTCCAGTTGTTGGTTGAACAGGACAGAGCAGCACATGAAGAATTCAGACCAAAGCAGAGCATTTCCAGTTTATGTAGACCACAGGGAAGTGTTTGAAAATGCATAATTCCATTTAAAAAAGCAAAATATCACTCCTTTAACGCAGCATCGAGACCTTGGTCAAAAATGAATGCAACTGGGTGTAAATACATTTTGTGACACTTATTGTACCATTACACAAGCATTAGGATCCTTCCTTGGGAATCACTTCCTTTGAAGACGAGGCAAGAGTCCTTCTCGCTGATCAGTTCCCACATGAATCGTACAGTCTAACAAAAACAACAAAACATCCCACCCTCAAATAAGTGGATCAATAACACACACCGCAAAAATCTAAATCTTACCAAGTGTATTTTTCTCATTTCTAGTCTAAATATCTCATCGCACTTAAAATAAGACAGAATCACCTAAAGAGTAACTTTTCAGTGAGATAGAAGAATTAATTTTTAGACAATAGATCTGGAAAATCTTATTTCAAGAAATCTTACCGAGATAATTTTCACTTGTTCCACTGGCAGATTTTTTGCTTGAACTAAGCACAAAAAATCTTGAATTAAGAAAAAAAAAAAAAAATCTGCCAATGGAACAAGTGAAAATTATCTCGGTAAGATTTCTTGAAATTAGATTTTCCAGATCTATTGTCTAAAAATCAGTTCTTATATCTGACTGAAACGTTACTCTTTAGGTGATTCTGTCTTATTTTAAGTGCGATGAGATATTTGAACTATTTTGACTTTTTCCAGTGGACTGACTCACATTACAGTAGGATTTAACAGAAAACTTATACATACATTTACAAGGGCAGTAATAAAGGTGAAGCAGCATCTATACTGTATGTTCTGCTGCAACATGTCGGATCCATCTGTGGGTGCGGAGGATCCGCAGATGGATGAAATTTATCCAGAAGTGACTCAGTGCTTGGAAGGATCCTGGACATTGGAACAGTCGTCCAATGAATCTTGAAGACGTAGATTTATGTAAATTATTGAAGGGTCTTTCCTTGAGAATAAGAGACAACCTATGTAATATAAACAACGCCACAGCAATGCATCCCATAATCAAAGCTAAAGACATAAAAGTATTGTGTTTGTGACTTCTCTTAGCCTACTAGTGTATATATCAGACACACTTTCATCAGTGAGGCATGGTAATATTTGCTTTTCTTCTGCTTTGAGATCTTATTTGAATTTGTTTGTGTTTTGAAGATCAGACACATCCATCTACATGCACTAATCTGAAACCCTCAGATAAAGGATTAATCCTTTGTTCAACAAGGTATTAAAGTTCTGAAGAATGTGTCATTTTAACAAAGACATTTTACAATACAGACACAAATAAATGGAGATGTTGAAGAAAACATCATTTTTTTTAACCCATAAAAACCCTGTGCTACTTTTGTGGCAGTTTCCAAATGAATTTTTCACCCTTTTTGACTGTTTTGAAATGCTTTATCATCATTTATTATTATATTATCTACTATATTTGTAGCATTTTTCAGTGAAAATCAGATATTTTTCTGTATTAAATTCACTGATCACGTAAATGTTCATTAAAGCTCAGATTAAAGTTGGGGGTTATTATATCAGAAACAGAGAAAACTGAAAAAAAAAAAAAAAGTACAGTAACTGAAAATTAACCAAGTGTCTCCATCCACTGTCACTGATCCAACTCCATGGGTTTTACTGGTGAATCAATGTTGTAGAAGATGACGGTGTTTCCACGTCCACTAGAGAGCCACTGGTGATGGTTCGGGTCTTTATGGGCTAATTGAGATTATAAGCATTTAGAAAATTCCTTTATCTTAATTATTAAAATAGTGGCAGATACATCACTCACATGCTTGGTAGATTGAGTGTATAAACAGCTTAATACGCCTGTCCTGTCATATTATTGTTAAATTAACCTAAGAAAAAATAAATAAATCGGTTCTTACAAAAATCACATTTTCTTTTCATTTATCAAAATCACAACCGAGTCCATCAGTTTGAAGACGTGAATCTCCTGGGTGTAGATGATGGGACAGTTTAATAAAGATCAGATGAAGTTAATATGTTTCAGAGAGCGGCAGTAACAGGAGTGGTCACAGTTGGCTGCCGGCACAGGCTGCCTGTCTGTAGAACTGACACCGGATCCAGAGCGGGACAGCTTTTGTACAGGCTCGTGTCGGCGCCGTGGCAGCGTCCTCAGACAGGATTGACAGCAGGACAGAAACTCTCTCCTTCCGTGTCCCATCTCACTTCAGCTGATGAACACAACCTGATAGGGTTCAGAAAACACTTTGAGGGGGTGCTGCCTGATATCAGCTAGCCGGCCGCTCAGCCCGACAGCAAGTCAGCCGAGATCCTGTTGACAACGGCCTTTATGTCCTTCCTGGGGAGCATACGCAGCACGTCACACCTCAGATCCATATCACCATACACACTTTTCACTGTATCTTTCTGACGCTCAAAAATGACTACTCTTCATAGCAGATGTGCTATTTTTCAAGACAACTCAGGACAAAACTTTGACGTTGGCAAACTTTCGGATAACCCACACCAGTTTGAGGTTGAATGTGGAAAAAACTTTCTTTAAAATAAAACCTGCTTTCCCAGAAACTTTGGACGGCGCTCAAGAATACAGACGGATGTTTGGGTCTGATTTGTTGTCATCTTCTCACACGAACAGACACAAATATATCGCTGCATTTCCAGAACAGCACCTGCCTGAATTCTTCCTGAAACTGTCCACGCTGTTGACTGCACATTGGCTCTTTGGTGCCCACCTTACTGTCAGAGGGCCCTATAGTTAGAAAATTAGTTTGGCTTTAGTTGTTAAATCTAACCCTAACTCTAACCCTTTTCTGACTAATGGGCCTTCTGACAATAGGGTGTCTCCCCAGTTGCTTACCACCTCGGATGCATTTTCCATGTTTTTATTACTTCTGCCAAGGAACGGCAGAGGTTCCGTTTTCATCTGGGTTCGTTTGTTTGTTTGTTTGTCTGTTTGCAAGATAACTCAAAAGGTTATGGACGGATTTTGATGAAATTTTCAGGAAATGCTGATACTGGCATAAGGAAGAAATGATTAAATTTTGGTGGTGATCCAGATCACTGTCTGGATCCAGGAATTTTTTGAAGGATTCTTTATTGGTTCTTTTAGCAAGAACTTTATAGCATTCTTTATAGCAAGATAGGGCCAGTGTCAGTTCCGCTCCGGTGTTCCCGCTGGCCCCTCCATTCATCCTCACATCAGACTCGCCTGTAGCGCACCGCACGGCTGTGGCACATCACAGTCAGCCCCATCATAGGCTTGGTCCCGCAGCTGTGCGGCACTGGATCATTGTTGAGCTTCCCCTCTCCATTACCTGGACTTTCATCCTGTACACTACGGACTCCGACTGTCACTCCCCAGGTTTTGTGTTTTGTCCTCACCGTTATGTTGCTCTTGTTTTAATAAATCCAGACTGATCTGGGGGGACTGATTTGCCTTGGCAGCGGTCTGCATTCTCTGAGTGTTTTTCTAGTTTCCCTATGAATCCATCATTGCAGATGCTGAGTGTCATAATACATCATAATAACTTCACATGCACTCTGTCCTTATCTAGTCTTTGAAATCTACTCAAATATTGATCTCTTCATTCCTAATTTCCTCTGCTTCACCATCAACTTTTGCTTTTCCTCCATGTTACTGTCATGAGGAAAAAGTGTCTTATATATTTTTACATTTCTGTGCACATACTATTATGCATTCATCTCATTAACTCTGCTTGACTGACCTATGGATTGTACATTACAAATGTGTGTGAATAAGTAGAGGCCAAGTATATGCAGAATCCATTTTATATTATTGTAGAGATTCGAAGGTCTCCGAAGAGGCCAAAGATACTGCAGAGCTGTTTGGGAAAACTCTAATAAATGAGGTCAGAGGCATCTGTAGAATATTTCCTTTTGACTGACTGGTACAGTTGAAGAAATGCACTGAACGTTTTTCTCAGCTTGGATGTGATAAAGCAACAGAGCTAAAATGTTTAATACCTGTTGATCCATTAATCCTATCAATACATGTAAATAACTGGTGTAAAATGCAGTTTGTCATCTTTTCATGATCATCAGATATGACCCGTGTGGATGTTCAGAGGCTCCGTGGTTACCATGGAAACACCGTCATCTTCTACAACATGGATTCACCAGTAAAACCCATGGAGTTGGATCAATGACGGTGGATGGACAGACTTTGTTTATGTTCAATTATTGAAATCTTTGCTGAAAAAGACACTGCTTCTTGAGTTTTCTCTGTTTTTGATAGAATAACCTTATATGTAAATTAAATATATATATATAAAAAAAATAAATAAATTGGAACTGCCACAAAGGTAACGTTGGGTCTTCATGGCTTAAAATGCCACAGAATAGAACGTTACTGCTGTATAACACTGTGAGCAATGCATTTGTGTAAGCCAGTGTAATTTGTTGTTGAAGCACACACTGAGCTTTTCGTCAGTTGGCAGCAGGTCTTGGAGGTTGATAACGGATAAACAAAATCCAGGACTTTGCCACCAGAGATTGGAGTCTACATTTCAACTTTTGAAACTTGGATGGTGTTGTACTTCCACATGGTGAGGAGGATTTCGAAAGAGATATAGTAGAGGCAAGAATGATGATCCTGACAATGCACTATGGAAATCCATCTTTCCATCCATTTTCTGAGCTTAGTCCTTTGGCGTGTTGGTGGGTGAAAGCGGGGTTCACCGTGGATGTGACCACTTCATTGCATGGATATGACAGAAAAAATCCCCCTTTTTTCGGGAAAATATACAGTGAGCCAGACTACCTAAACCTACAACTGGAAAACTGCATAAACATTATTTACGAGACAATTTAAAACCACAATAGAGTTAAAACACTGTAATATTGATACTAGGGATGGGAAGATTATCTGATACGTACTGATACACCGACATGCACATGCACGATCCGAGCGCGCCAATAGAGAAGCTGCGAGTGAATGAAAATTTTGGAATAATATGAAAATGCATCGGTTATGGAATGTTTGTATCGATGAAACTGTATCCATTCAATAGAATATATTTTTACTTGCATTTAAAGTGTTATCATTTATTTGGGTAAAGTTTTTTTCTTTTCTGAAGACCCACGTTAACGTGCCCCGCGGATTCGTGGTCGTGTACACTGCACCCTACAGCATGAGCTCTGCAGATGCACTGTGGTACAAGTGCCACGGATGAATATGAATACAATATTGTGTGTTTGAGTGTGTGGATATACAGTCATGTGGAAAAAATGAGGACGTCCCCCTTTAACAAATTAGTTTTCTTCACCATATCTAAACATCTGGGATTTTTATCTTTATTTTAACCCTACTAAAATGTGGAGAAAATATACCTACAAAGATGGAAATTTAAAATATGTTGGTAAATTCTAATTAATAATTTATTCATGAGGAAAAAGTTGGGACACCCTTGTCTTCATTATTTAAAAGATAGAATCCTGAAAAAAAAAACCCTCTGTAATGATCTTCACCTGGTTTGTACCTGACCAGGTGCATTCAATCTGCATTTTAGGCTTTGAAAGGAAGAATGAACAGAAGAGTGTCCTAACATTTCCACGTAAATATATTGAATTTACCAATATATTTTAACAAGCGTTTATGTAGTTTTATCTTTTTTGGTGTATGTGCTCCATATCTTAGTATTGTTATAAAAAAAAAAAAAAAGTGAATCCCAGATATTTATACGGTAAATAAAACAAAGATTTAAATGGGTCATATTTTGCTAAACTCACTTTTATTAGTCTATGGTTCATTTATTTGTGTATTTGGACCCTAATAGTTCATAAAGTTTGAATTTGAACCCTCCAGCTGCTGCAAAGCTATCTTTATATTCATTTTGGCAAAAACTGAGTGGATTTCTACAACTTGGTTTAATTCCTTCTTAATTTGTTACATTTTATAACTAGTTACATCACGACATTCGCACATATAAGGTCCAGACTTCAGATGAACATTTCTCTGGGTACACCATAATTGTTTGTCAGCAGCAGTGGTTGTAGTAAAAACTGAAAATACAGTATGTCCTAACTTTGAGCTGATTACCTAAACTGTTGTTGGTTGAACGGGACAGAGCAGCACAACCAACAACCTGGAGGGGGTGGGGTCATGTGCATTTAAAGGGCCAGCGCTCAAAACCATCTTTCTGGTGTCATTACTCAGAAATAGGTTTGAAGATGGAGCTGTGGAGTTGAATGAATGAAGAATTCAGACCCAAGTGTAGCATTTACAGTTTATGTAGACCACAGGGAAATGTTTGAAAATGAAAAATTCCGTTTAAAAAAGCAAAATATCACTGCTTTAAAGGGGCGTCCTAACTTTTTCATGAGGTTTTTCACGTGTTCTGAAGTTGCTCAAAAGCCAGTTTGTGAAAAATTATGATATTATTTGATAAATAAATGATCAAGCTCATTGAATTACACTGTATATTCTTTCAGCAGAATGAATGTGTTGAATCAGAATTTGCTTAATCGCTCTGTATTGTGATTTGGGTGGGAATTGTATTGCATCGCGAGATACTCCACGTGTATCTTTAATATATCGAACTGGAGATGCTTTATCAAGATGCGTATTGTATCAGCCTTACAACTAAGATTCCCAACCCTAGTTGATACACATGTACATCTCTCCAGGTATTGAAACACATGTTCATCCAGGCAAATGAAAATGGCAGCATTTTATTTTTGCTAATGGACAGAGTAGACTTGTTATATATGTGCTAAATGCTGTTGTTCAAACTCAGTTGCTTTGCTTTCAGGCGATGGAAGGTTTCAGATGCCACCCCCCTGAGGTGTAGAACTCTTTCCGTCTGGCACAGTATTGTTGAGGAGCAGACTTTTAAGAAGCCATTAGACAAATCAAACAATTATGAGATTAAGGGAAGTGGTATTTAAGAATCAATTTGCCTCGAATCACCTGCTGCATCTAAATGACCTGCTGGTTTGCGTATATATTGTTTGGCTTGTACTCCAAAAGTTTAAATCCAATCAATTCTAAAATCATGTTTCCTAAGTGTTCATATAATTCAGGCTGAGGCATAAATATTATATAAGACTGTTAATCCTCTGCAATTGAATTCTTATAAGTGGAAGATGAAAGTCAACCATCTGACTGGAAAGAATTTCTATGCCATTTAATCCCAGCACTAACAATCAATTTCTTGTTAAAGTAGTGCAGCAGACTGGTAATTATTTCTTTGACCTTAAGAGTCCCAACTGCAAAGTCGTCAATCAAATTAAAGAGGGTCCATTATATTTCAAGCCCTCCTGGTTTTTAAAAGCATATTTTACACAAGGACAGACCGCAGGCGGCATGAAATGAGGGTAAGACAAACAGAATACATCATCCCTGGAATGTATTATACCAGGCAGACCCATCAAAATGCTGTATAAATGTGGATGACATTTGATTTGTCAGGTTTAAGTATTAAGCGATTGCCTGCTTTCATTAGTTCGCCCCTGTTGTCTCTAACCTGCAAAATGATGGATCATCTACCTCTGCATCAATTATAAAAGTCTATCAATAAAGCTTCAAATTAATCTAACGTGAAACTTTAATCTTGAAACTTAATAGAGTGGTGAAGTGTCACCCCTTCTGATGTTCCCCATGAGACCTTTGAGAACTTTGGAAAAATCATGACGAGAGCTCAAGGATGAAAGACAAATATCACTGGTCTACAATTATTTAGAAATGATCTGTTCATCACAGCTCTGACGTGCATAGACAAACAACTATTCACTCTCACATTCACAAATGCAGCAGTTCCCTGATTTATGAATTTAATTCGTCCGTGACCGAGCTCATAACTCGATTTGCTTGTATATCAAATCAATTTTCCCATTGAAATTACCTGAAATGCCATTAATCCGTTCCAGCCCCATAAGTCGAAATACGCTGATATAATGTCCAGCGTATCCAAAATATTTCTAACCTATGAGTAACTTGCTTGAACCTATGTATAACTTATATCAAACTTATCTCCAGTGTATGTAGATGTATTTAACATGTTCAGCACCTCCCCTCTGGACAGCGACAGCAGGAGATAATACCTGTAATGCCTACTAATATCACCATAATCTTCACATTTAGAATTACATTTAAAAAAAAACACTAAAACAAAATACATTTAAATTAAATACTCATTATTAATTTGCCAAAGCCACAGGGAGCCACAGCAGAGAGATGAAAGAACCACATGTGGCTCTGGAGCCTGGTAGGATATACAAATATGGGTTTGACAGGAGGAACCCGTCAGTACTCCTCAAGACTCCGTGGTGAGAAAAGAGAGATGGAGGATCCAGAACGAGGATACCTACTAGCTGTCCTCCAACATTTTTCTTTTTATTGGCTAGCTGCGGTGTATCTGAAGCTCACTCATAATTCCGATTTTGGCTCGCAACTTAAAGCAAAAAATCGAATGCGCGACGACTCGTAAATCAGTAAAACTCGTAAGTTGGTGCACTCATAAGTCAATGTGAAATTATGAATTGCGTACAGATAACATCACTTTTAATTGGCATGCTATCTGTACGCATTAAAAGCTTCTCGCGTGTGTGTTCACGCCACGTCACTGACATGTGCTGAAATTTAAATAATATAAAGACTGCACTTGCCCTCCAATATTAATCTGCCCATCCATGGTTTCAATGTTAAACTTGTTTGTCTGGGCGAGGCTTGCATACAACTTTGTCTTGTGGCTCCACATTTTTGCCACCCGCTGACCAAAATTCACTGCATTTCCAAATGTTTTTAATGTTGCTTGCAGTAGAAATCGCTCTGTTCCTCACTGGGCTGTGAAGTGTCTACATTAGTGTTGTTTTCGTCAGCCTGTTTTAATTTTAGTTTTAGACTAGTCTTTGTTCCAAACTCTCATTAGAGTCTTTGTCAGTTTTAGTCACATTCATAGTTTTTTTTTTTTTTTTTGTCTAGTCAAGTTTTAGTCGACTAAAACTCTGAGCATTTTAGTCGTATTTTTAGTAACTATTTTTGTCTAGTTTTAATCGATGAAAACTGATGACATTTTAGTCCTGTTTTAGTCAGTGAAAATTGTATTTTAGTCTCTTTTTAGTCATGCAATTGTATTTAAGCTGGTCAATATAGCCTTGAGAAAACCAACATTTTCTATTAGTTAAATCCATTTTAGTTCAAACTAGGTTATCTTATCATCCTTATGGACTCAGAAATATATTATATGCTGTCAATTTCCATATCTGTATGAATATTCATATAGGGCCAGTCTGGGTCTTTGGTCGGTCACTGTACTGCCCAAACAGCCTATGTCTGGAGACGCCTTAATGGGGGGTGTCCGTGTGGTAAAGCCCGGCTCGGGCCGCATATTTCTGTCCAAACCTGAACCCTGCCTGACACAGTTGTGTCCGAACCCAGCCCAACCCGTTGGGTCCTGTCTGGCTCGGTTTGGGTTGCAGTACTCTACCATGCAGACCTGGACCGGGAGCAGGTCTTTATGGACCCAGGATGTTTGGAGCATGAGACGGAAGGTGAACCATCCAGACTTCAGGTGCGAACAGAAGGAGGCAAATCACCTGGGTGGGAAATGTCTGGTAACCTGAGGACCTCATAATTTCACTGCAGGTGGCAACTAAGAATTAGAATGTGTGATCGTCTCATCTCACTGATGAAAATGAAGAGACATTTAATCACAGTTTTTGCTTTATAAACTACATTTAGTTTCGTTTTTATAAGTCAACAATATTGCATTACATATTAATCATAGTTATCATCACATGACCACCATTTTTGTTACGTCTAGTCTTGTTTTGTCACGCGATAAAGGTTTGTTGACAAAGATATTTCGGCATAATTTTCGTTAACGAAAGTAACACTAGTCTACATCATTAGTGTAGGATTGTTGAATAATTCACCAACTTCAGTTTGAACTACTGTTAGTTTTACGCCTGTCCATCATGCATTGCGCTCAGTGGCCCGATGCAGTGGTCTTGGCCCAGACCCACGTGAAATCCTGCAATCACATCTGCAGTAGTACATTACAATCGAATATTAATTTGGTAATCGCATGTCTGTTTCTCTTTGAAATTCAAAGAAATAATTATATGTTGAATATTAGCTGGCAGCCCTAATGATGGGTAGCAGTAAACACCACTGACAGTTGACCTAGATTATACAATGCCACAGTGCCAGATGTTAATAAATCCTGATTGGTGCAAGGTTAATGACGTTACCTTTTTCTAACTGAGTTCTGCCTGCATCACACCAGTGAGCAAGTACTTTTAAAGGCCTTTAAAATAGAAGACTAGCAGTTGCTTTTAGGTTGTGGGAGTCTTGTTAAACTGGTTGTAACAGTTGATTCTTTTGGCTGAAGATGACTTAAGGGTTTGTGAGTTGCAGCCGAACATGACTAGTTTCCCAAACACCATGTGCAGTCCCTTCAGATGTCCCCACGTGGGACAGAGGGAGGATGTGTAGTGAGAATCCAATCGTCTGAAGTAATCCTGATAGTGAGTCGGATGAGCTGTGTGAAATAAAAGTTGCTGCAAAACAAGCAGGTTGCAAAGTGTGATGTCTGGTGTCTGAAGTAGTTTTTTTCACCATGTGAGACTTCATTCTCTGAAATTCTCTGGATTAGGGGGATTGGATGTGGTTTACATTGTGATTTTACAATGAAATATAAAATTACTTCTGCTGCGATAATCCCAGAGGGTGGTAAACCCAATGCAGTGTCCAAAAAGAATGATGCCAATGTACATTTCTTGAAACCATGAAAACTCTGCCTCAACAAATCTGCAACTACAGTGTCAATGTTTTTATGATTGAGGTTAGTTAAAGAGGGTGGTTTGATTTAAACATTCTTAAGCAGTATGTATTTATTTACTTTTTTTTTTTTCATGTTAACCCATTTTGACTCCAAGAAGCATCATGACTGGAGGTCGACTGTTAAAGCCTTTTCCAAAGGCCGACATAATTGTTCTCCCTTCTACTAGGAAAACACTAATAGTTGATTAATCTGCCAATATCACTTTCTCCTGAAAAGGATTAGAAATGTACTGTTTGGGACTTTATCAGAACCTACATAACTGCTAAACTTATCGTTCAATGTCCTGTCCACACTAATATGGACGTCTTTCTAAACAGACGTTTTGTACCTCCGTTTGTTATTTTCTCACTTTATGACCTTTGTTTTACAAAAATGGTAGCTCGATGACACATAGCAATGCATAACCAACTACAAACTGGTACAAATGCTTGGACAATCCATTGTTTGTTGGTGTATTGAACTGTAGACACTGTGGATAATGTTAGATGTAGTGACGTAAAGGCTTTAATCTGACATGGAGGTAAAGCAGGAACAACGATTTAAGTAATAATCTTCACCCATAAAGACCCAAACCTCCACTTGTGACCAAAAGCATCTACTGATCTAAAATGTTCAATTCCTGTAGATCCATTAATCCTATCAATACATGTAAATAATTAATGTTAATGCAGTTATTCATCTTTTCATGGTCATCAGATATGACCCATTTGGACATTTAGAGGCTCCATAGTGAATGTGGAAACACTATCATCTTCTCCAACACTGATTCACCAGTAAAACCCATGGAGTTGGATCAATAACAGTGAATGGAGATGTTTGTTTTTACGTTCAATTAATGATATATTTTACAGAAAAAGTAACTTTTTCTTCAGTTTTCTCTGTTTTGATAAAATAACCTTTGAATTTATGGAGTTTTCATGAACATCTAAAATTCAATATAAGAAATTAAATATCGGAAAATTCAGGATTTACAATGAAAGATGCAAAATACAGAACATAATATTATACTAAATGGTGAGAAATCACTTAAAGGTTAAATAGAGATAAAAATTCTTTTGGGAACTGGCTCAAAAATAGCACTGGGTCTTTATGGGTTAATTTACCTTAAGTGTTGGTTGTTGAGGAAGTGTATTCCAGGGGTTTTAAGGGTTATGTCAGAGCGTATTCCAAACCCATGATGTGGGTTTGTCGAGAACGCTGGTCCGGTTCATCTCCCAAAGGTAACCCTAACCCTGACTTTGATCTACTGCAGGTCATACACTGATTTATACACCTGGATTTGATGTTTCAGGTGCACCTTCGTAACACAAAGCCATAACAGACATGAGCAAAATGTGATGTGCTGCCATCGTTTTCCAACCTCTCTGTTTTCTGTGTAAAGAAGGCTAATATTAACCATCAGCTTCTATAGGAGCCGAGTTCTGCTGATAGCACTGACTAATTGGCCAAACCAATTAACTGGTCGATATCTCATCCCGACCAGATTAAGTTCACATAACATGAGTCAAACCAGTCATTTGCTTTAACGTTGCTCAAAGCTCATCATCAGTGACTCTTGAAGAACAGAAAGATTAACGCACATCAAAACATTTTCAGACTGTAAGGCAGCATTGATCTTGCATCTAAATTTTACACTGGCGCAGCACCAAGTCAAATGTTGAACTGTGGATGAACGCACCAAAGGGGCTTTGGCTGCTGAACTAAATCATCATCTTTAGAATCATATCTATAAGATTATAAATGTTTTATAGATGAAAAGAGCTTTTATCGACTTTACTTCCACTGTCTTCTCTCCCATCCCGTTGCCAATTTCTGCTTCAAGACTTTCGTAAATGGATCATTAAGGCTGAATCTGTGTAGTAGAATCAGACCATTACAGACTTAACAATGAAGATAATTAGAAATGCAAACTTTACACATGAAGAAAACAGCAGTGCACGACACCTTGTTAATTACTTATGCATGTGCTTAATTGCCAGTGTTTTGATGATCATATAAATGTGTTTCATGGGAAACATGAAAAATGCATGTGAGTCTTAGCAACATAAAGACTAACAGGCTTAATGCATGGAGAGATTGTTTCTCTAAACATCTGTCTCACGGAAAACTAATGGTTTTACTCTAGACAAAACAAATATACTGTAGTTAATCTGAACTCTTGTTACTGAGCTAAAGATACACTGCAATAATTTTCACTTGTTCCATTGGCAGATTTTGGCTTAATTCAAGGTTGTTTTTTCTTTAATTGAAGCAAAAAAAATCTGACAGCAGAACAAGTGAAAATTATCTTGGTAAGATTTCTTAAAATAAAAATTTCCAGATCTATTGTCTAAAAATCAGTTCTTATATCTCACTGAAAAGTTACTCTAGGTGATTCTGTCTTATTTTAAGTGTGATGAGATATTTGGACTAGAAATGAGAAAAATACACTTGGTAAGATTTAGATTTTTGCAGTGTAGAGAGAAAGGGAATCTTTCTAGTGTTTGTCTCGTGAGCATAAGTGCCCTTCTTTTTCATCTGGTGTCACTCTAGATTTCAAAGAATTCTTACAAGATGCTCCATATCAGCTGCTGTCCATCCGCAAAAGAAATATTTGATCGCGTTACACACACTCTGTAAGGTTTAGATTTTTTCCAGTGTAATGATGATGCTAGTGTTGGGCCAGTTTCCAGTTTTACTATTCCAGTGTGGAAACTTAAACCAGTCTGATTTATTTCAACCAGCTGAACCGACATTTGTTATTATGACAAGTTGTGTCAAATAAAATTAAGTCTTTCAACCTGATGGCGACAGCATCACAGCACTAAATCCAATTTGTTTTGCTTCAGTAATAACCAACATGACAATGTGATGAACATATTATGTTTGTTATAAATAGACAAACAGAGCTGCTAGTGTCTGGTAAACCGTAAATAATTTACTGCTGTCACAACCTGGCTCAAGGCCATAAAAGAAAAGCACACGCTAAACCATATGCCAGCAATGAAATATGAGTTCATTAACTGAACTGAAATTACAAAAAAGCGTAACGGGTGGCATGTGTCGGTCATTAGCATCAGTTGTGTAAGTGTACTGTAGATGTATGAATGGATGGTGTAGTAGGATGTAGAACAGAACAAGAGGTGGACAACCTGCAATATGAAACAAACCAGAGCTCCCACACATATTAGCCTTAAGGCTCATTTATGCTCGTATAGGTAAATCTGTTTCTAACGTTGTCAAGAGTCACTGCCTTCATACTTCCATGTGTTCACTGCATAGAAATGAGCATTTCTCAATCAGTCCACAGGGGGTGCCACTCTTAATTAACATACCAAATTTCGTGAAGAAAAGTTACGTTTTTTTTGAGAAGAATAAGAAGAGGAAAGTCAATAATAACAAACATGGTGACGACAGAAGAGGTTTTACTAATGTTGATATTGAGAAGGGTAGTTGTCATAAATATGTCGGTCACACAATCGTTCTTTGAAAAGTTCCACTACTTTTGTAAATGATTCTCTTCAAATCTCAACACTGCCTCCATGGTTCCTGGAGGTACTGCTCTGTATTCTTCATGTGGATTCACATCCGGACAGAGTTACACACGTAATGTAGGCAGAGGACAGACAGAGCGCTCCATCCATATCCGTCTGCGTCTATAATGTAGAGCGTAGACGAGCCTTCATACCTATCCCCTTACTCTGACATTTTCTGGTCCAAACAAAAAGTGACGTCCATGGTTTAATTAAGCAAATAGCAAAGATCCTACAATTTTATATTTTTTGCAGGTTCTTTAACCCTAACTGATGCAGTGAGCAGATTCTCATTTCTGAAGCAACCATCAGTTGAATCGAGAGTATAAACATTGGGCTTTATTTCAATGGAGAAAGGTCATGTGGTCTGATGAGTCCAGACTGACCCTGTTCCAGAGTGATGACACATCAAAGTGGGAAGAGAGGTGGATGAAGTGGTTACCCATCATGCCTAATGCCTATTGTACAAGCCTGAGGGGGCAGTGTTATGATCTGGGGTTGGTTCAGTAGGTCAGGTCTTTGTTCAGAACCAGTACATAATGATACCACAGTGAATGCACGCACAACCAAAGCTAAAGGCTAAAGAAAAGGCAAAATGTTCATGTGCTTTTTGGGGTGACATGAGGGATTAAAAAAAACTGCACTTATATGACAGCAGGGCTGATTTGAAATTGTCAAACGTGATGAGCTGAAAAATGTACATGATACACAAAAATCATAGAAAAGCTGATTTTGTCTCATATAACAACCGTTACAGATGCTGCTACTTCGATTCTGCTTTGTCTTCTCATTATTTAATGCTTATTAGAAGTGGTCAGATTAGCTTATTACCACCAACAAGTGGCCTTGAGTTACGACACTCTTAGTCATGGGCTTTGGTAGTCTCATTTGTTCTCCAAGAGGTAAAAACCTACATAACAGTTCGGTCTGGTTTTTGTCCTCACATCAAATCTATGCGAACATTTTACACACTAGCTGATGCTCTGAAAATATAATTTTAATATGTTTACAACAAACCAAACATAAGGCCCTTTAAGCTGGATTCATGTCACGTGTCACTGCCTACTTCGGACAGCAGCGTGGTGGCCTGCACAGCCTTGATGTGCACCTCTTCCAGATTGTAACTACGCAGCATGGCAACACAGAAACACCCCCTCCTGGTTGGTCAGTTTACGATCATGTGACGCCAGGACTCTACAGCAACAAATGTTGTAGGGTTCCACTGTATATACACTGGACAAAATCTAAATCTTACTAAGTGTATTTTTCAAAATATCTCATCACACTTAAAATGAGACATAATCACCTAAAGAGTAACTTTTCAGTGAGATATAAGAATTTATTTTTAGAACTTTTTTTTTTGCTTAATTCAAGCCAATGCCAATGGAACAAGTGAAAATTATCTTGGTAAGATTTCTTGAAATAAGATTTTCCAGATCTATTGTCTAAAAATAAGTCCTTATATCTCTCTGAAAAGTTCCTCTTTAGGTGATTCTGTCTTATTTTAAGTGTGATGAGATATTTGGACCAGAAATGAAAAAAATACACTAGGTAAGATTTAGATTTTTGCAGTGTAGTTCATTTGTTTTTGTTCATTACTTATTTCACTTTTGCTCTTTGTTACTTTTTGCTCCTGAAATACCTGTGGTTATGCACATTAATAAACTCACACATTTTAACAAAATTGTGCCTTTATTTGAGTAGTATAATCAATAATTATTAAATTTTGGATTCCCCATTGGTTAACCTAATTTCATTCAGCAGTCCCATCTTCTACGTTGCCTCCTTCTCTATCGCTTATGCTGTAAAACTTTTAAAAGAACAATGACATCTGTTGACTTCTACGAGCTTGCAAAGACACTGCTCCATGTCAGCCGCTATTGTCATTCTAAAACAGGAAATGTCTGCCAGAAGAAATCAAAACCATGGAAACCATGGAAATTCCAGCACTACTGCCACCTCCTCAAAACGACGCCGCTACAGTACGCTCATGTGCAAGAGCACATAACATTACCGCAGATACGGTGTACCTACGTGACGCAGAGCTACGCACGACCATAAATCCAGCTTCAGACTGAGCAAATTGTAGCGTAAATCCTTTTTTGGTTAAATGGTATCAGTTAATCAAGCATTCTCTATTGTCCTCAAGGTGAAATTTGTCTTGGGCAAAGTGCTGAACAGTTGCAGAACAATATGTACAGACAGTACAGTTACACACATACATAAAAGCAGACAGTGAACCACACTATGAGTGCAAATGCAGCATATTTCACTAGATTATTGCACCTGTACTGACAATATATAAAATGAATTGTGATTAGACTACAACCAGCTGACCTAATCAGGAATAAGTGCATTACATACATAAAATCCATAAAAATAACCTTAAGAACAAAATGAAATTACCAACATCACTAAAAACAACTGTGCAGAGTGATGGACATTGGAATAAAAGATGGCTTTAGGCGACTGGTTTTACACCTGTAAGTTCAATATATATTGTCGACCTGAGGGAAGCAGCTCATACTCAGAGAATAAGATGCGGAATCATTCATGACACATTAAGACAACAGTTCTGACAACACCTCAAACATGCTTCAGATTATTCATTGTTAGTTGGAGGCAATTTATGGGTGCTTTCCCAAACATCACAATGCACTTGTTACACACTCACATTCATCTGATTCACTCATTGATTCAAAACAGAAAGTCTCATTCTAGTTTCTTTGAAAGGAAGCTATGTAGGGATGAGTTTCTTAAGTGGAAACACCCATCACCTATTACTACTTCACATTCACTTTGGAGGCATGTGGGTGTTTACGTTGCACATTTGAAGGGCTTACTATTTCCAGCTGTAATGCTTAGTAATGCTCATGTCATCTGGCAGAGCTGGACTGGCTGTAAACAAAGGAGAGTCTGAGCTAAACAAGGACAAAAAGAAAGACACATATAGAACTATAATGGCACTAGTATTACAACTACAGGATATTGTAAGTTAATGATTATTTAATTGAACCTTTTATTCTTTTTTTTTAATCATGGCTTTCAGGATGCGTTGCTAAAACATGCCTTGCTCCCCATATAGATGAAAAGCAGATAAATGTGGTTTTTTTATTCACCTTCTTACTTTTGGAGTTTAATTTTTAGCTGACAACAGTGCCATGGATTCTCGATGAGAAGTGTCAGCATTTCCCGGGACCATTTCTGAAAGGTGACAACTAAATCGGCAAGTTTATCTCTAGCTCGGATATAGCCAATCTCATCCAAGACGGCCAATATTCTTTCTGTGAACATTTTTTTTTTTTTGTGTGTGGAAAAATGGGGCCTTTGAATCAGATGTGAAAATACACATACTTTTGATCTTCTCCTTTGAGTTCTTGGTCGCTGTCTTTCTTTTCGGCTGTATATAAAAACACACGCAGACTGGTTTCACCCTGTCACTTCATCCTTTGGGTTTAGAAGTGACGGTTCCACTTACCCCATGGTGAGTTTCGAGAACTGGAGCTGAATAACATTCAGCTGTTTTCATGTGTTTTGATGCTTTGATGCATCTCATAGGAAAGCACTTTAGATGATTATTAATAGACCACTTCGGAGTCGACGTCACGGTCTACGTCACCGAAGTTGCACACGCAATCTACAGAGCCTCTGAACGTCCAAATGAGTCACATCTGATGACCTTGAAAAGATGAAAAACTGTATTTTACATCAATTATGTACATGTATTGATAGGATTAGTGGATCAACAGGTATTTAACATTTTAGATCAGTAGATGCTTTTGGTCACCGATGGATGTTTGGGTCTTTATGGGTTAAAATACAAACCAGGTCTGGGCAGTAAACTGAAAATAGGGCAGAAAATAAGAGGTTTTCATGCTACATATATGTCTCTTCTTTGTATTTAAAGCTATACTTTTTTACCCTGTACAGTAAAATATGCTTTTATCTGAAATATTTTTGCAGAAAAGCTTATCACTTATGGCCAGAAGGACTTTAATCATAGTAGGTGTCTCATGGTTTTTTCAGTGGCTATCTTGCGTGGGAACAGCTCTTCACATATTCCCTTAATGTTATTTCATCAGAGCATCACTCGCCAGCTTTTAGATGCAAATTGAAATTCTAGCAGCACGCACCC
Organism: Apogon hyalosoma; assembly: GCA_037367295.1. Lineage (NCBI taxonomy): Eukaryota > Metazoa > Chordata > Actinopteri > Kurtiformes > Apogonidae > Apogon > Apogon hyalosoma. The sequence continues at coordinate 15,212,138 of JAPQRP010000030.1, forward strand.
ACATCGAGCTGAGAAATGAGATGAAGATGGCGTGCAGCAATATGTGACCTACTATCTTTCTGTGGAAAAAAACATTAAACACTCCGACTTTGGAATTGGAAGATGCTTTCTATCTATAGTCTACCAGTCCACACACATGCACACTTAGAGACATGACCCTCCATTGCACCAGCCCATAACTGTCACTGGGGGACTGTAGCTGCACTGACCACCCAGACACCCGATCAATAAGCCGACCGCCTGTGGACTGGAGCACATAATAGTGTTATCATTTGGGGCTGCAGTCCATGTTGACAGAGGAGTAATTACAAGCTCTGTACAATTTTTATTGAGGAAATACTTGAACCATTTGTTTCTTACATTTATATGCATTTTATTGTTCAGACATTGTTGAAAATAACAAATGGAAATATACAGCAGTAAAGCGTGTTAACCTTTTAACCCCTGACGTGTTCTGAATGTATGATTTATTTTAAATACTCCTAAAAATTCAACTGTTTAATCAATAGGAAAAATTTCAAAACGCACTGATGGAATAGACCTTGCTCTTTCCATAGACATCTGAATGACTCACTATAAAATAGACGATTTTGGCTTTTTTATATAAACTTTTTCTTCTTATATAAACTAAACTGTTAATAAAAACAACAA
>JAPQRP010000030.1:15243427-15273597 GCA_037367295.1 Apogon hyalosoma
CAGCCACTGGGACAACGTTCAGAGTGCAGAATTCAGATCATTTGATTGGCTCTGTGGCAACAGACAGACTGATATTTCGTGCCACAGTACTGTGGCAGTAGCTATTGCATGTTTTTTTTTTTTGTTATATCTGACGGTGTTGACAGAAATGTGGGACACATTTTAAGGAAAGCAAGATAATACTAAATATGAATGAAAATGCATGGCTCTTAGTTTTCAAGCAATTTTTCATTCGATTTTTTCATTTGACAAGTATTTTATTCATTTAAAAATAGTTTTCACTGTTTGTTATCAAATTGAAATGATAATCTCTTGTATGGGGACAAAACATTTTGTGGTTAATAGGCTAACTTATTATTATAAAATTCAATAAATTAAAAACAAAGTTATGAATATGTATATTTTAATTTTTGATAGAATTAGTGGATCAACAGGTATTAAACGTTGTACATCAGTAGATGGATGTTTGGGTCTTTATAGGTTAAACAGATTTTTACCTTTTACAAACTCACAATCATTCAGTCATACGTGACTTTTGGCTTCACAAGGAAAAACACTTGTGTTCTTATAACTGATAAATGTTAATGTTCAAGTGTAAGGAGTCATTCCCGTCTTATTTGTTTGACTTGGACCTTTAGTAAATGATCTGGTTAATTAATTAGATATCAGGAACAGAAGGCTATAGGACAGCTCACTAGTCAGTTGAGTGGTGGTCAATATTAATACATTACACAAACTACAAATGGCTTTGTTAGACAGTGCTTGATTATGCATCATCCTCCTGCAGCCCCACCCCTTTTTTCCAAATATGGTAACTTCCAGCATTAGAAAGCCACCATACATACTATGCTAGTTACTCTAACAGGTAGGTTGAATTGGATGGAAGAGTCAACCTTAGACTAAAACATGATGGATCACATTTACCTTTACTTTCCATAGTTGATTCTCTGTTCTTTTTATTCAATTAATTCTGTAAAGCCCTGAGACAACCTTGTTTTTATATAGGGCTCTACAAATAAAACTGAATTGAACTGAAATTAATTTTTCTTACAATAACCAAATTAATTATATGATAATGTTCGTACACTTTATAAGCACAACTTTTACTCAATGCACCGGTTATGGCATGCCTTGGCAAGTGGTGGCTTCCTGTTTTCTGGGATGTCAGTTATGAAAAATCTTTCATATGTTGTTCTGCAGTGCACTCACAAAGGGTGCATTCTGGCTTACTTTGGTGATACTTACATTTCGGTGATAACAAAGTGCTCTGTTGCAGGTTGCAGTGTAATTAGCTAAGTACATCACTCCAACGTACAGTAAAAAAAAAAGAAAAAAGGACTGGAAAGTGATCAATTTTCTCCTCCTCTAAGCAACAAGCTTTGTGTAGTAGTAGTTTTTCATGATGCCTTTTTTTTTTTTTTTTTTCCCATAATTGGGTTTGATGATAGTGGAGAAATTGCTCTGCAATGCATGTGTGGTTAACACCAAACGATCATCTGGGGAGCGTTTAGGCTGACCTTTACTCTGTATTGAGTTATTCTGCAGTATATCTATATTGGAGGGGAGTGGCTCCATTAAACAGCAAACTATATTCATCTCCTCCTCATGGAATAGGCTTTCCTCTCTAGTTTAAAGACTCTTTTAGGTAGTTTTCAGTGTTAATCAAAGTGATGAACAAATCCTCAAAATGAAGTACATAGATCTCATGTAACTGATTTAATGAACAGTCTAACTATGACAACACACATAAGCAATACCCTAATTGCATAATCACCAGTGTAGAATAAAAATACTGTTTATATGCATCAGCTACAAGCTTTTTTATCATGTACTTTATGAGGGTGTTGTTCCACCTGTTCAAAGTCCACATAGTGCTCCTGGTGTCAGAACAGTCGTGTCTATTACCATCATGTTGTGACTGTAGAGGTAAGTTGGAGCCTGTCGTGCATCGACCCAGTGGCCAACACCAACAGATGGCCTCATCTTCTCAGTTTATCATCACACAATCACTGTTGTCATCTCTCCTCGCCTAGCAGAATTGATATACTCGCAAGCTCAATCTCTCAAACCACCGAGGCCTGTTTCAGGACAAGCCAATGGCGTAGTATCTCATAGACAGTGTAAACATGACCACCAGTGCAGCTGTGGTTTAATAGCACAGAAGAAATAAATCAGGGGGAAGCCTGCGGTGCATCCCAGCGGGAGTGTACCACAACAACATCACCGCGGGCTGGAAACACGACACACTGACAGCATTGTTTCTGTTGCTTTATTTTCACTGCACAATAACCAATGTGTTTCCTGTCAGTGTAACGGGAATTGCATGTTGTCTTTGGGTGAATCTGAGTAATCACAGTGTGCTGCGTTAAAGGAACATCCTGCTGCGTTTGCCCCGTGAAGAGGAAAATAACCAGCTAACCCCACTGCTGAGGAAAGCTAAATGCTGCTGCTGCTAAATACTTTTCTCATGTGCATATTTAACCCATTATAGTTCACTCGTAGAAATACTCTGAAATTCAAAATGTCAACCATAGTGTATTATTGGAGAATATAAGAAGAATTTATTACTTTTGTGAAACTTTTAGAAAAAAGTATTGTGTTGAAAAGCAAGGTCAATGAAGTGACCATATTTGTTTCCTTACCCATATGTGGCAAAAAAAAAAAAAAAAAAAATCCAAGAAGTATGTATAAAAAATACAAGAAAAACACATGTAAAGTGAAAAGGGCATCACTTTTAGAAAATTACAATAACATAAGTCCTGATTATAGATGGGAATTCATAACAATTTAGTGATTCCTATTCCATTATTGATTTTGCTTATTGATCCAATTCCTTATTGATTCTCTTATCGATTGTCACTGGGTGAGAGAATAACAGAGTACAAATGGGTTTGTTTGCATCAACTGTCTTTGGGGGGGCACCATACAACCATACAAAGTGAAAGTAAAACTGAAGACACTTTACTAATTCCTCTATGTCTCCTGCTGTTGAGTACCTCATTTTCCTTTTCCCTACTTTGGGAGACAGGGGGGCAGACATTTGATTCCCCCCCCCAAACCAGACCCACCCTGGTGTTTGCTCTGCCACTAGATTCACAAGTGTTGCTAAGTATTGTATCAAACATGTGACATTCCTGCAAATGAACTGCATGCTGTGTGGACAAATGTTTGAGCATACTGGCAGAATTTCCCCATTTAAAGAAATGGAAGCTTTGCAAGTCTTACAAGTGGCCCTGGTATCACCTTTTCGCATGAAATAAAACCATACTTTGGAGCATTTCTGCCTCGACGCCATGTTGGCGACATTCTGAACCAAAGCAATGCAGCAGGTGTGACGTCATCATGCATGTGCAACAAAGGCAGAATCGATAAGCAGAATAGTTAAACAGGCAGACAAACGATTCCAAGGAATTGAGCTACTGGGAACTGGTTCTCAAAAAGAACCGGTTCTCAATTCCCATCACTAGTCCTGATCCAGACCCCTGTCCACATCCACATGATCCCTTTGAACATCATTCCTTACATTAGTACCATTACTTCCTGGTACCTAACAAAGCAGGTCCACTCACTGTTCATGCAGAGGTGGACCTTACAGACCCTGGAGACCACATTGGACCTGAAATTGTTGACTCACTGTCCTCACTGGAACTGTTACTGTCACTGTCTTGTAATATATGTGGAAATGACCAAAAACAGTCCTTTGCCCAATAAAGGGTTAACCCTAGTATGAGAGCACAGTAACATACAGTCACACCTTCTCATGCACACAAAACACACATCATCTAGCTTTTTAAATTCGGTACGCCAAACTTTGAGCAAAAATGCAGGTTTTAAGAACAAACCGCTCCACTCATTCCAGTGGCTCAGTATTATCGAGCATACACGGCCATAAAAAGCCTCATAAACAAGGCTTTCAATCTGGTTTTATTGACTATATTCTGCACACTTTCTTGCTTTCCATGCACATGCAGCCAAGAGAAATATCTGAAAGAAACTTTGCAACACTCATGAGTTGCCTCATTTGAACTTGTATTTCTGAGTTTCTGGAACCAGAGTTAAGGTTGGAGTTTTATTTCTCAGGTCTGTTAAGTGAAACTCTTATAAAATGTCAGACTATCAAAGGAAACCTGGTAGTTATTCTGTATTGTATAAGATGCTGACAAAGCTGTCAGAATGCACAGTTACATCTGTTTTCTACCTGTATTTCCTTGGCAGATGCCAGATATACATATATATGCTCCACTATAGCCCCAAAAGTTTTATATTTAGCCCTGAGCCTTTTTTACTTGTTAAGGTGAGAGAGAGAGACATTTTATACTTTTAAGTACTTGCAAATATAGTTTACGTCTGCAAATTCAGTTTTCACTCAGAGTAACAAGGTGCATTATATCATATATTTGCATCTATAAAGAATTAGAAGAAAAAGTAATAATTTGATCTTGAGTCATGATGATAAAAATCATCTGACTTGGGTTAACTCTTTGGCATCTTTGAGCTTGTTTTGGTTTTACTGCCTGAAACGTTCACTTTTATTTGAGTCTCTGTGCTCTCATTAACCTGATTCAGCAACGGACTGTCCAACGGTGTAGTATTTACTGTGGCCCTTGGGCAAGTTTTGATTCTTGGAACTCATCTGATGAAAGACTGAACCTACTTGTAATGTACAGTGTATAGCTGTGTGGGTGTTTAGTTTCTGTGTTTAGTGTCTAAAAACTGCATTTACAGAAAGAAAAGAAATGACATGCTCTTCAATGGCCGAGTCAGTCACCTGAATCTAAACCTGAACCTAAACCTAACAGAGCAGCTTTTCTGTCACTGAAGACTAGACATGGGTAACGAATTCAGTATTTTTATTGGTACCGACAGAATTCCGTTGATACCACAGAGTTTTGATTCACATATAGTCAAACGGTACCATATTTCGGTACTTGAACGCATCCTTACGTTTGCATGTGTCAGGGAGAGGGTGGAGGAGTGTCTGCCTGACGTGACGACGTTGAGGTGACAAAAAGAATATCTATAAGGTTAAATGTAAAGCCAGCCACGGCAGCACCTCACACCTGAGGAAACACTTAGTCAAACATAGTATACACCTGAAGGCTGAGGAACGGATGATATAGGAAAGCCCTAAAGGAGTGTAGGCTATGACTCTGGCACCAGGCACCGTCACTGCACCTGCAGCAGCCGGCGGCTCCTCACCTACAGCCAGCATCAAAGGTGGAGAAGAAGTGGAAAAGTGAAAAAAGAAAAAAAAAAAAAAAAAAAGAAAAAAGTCAGTGTGGTGCAGGCTCGGCTAATGCCAGAAAAAGTAGATATGTTGGTGTTCCTGAAAACTGCTGAGCATGTGCAGTACAGTTCATGCTAGAGGGAGTGTTTTATTTTAGTTTGTAATACTTTAGTTTGAAAAATGTTCTATATGTTATATTTGTTTTGAAGTTATTTGCCCCCCCTACACACACTTTTCTCATGTTCTCTCAAGTTTTATGTTGTTATGTTATTTCCCTTCTGATGAGGAGAAATAAATATTCAGAATTCAGAAGTTTTTACTTTTTTTTATAGACAAAATGACTTTAATCACCACACATACACACAAAAAGTACCGAAAGCAGGTACTGTTGTATACTGGTACCGGTTCCCAGGAACTGAGTATTGGTACTGTATCAGTTTAAATGTGAAAGGTACCCATCCTTACCGAAGACTAAACTGGGGGCACAAAGACCAAACAATTAGCAGCAACTGAATGAGACTGTAACGAAGGCCTGGAAAAGCATCTGCAAGAGGAAACTCAGTGTTTGGTGGCAATCCATGAATTCCAGACTTCAGACAGTCACTGAATACAAATGATTTTAATCCGAGCATTAAAAACAAACCTAACATTTGTAACCATCTTTGACTGTCCAGTTACTTCTGAGCCTTTGACTATGTTTAAAATGGTTGTATTCCTCAATGTTTAATGCAATTTTTGTGAAATCCCTTGAATTGAAGCTGAAATTCCACATGTCAGTCACCTCTAGATTATGTCATATCAGGATACATTACATCATTTGTACCATTGTTCAATATGTATGGACCTGAATGCAGGGTGCGATTTGTTGGGGGGGGGTGAGGGAGATCAACCCCCCCACCCTGGTTTTCACATCCCTCGGGGGGACAACCAACCAACTGAAATAACAGGTAGGTTGTGACTCAGTTTTCTTACTCTTATATCCTACATTACTGGCACTAACGTTCACCTGAACTGAACTGTCGGCAGTCTCAGAATTTGCGAACGTCCCCATGCACTGGTGCACCGTAAAAGGGGGGGTAAACGTGACAAATTCATGGGGCCCAGCATTTGTGTGTCCAGTGGATACAGGTTAGAAGCTGAAAAATTTGGTGTAAGATCTGCTGTATAATAGAAGAACAGAACCCGGAAGATGGACGTTGAAAGTACGTAATGTTTCAGTTTCGTTTCACGCCAGCGTTAGCGTTACTGCACCCCCACGTATATAACTGCCCCCCAGCCTGAATGTACATATGCAGATTTAAAGCTTTTTAGAAACTAGCGGTCATTCATTAAGCAATAAATGATTGCACTTTTTCAAGCAAAACGACTTCATATTAAAATATTATTGATTCTAAATTTGAGAAATGCTTGCTTTTCTTGGTCCTAAATGAAGGTAAACAGCCTCTGTTTTGGTTTGACTATCACTGAACACACAGTGTAGACACTTTTGGCCGAGTTGCTCTACTACAGAACAGATTTGACTCGTGAGCTGACATGTACAGACTACAGTGGGCTATGTCAGGGATAAAACTCAAGCAAACCATCTCTGTCACACACATTCACAGGAATTTTTGTCCGTCTGATGTCATTATAATGGAAATTTGGGGCTAGCAGGTGTGATATGAAAAGAGACAGGGACGAAGATTATTACAACCATCTACCAAGCATAAAAAAACAGAAATAACCTTTAGACCTCAGAGAAAGACGCCTCTAATGGGAAAAGTGCACATCCTGCAGACAGCAGTAATAGATTCCTTCCATTCTGTATTCTGCTTTAATTTGCGATTCTCTGCACTTCTGCTGTCATTCATATGTATGAATGTACACTCAACCATATACTCCACACTGCTCTTAAAACTGCTTTAATTATAGTGCACAGAAGATTAGGTGGGATCTTCTTTTCAGAAATCCCCAGATGAAACATACAGCGGAATGAGATCATGTTTTTCTACTTCAAGTACCTCTTCTTATATGAAACCTTATTGAAATTGATATGATGCAGGTGGTAAAGCAGTAAAAAACACACAGCGAGCATCAGTGTGAAGGTCTTAAGAGCAGAGTTCAGTTTATCTAGTTTAGTAGCTCATTACAACAGTGAGCAGCCTGATCCTGCAGCTGGATTACAGGTCACCTCTGACATGCACTTCCATCCCTCTTGCTTATGCGGTAAATAAGGACGGCGGTAAACAGCAGGCGAAGGGTTTGACCTCGGGAGCCTTGTATGTTTGTCCCAGCTCATTTGTGATCATGGGTGGCAAGTTCAAGTACAATAACTTCATTACTGTAGATATCTGCCCTTATTTATTTCTCTGACAGTTTTTATTTTCATTAGGTCTTTCCCATACAGACCCAGTGCTACTTTTGTGGCAGCTCCCAAATGAATTTTTCTCTCTGGTCAACCTTTCTTAAGTGATTTATCCCCATTTATTATAACATTATCCTTTATATTTTGCATTTTTCAATGTAAATCATATATTTTCCTATATTTAATTTCCTATATTAAATTTAGCTGTTCATGAAAACTCAGTTAATTCAAAGGTTGTTATACCAAAACAGAGAAAACTGAAGAAAATATACTTTTTCAGCAAATGTATCAATAGTCACTTTTCCATTGACCCTCAATTTGTGCAAATATAACTTGCACATAAAAATGTACTTAATGGAAAATGACAATTTTGACAAAAATCTAGTTTTTCGATTAAAAGTTTTTGCGCTGGCAAGAGATGTTTTTTCTGGCGTAGCACAAATGGTATATTATGCAAAACTGCAATGGAAAGATATTTTTCCACAACTAGAGTCACATAAGTTAAAAAAAATCCAATGTTGACTAATGTTACACCAAGCGAATAAGAAGAGTTTTAAAAGAAACATGACACGGTTTATGGAACGACTTCTCGTATCATCTTGCGACAATAAACAAATCCTTGTGTTTGTGATTTAATGAAAAAAATGAAATTTTGCACTTCTGTTTTTTCAATGTTTAGTAAATATTGGTAAAGTTTCACGCATATATCCAATGGAAAAGCCACTAATAACTGAATGTAAAAACAAGTGTCTGTATCCAGTGCCATTGATCCAACTCTATGGGTTTTACTGGTGAATCAATGTTGTAGAAGATGACGGTGTTTTCATGGTAACTACGAAGCCTCTGAACGTCCAAATGGGTCATATCTGATGACCATGAAAAGATGACAAACTGTATTTTACACTAAATATTTACATGCATTGATAGGATAAGTGGATCAACAGGTATTAAACAGTTTATTTCAGTGGATGTTTTGGTTCCTGGTGGAGGTTTGGGTCTTTATGGGTTAAATGTGTAATGTATTCAACAGGCATCATAGTGTCTCCACGATATGAAGATAAATGTCAACGCACATGAACAGTAATGCATAGAAGAGATGTCCCTTTGGTGTATCAAACAGTATATATCATACAAATGACAAATAGTGTTGTAAAACATAACTACAACAACATAAGTAGAAAAAATACCCACCACTGTCAGACAACGCAACAGTGTAATCCTGTTTGTGTCTCATCTGTACTGTCTGACATAATGCACTCTATTGTAAATATGTATATAGTCTGTATAGTTTTATTACTGTTGGTCTTTTGCGTGCACATGTTTTCCTTCACTTTATTCTGTTGCTGCCTTGATCATTTAATTTCCCTGTTGTGGGATCAGTAAAGTCTATTCTAATCTTAAAAAGAAAAAGAAAAAAAAACCAAAGCAACAACAGGAAAACTAGGTGAATACTGCAAATAATACACTGACCTATACTCCTTCATGGACTACATTTGATGCTTCAGCTGCACGTCCATGACACAAAGCAACAATAATCTCTGATTTTGCAACCTAAAATGCTGTTTGTGAGTGGACAAGAGGCCTGAATGTTAGACAAAAATTTAAGTTTTGCAAAAATATCCACATTAGTATGGACCGGGTATGATGACTCTGCTTTAGCCTAAGGCCCAATCCCAATTCACCTCTTGGCCCTCCCCCTTACACTTACCCCTCCCCCTTGGCCCTTGCACTTGGCATAGGGGTTGAAACATTCCCCTATGAAATGGGACCGGTTATGTCATCAGCAGTCCTCGATGCCACTATAAACAGATGCAACAACTTTGTTTCTGAAAGAATTCTCCATGCCATCAGCAGCTGTAACCATCTGTGTTCCATGGGCTTTGGACATATTTTTACTAATCAAACACGACTCTTCAGTTGGGACAAAGTGGGAAGACATGCTTTAAAACTGGGAGCTTAACAAACAACGATCTGTTGAACTTCAACTCGACAGTGATCTTTAGAAATGACAGTAGAACCAGTGGTCCATGAACACACATGTGACATATGGACATGTGGCAGGGATCTGATTTCTAGACACTTGTATGCTGCGTTTCCACTACATGGTACCGGCTTAACTTGACTTGATTCGGCCTTTTTGCATTTCCATTACGAAAAAGGACCTGGAATCTGGTACCCGGTACTAGTTTTTTGGTATCACCTCCGCTGAGGTTCCAAGACTGGGAAACAGATACCAGAACATGATGTTTAAACACTGCAGACACTGACTGGTCAGAGAGTTGTCTCTGTGACCCACCGTTTTACAAACAGATGCGGAAATTGACAGTAAATATATCGATAGGTTAATCCACATAACGACAGCCCGCAAAACTACACCACAGTCGGTCGAGGAGATCCAGTCTTTGGTAGCCGACGTAAAAATTTAGCATGAGCTTGATGAAACAACACGCAACGAGCGACTTTATCAGTAATTCTGAGCAGAGGACACGGAAGTAATGTGCAGCATCGCTATGACGTCCAGGTACTGTAAAGTCGGTAGTATCCTGTAACAGAAACGGTCTCCAGGAATAATACCTGGTACTCGAGTCGAGTCGAGCTGGTTCCACGTAGTGGAAACGCGGCAATAGATACACTACCAGTCAAAAGTTTGGACTCACCTGTTTTTTCTTTATTTTCATGCCTATTTCTATTGTAGATTCTCAATGAAGGCATCAAAACTATAAATGAACACATATGAAGTTATGTAGTTACAAAAGTGTGACGTAACTCAAAGCATGTTTTATATATTTTGCTTTTATTATTGCTTTGCACATTCTTGGCATTCTCTGGATGAGCTTCCTGAGGTAGTCACCTTGAATGTTTTCCAACAGTCTTGAAGCCGTTCCAGTGATGCTGAGCACTTGTTGGCCATCTGAGGTCCATCTCATGTCATTTAAATGAGAAGGCGAGTCTAGACTTTTGACCGGTAGTGTACCTGGTTTGAGCTTCAGGGAAATACAAAGCAAAGCTGAAGACATAAAAACACCTCGAGGCCTGAATATACTTCACACACGTTAATAAGGGTGTGAATTATACACAAAACACTTAACCTACACGCTTCTATACTTTTTCTTTTTTCTATGTCCAAGCCAAACATAGTGATTTATGTGCAGTTGTTACTAAATGTGTAGGTACTTGGCTGTTGGTTTATGGTACATAAAACAAGTGCTAAAGCAAATGAATATGTGGAAGTAATTTCAGCTATATGATAAGTAGGTGTGAGTCTGTGCAATTGCTAAACAGCTCTTTCTAATTTTAGATGTGTTTTTGTGTTTTTGTAGCATTCAGGGTGAACACTGCAGTTGTTTTTCTGCCTCAGGGAAACTGCACTGACTTCTGCCTCCTCTAACATCAGGTACATCGACTCTGTGCATACGCTGCATTACAGAAATGCATAAATGGAATGCATTAATTCACTGATCACAAAGTAGAAGACTTAGAGAGCGCATTAACAAATAAGAGCAAATGCTGATGAAGTGCAACAATAGAAAGGTGAATTTGTGCATTTTGTACTTAATGTCATTTCTTTCTGCTTCTCAAACCTTCAGATGGTTCAACATTTCACACCAAAACATTATGTAATTAGTTTCAGAGCAGCAATAATCACCTGTTTCTAACCTTCTTCACTTAAGACACTGGATATCAGATTGGTCTGGTGTGTGTTACATATCAAATCCTTGTCTTTCTTGTATTACATTAAAGCACTTACTTTTGCCTGTTGCACCTGTGCACTCATAAAGAATAGATTTTGTATATAATTCAAATGTATGTATTTTGCTTTTTTTTTTTTTTTAATTAGAAATCTTTACTCATTTTGTAGATATTCCATCCAAGAGTTTTCCCTTGTTTTTCAGATACATTACATGTTCAATGGTGGATTGAACATGAAACCTCTTGAAAAGATTGCTGCTTTGACTAGGAATCAAACCCCAGTCTTTTGTGTCACAGTTCAAAGTGTTTATTGAGCTAAATCCCAACTGTCCTATGGACCCACCTATTTGCTATCTGATTGTCTTGGTACTTTTTGGGATGTGATGTTTACATCTAAGCCTCAGGGTTAATTAAGATTAAAGTGTATATTGTGTTGTGAATAGAGGTTGTGAAGAGAGGTCGCCAATGATAATATCGAATATGTTGATTTGACAATGTGCAATTTTACATTATGGAAAATTCATACTGTCTCGAAAAGAAAACAAGCAGATGGTGCATAGGCGGTAAAGGAGAGGTGTGTGGAAGTCCTCATTGGCCGAATGCATGCCTCAGAAGCCAATCAGTGGACAGGATTCAGTCTTGTGGTGACTCAGTGGCACCCAAACACAACATCATCTCACATGAAGGAAATATATAGGAGTTGCGTGTTTTACATAAGATGAATTAAGCGCTTTAAAAACAAACGAGAAATGCTGTGTCTATCCTTAGATGTCCTGGTAAGCAAGTAGAGTTTCATAGCATTTTTTGTAAAAAAAAAAAAAAAAAGGAAAGAAATTCACATTTTAAAGAATATCATCAGATTAAAGTCATTGGGAAATAAAAATAAATAAATAAATAAATAAATAAAAAAATCAAGATTTTTTTTTCCCATATTGCCTGTCCCTAGCTGTGAAATATGACCATAATGCACAGTCTGTTCTGTAAACAAAGCAAACAGGAATACAACACTTCAGAGACGAATATCACATATGTATGTATATATAGTGTACCCCCCCATTTATTTCAACTATTAGACCTTGGAAAAGTCACTTTGGTTTGTTTTGACACTCTCCACAATGATTTTGCATTAACTTGGTTTGGGAGCTGTTATAATGGAAGAGAAAACCCTGAATTATTTTGTGGTATTTTTTCTTCTTTATCTTACGTTTGACATTTTCACCATTTTTCATCACTCCTCAAACTGCTTTTATGTGAAAACTCAGTTGGCACAAAGCCTATTTTGGATTCCAGATTAGAGAAATGGTACGAGCAGATGTTAAAACAGCCAGCAGATGAAAGTGTGAGAGTGATTTATGCTGCATTTGCTAACAGTGGAGCTGACTCTCAATACTGTGGCAGAATTTCTTTGATCTGATCATATAGAGGCTTTATGGAGACTTGTTGATCCTATTCTCATCAGTCATAATACACTGTATTTAAAGCAACCATCACAAATGCACATTTATGATATAATCTGTAATTAAATAAGTCTGTCGAGCTACACCTAACTTTCTGCAGCAGTATCTTGATGATACAACTTATGAAGCTCGATTAAACTCTTCGCATTAATCACTTTTCGATGACAGTAGAACTTATTTAATTAATGTATTCCTCTCCAGCACAGCGAGATGTCTCTGATGAGCACTTTGAATATATTAATCAAGTCAATCGCATATTAGTCAAGCATTACGGATTAAAAAGAAAAAACATCTTAACACGTGGGATCAGACTTCAGACTCAGTGGCGCAACTCAGAAAACTGACTTTTGACAGAGTATCTAAAATCCTGTCTGCTGTTTGCCTTGCCCTCCATCAAACTGTCAGCACTCAAATGTGCATCCTCTTCAAAGTGACAGTGGGACAGGCTTTTAAAGGAGCTTGGGAAATGATACATGGCCTCAAGCCTGCAGCCTTCTAACTCTTACAGCAGCGCACACACACACACAGTCACAGATTTAAAGTGGAGAGTAACATTTTTCAGAGCTACTGTATATCGAAGCTGCCAGCTTTCCTCTAAAGGCAAAGGGCTTCATAAGTAATTCACCGTGCACTTGGTGTAGGTTACACATGTACAAGACCCACAAGAGCCCAGAGAAACCACACCTGACAACATCAACTCCTTGAACATGGCTACTCTGCAACTTATGTATTCCTGTGGCGTATGACAAATTGTGTCAGCACATTACTCTAGTGAAGCATTTTTCATGCATAATTCATCCTGGAGCCTACATTCCACATGGACATTCTCAAATCCCTTTGAAGTTAATTCCCTCTCCGTGATAAACAGCCCCACTCGCTCTGGCTGTGTTGCAGCTTATGATTGTCTGTGTCGCCCATGTCGGAGGAAGTTACCTGTCCGAGACAATTTTACTGTACAATACAGAAGTGCTGGAGAGATTTACATGTAATAAGCCACCATGCATAAAAGTGGGAAAAGCTTCATGAGATTTTTTTGTTATATATATTTATATATACTTGAGGAATAGTTCATGGTACTTCAGTATGTCTTCAGTTCCCCTGATAATGATTACTGGGGCAGATCTCAAACGGTGCTGAAAATACTTCCTACAGCACAAAAAGTAACTTGAACTGCTTGCATAAAGGAAAATAAAACCCCAACAAAATCCCTTTACATTTACTGCCTAGACCATGCATGGTACATCTGGGACATCTGCTTATTTTTTGCTTGCTCAAATTTCACAGCCCTGGGAATTATTAGATACAGTATATAACAGATTTACTGTGTGGAGTTTGCATGTTTTCCCTGTGTTGTTGGAGTGAGTTCTCTGACTTCCTCCCACTGTCCAAACACATGCACCTTAATAGGTTAACTGGTCAAACTAAATCGCCCTTAGGTGTGAATGTCAGAGTCAGTGGTTGTTGGTGTGTCAGTCATGTGATCGACTGTCAACACATCCAGGGTGTACCTCCACTTCACCAGTTGATAGCTGGTGTCATATAGAATTATGACCCCCATGGAAATCTGACTCGAGGGTCACTTCTCTGTATAGAATTGTGACCCGTGGGTCAATTTTCAAGTATGGAAAACTGACCCACCCCACAGAATTTTGACCCCTTATATGAATTTGTACTGTATGTTAATAATAAAAATGTTCTAATACATTTCTACATCAGAATAAGCCTAAATATATGTGTATAATTTGACATTTTCACCAGAAACTGCTACATTAATTCAATCATATAGCCACTGAAGTAAATAATCTTTGTTCATTTCACAGACATGAAATCTACCCTAAATTATGAAAAAAAAATGTGGAAAAATAGGTTTTATGTATTTATTTTAATAATGTAGTAATATTTGTGACAAAAACTATGAAACAGTGAATGGGTGAAAACAGATTTGCAGTAAAGGTTATGGGATTTGAATCAATAACAGTTTTTTTTTTTTAGTAAATAGGTGTTAATCACAGATTCTCAAATATAATGTGAGAAGGAATTTACACGTAGCCGGGGTGTTTAGAAAACGGAGACTTTTCTCTGCATTTGTGCCTATCGTTTACACAACGACGGAAACAGAAGAAGAGATTCTGTCAAATCCTCAGAGATCTCACATGGATGTCACGGTTTCTGAAGACCGCTCTGCACGGAAGTAAATTATTACCTCTGCCGTTATGTTTTCATCTGGGTTTGTCTGTTTGTTTGTTTGTCTGTTAGCAAGATAAGTCAAAAAGTAATGGACAGATTTTCATGAAATTTTCAGGAAACGTTGATAGTGGCACAAGGAACAAATGATTAAATTTTGGTGGTGATTGGGGGGGGGTTGTTTGTTTTTTTGTCTGTTTGTCTGTTAATAAATCCGGACTAATCTGGGGGGACTGATCTGTCTTGGCAGAGGTCTGCGCCCTCTGAGTGCCTTTCTAGTTTCTTCATTTACCTTCTGCTGAACTGGACAGAGCAGCTAAAGGACTGATGAACAAAATATGAAGTATGAAGATGTGGAAACACCTCATAAAAGCCTTATTCTATATCAAGTAAATACACAAAGATGCGGGATAGCAGATGCAGTTTGTGTTTCTATATACCTTGAATAATTCATTCATTCATTCATTATTTATTTTTTACATATTTGGTGATTTATTTGGGGTTAGTCACTTTTCCATTAGGGGGATCAGAATTCTAAAACTGACCTGCGGGTCAACTTTCCATAGGGATCACTTTTCTATCTGACACTGGGATAGGCTCCGGCATCCCTTAAACCCTTACGAGGACTAAGCAGTTCTGAAAATGGATATATAACAGATTTTAATACACATGGCAATTTTGTAGTAATTCAGCCCAACCCCCAAAATAAGACCAAAAATGGAAAATTCCCACCACCACCTTTTCTGGATCTGCTCCAAAGGTCCATGAGCTCCTCTTTGGCCTATACCCTACCCATCCACTAACTTTCAACAAAAGCAACCCACAAATGATAGTGAAAACAGCCTCTTTAATAGGTGGTAATAAAATAACAGATGTTCAAGAAAGTACACTCCATTCTGCGCCAGCGGCAAACATTTTGCATTAATTTGCATTAATTTCATATAACACACAACAATAATCACAATTTCTGCAATGTTTAATATTCATAACACACAAAAGAAGGTTTTACAGGTCCAACAAAGTAGATTTATGAGTTTGACATGCTCAGAGCTGTAATGTGTGATGGAGACCTGACCCAGGTTTCTGGTCGTATGGACTGAAGATCACAAAAATACACCACAGATGAACGTCTTAGAAATAGAGTTAGTGGGAAAAATGTTCACTACAACTTTGATGATGCCGGAACACACAAGACATTATTTTTTTCTATAGTCCTGTTGGGGAAGCCAATAACACTGGAGCTTATTGATATTCCAGTCTTTAATTATTTCAATCTGACCCTGTTTAGTACCAAGTTTCAGTACCCATCTCTAGTCCCACATGTTTGAGGAAATCTGATGATCCCATAACTCAGATGTGTGGACACAATGAACTTCACACTCGAGTTGGTGAATGGATCAGTCGATGGAGATGTCATGGTGTTTTTGGTAGCTGTGGGTCTGTTCTGGTACTTGACGTCCTCATGCTGCTGATTAGATCAATACTACACCCCTGGAAAGCTGAACATTAGTTGACAGCTCTTTGCACTTTGGTCACCAAGCCAAAGATTCCCAGTGTTGGCCCTTTTTGTGCAAAATCCACTCACTGTTGAAAAGAGTCTGCAATAATTCTCAGCTAATGCGGTTAATCTGGCGGTGGGTCTCAGCACTGTGTCCAGTATTTCGATGGGAACAGCAACACATTCAGTCAGCTAATCAGCAGCCAGATAGAAGCGTTAATGAGCTGTGAAGGGGGCTACCGGCCACCTTACAACCAATCGATGATCATTTGTTTTTTCTGCTCTTTTTTTTTTTTTTTTGTTGGCCAGCAAACTTCTTTTTTTTTTGCTTTTTAGTCTAAATTACCTTAGGGTCACTGTATATGTGGCTTTGTCACACAATGCACATTCCCTGAGTGTAAAAGCAGTGGTTTGGTTTCAGTGTACTAAAAAGAAAGGTTTTAGGTACACTTAGATGAATTCAGTACAGCTAATGAAAAAAATGTGTTAACTTTGGCATGACCTTATATTGTGGCGTGCTTATCACATTGCAAAATGTGACATTTTGCTTGATTCTGTTGTGTTTTATGTGCAGAGGTTCAGCTGGGTTATTGTGTTTATGTGAATGTAGGTTAATGTGTGTGTATGACAATGTTTATCAGCCTTTTTAGGTTCATTTTTATTTTTGTTAATGTACAGTGTACATTAAGAAATGTACATTGTACACCATAACCAAAGGCGGTAGGCCAAACAATGCCTTACCTGTTCATCTGTGATGATCTGATGATGATGTGCTGCTATTCAAAGCTTTGCACTTGTTCAATTAAAACACTTCCTGTGCTCTGCTAACTTCCTGCCTTCACACCCAGAAGCGCTACAATGTGTACAAGCACTGTCACTGGATGATACAAACATACAAAATGACATGTGACATGATCTTGCACCAACTAATGACTTTAACCCTTTACAGGACACTCAATGAAATACTCTGAAATTCTAAATTCCAACCTTAGTGTGCTATTGAACATCATCATCTCCCTTCTCTGAACAGCACTTGCTAAAAAGTAAACACATGCAATAAAAGGTCATAAACTGACAAAAAAATCACTCATATTCACTATTTACAGCTTCAAAATGTCTATAAAATCTCTCTGAATCACTGTATAATGTTATAAAAACCAACATGCTTCTGGACCTCACTGAGACACGGCATTAGCCCCATATTTAATGTTTGAGGAAATTACCAAAAATAGTCACTTGCCTGATAAAGAGTTAAGATCAGCTAAGTTCAGTTAAGTTCAGCCACTTACTCAGAGTACAACTGCTAGCATTACCTCCCTTTGGATCCTATATCTGTCCAAGACACAAGAAAACGACAACTATAATCGACTGTTATGGCTGCATTCGTATCTTCAACACTTCAGCTTGCCTTCTTCAACAGGAAAAGACGATTTCTGGTGAAGAACAAAGTGAATATCTGATTACTCTCTGGTGAATGAAAATAAATTAAACGAGCAGGGGTTGGCGGCTCGTCTAGTATCAGTATCAGCAAACCCAAGGGAGAGCATCAGTAGAAAGAAAAGAAGGGAAGAGAAGAAGAAAGCAGGTGAGCTGAAGGCATTTGCCCCATTTGGAGGTTGACAGTTTCTTGCTCTGGAGCCAACTGGGTCCTGGAGTTATCTCTTTGTGCACTGGGGAATTAATTATGAGCTTACTGATCACAAGAAAGGAGGCTGAATAATAAAAAGCGTGATATCTTCTCTCTGAGGTGTTGCTTCCTTTGTCCTAAGCTGAGACGGTCATACCTTGAAGCTGCTGCTGTCGTCGATATGAGCCCGTGTCACAGACATAAAGCGGTTTGTAGAAATTGCTCCACTGAGCAGCTAATGGGTGTGAGGTATAAAAATGGCCGCGCCCGTCGTAGAGCTCCTGCTGTGCCTGGTTGTAAATCACACAGCCATTTTTACATGGCCGATGAGTGCTGCGAAACTATGGGTGCTGAACAGTCCCCCTGCCTCTGCCTCCTTTGTTTTCTGCTCCAGCATCTTTCTAATGTTTACCCTTCCAATGTCTTCTAAACCACAGGTGCTCCAAATCATTTCCCACAGGCTCAAATACATTGCCTTCAGTGTCCTTTCATTCTCATTTTCATGTTGGATGAAGTTGTTACCCGAAGATCATCAGTTTCAACTTTATAAGGTAGTGCAGAGCAAAGCAAAGTCCTCCCTGTGTCTGTGCACTGTGCATTTATTCATACTCACATAAGGAGCCTTTTGGAATACGCCATTCTCCTGCCCTCCTGCTATCTATATGTTACTATTTTGCTATTTGACGCAACAGCATATATGGTGAAAAGAGTACATTTGACAAAGACTTGGATGGTTTCAGACAAGCCAGGCATGCTTGCTTCATTGTGGTGTTTGACTTTAGTAGATATAGTCTATCAAAGTTTCCCCCACTTCCCAAATGAATGTGATTGGTTTACACCAGAAGTCCTAAACATGCAGCCAAGGGGTCAAATCCAGCCCGCCAAAGGGTCTAGAGTGGCCCCTGGGATGCATTTGTGAAATGCAAAAATTTCACTGAAGATATTAATCATTTTAGTTCAGGTTCCACAAACAGACCAATTTAATCTGGGTCAGATCAGTAAAATACTATTATAATCACCTATAAATACTCAGAACTCCAAATTTTTCTATTTGTAAATGTAAACATTTTCATGTCATTTTACTGTATTTACACTCAAACTATCATTTCACAAAAACACAAATAACCTGAACAAATATGAACATTTTGAAATGTCTGAAGTGCAACTTTACCAATATTCTGCCAGTTATTAAATGTTTTGTGTATTTGTTGATCCACTGTGATCTGTAAGTTGTAATTTACATGTGTAAATGATCAACTGAGACGTAATATTGTTAAAATTGCACTTAGTTTTCTTAAGAAATTTCAGTTTGTTCATGTTATTCACATTGTTTTAAAGGATAGTTGGTAGATGGAAACATTTTAATCATATAATTTCTCTTTTTACACTCTAAAACATAGAAGAAATGGAGTTGACATTATTTCTATATTATTATGTTATTATTCCACTGGTCTGGCCCACTTCACATCAAATTTGGCTTAATGTGGTCACTGAACTAAAATGAGTTTGACAGCCCTGGTTTAAACTAATGCTAATCATCAATATATAAATATTTTTCCCCCCTCTTTTCCAAAATGACAAGCATTAAGATGAGTGTTGACTCCAGGGAAGTGCATGTAGCCACAGACTGAAGAACCTGAGCATAACAAAGCTGACTGACTTCATAACAAATGGCCCCAGACTCAACCTACAGGTGAACAAGCGAACTATCTTTCAGTGAAGCTTCGTTTTGCATCCATGTGTATACAGTTTGGCTGAAGTTTTATTAAATCTTTGAAACATTCACAACTGTTTTTTGGATGAATGAGGGGCATACTAGTGAACAGACAAGGCTTCAGAAGCTGGTCCATTAGCTGTGCCAGTCTTTTTCTTTTTTTTTTTTTTTTCAGCTCTAATTGGATGTTTTTAATCAGAAATGGGGAAAAAAATGTATATATCAGCACCGTCCTCTGGTGGAAAACACTGTAGCATATATTGAGCAAATATCAAAACAAAGAATGTGTTGAGACCACTAACTGGAGAACTCTGATCCAGTTGTTGGCTGTTCCTTTTTATTGTCATTTTTAGCATTTTTGACATCACTAATGCTGTTTACGTTCTCTACTGTGCGGTTTACTGCTGCTCACTCATATGCAAGTACATGGGTGCGTCTATGAAACTGGGTTTATTTTGGAATCTGGAACTTTTCCAGCTTTTTAGACCCAATAATAAAAAAGACATTTAGACATATTTCCTCCCAGGATGTACCTAATGATGACCTCAGATAAATGCAAAAAAATTGTACTCTTGCTTTGAGCCATCTTAAAATGACTGCGTTTTTGATCAAATATTTGGGTCAAAAATAGGACCAAAATTGGGACAGGAAAAGCTACCTAGGTGTCAGTGCATTTGATCTGAAAACATGACTGTAAATGGTCTTATATAGCGCTATAAATAAAGACACTGTGTTACATTTGATTATCCTAGTTGTTTTTCTAATCAAGACGTGGTTTTTTTATGAATCGGCAGTCTCATTCCAGATTTCGTATGTAACCCATCGTGTCCACTTGTGTTACATGCAGAATTGGCCAATTTAAACACAAATAAATCAGGAATTATTACCGCAAATTATTAGGTTATGTTTTCATCAGGGTTTGTTTGTTTGTCTTTTAGCAAGATAGCTCAAGAAGTTATGGATGGATTTTGATGAAATTTTCAGGAAATGTTGATACTGGCACAAGGAACAAATGATTACATTTTGGTGGTGATCGGGGGAGACTGATTTGCTTTGACGGATCTACTTTTGCAACTGCTGTCATTTTTGTGAAACACTCTGTCTTGCATAATTAGTTCAATTCCTAAAATGTACCTGCGAGAGAAAATTTGGTGTCCTTCTGACCTTGTTACATACAGATTTTTGTTTTAAAAATAATGCAGAATAATGTAGAAATGTGTTTTATCTGAAAAATAGTTTCTCTTTTATCTCAGTAAGTATTTATTTTTAAAACAGACCCGAAGTGCTTCCAAACTTGCTTCATAACATTAGTCTACGTCTGGTTTGAATTTTTAGCCCCCATGTCCTTTTTTTAGGACTAGTTTCATACAAGAACCCACATACATATGAGGACAGTGTGGTCTCAAAGCCACTGTCTCTGGCCAATTAAATGTCAATTAACATAAATCTGTGAGTGCTCAGCTATCACACATTATGTTTCTAACCCTCATGAGCTCACCTTAACACACCTGAGTCACAGTTTGACAGGTAACCACTATCCACACTCCAACTCCACACCTGTCACCGCCCACAGAGCAGCTTTATGCCAGAGACAAGAGCACATATGACTCACCTTCTGCCTCACAGGTGAAAGTTCCATCTCATCACTTAACCGTTAGACCTGTTGTTATCACTGTGTTATTATGAAAACATCTGTTGAATGTGCTGAATGTAAAGGTTAATGGTTGACTCACTTTACTTTATTAAGACCGAGGCGACATTTGGTTTATTTTACCCACAACAAAACACACAACAACTTGGAATATCATTAGCAATTAGCATTAGTGATTAGCACATTAGGGGATGTTCGTTAGCACCGTGATCAAGGAAAATTAACCTGTTTAAACATATTTTTGATTGGGGGGTCAGAGGACCTGTAGGAAACCACAGGAAAGGCCCTGAACATGGAAACTTCTAGCTTTGTATATGTGCTAAACATTACACCACCACACTGCCCAAAGGCACACTGACTGAAAAAGAACAGTGCTTTAATCTGGCAAAAAAAAAAAAAAGTATATATATATATATATATATATACACACACACTACAAAAATCCAAATCTTACCAAGTATATTTTTCTCATTTCCAGTCAAAATATCTCATCACACTTAAAATAAGACATAATCACCTAAGGAGTAACTTTTCAGTGAGATATATAGAA
This sequence comes from Apogon hyalosoma, assembly GCA_037367295.1. NCBI lineage: Eukaryota > Metazoa > Chordata > Actinopteri > Kurtiformes > Apogonidae > Apogon > Apogon hyalosoma. Next base: position 15,265,370 of record JAPQRP010000030.1, read on the forward strand.
GTTATTTTTACACAATAGATCTTGAAAATCTTATTTCAAGAAATCTTACCAAGAAAAGTTTCACTTGTTCCATTGTCAGAATTTTTTGCTTAATTCAAGATTTTTTTTTTCTTAATTCAAGGGGAAAAAAATCTGCCAATAGAACAAATGAAAATGATCTTGGTAAGATTTTTTGAAATAAGATTTTCCAGATCTATTGTCTAAAAATAAGTTCTTATATCTCACTGAAAAGTTACTCTTTAGGTGATTATGTCTGATTTTAAGTGTGATGAGATATTTGGACTAGAAATGAGAAAAATACACTCAGCAATATTTTGATTTTTACCTCTATAAAGGTAGAGTGTTCTTTGTTTGTTTAGTCAGAAATTTACCACATCCATAAATAATGACACTTTAATGACTGATTGACTGATTCTTTACTGTCATGCACACAAGTTAGTGAACCCACATGAGTTTACAAGATATAAACACAATTTGCTGTTGATTGTGCTCAGAGCGAGAAACTGACTTTTGCCTGCAAATTTTGCAGAGATTATTTGTTTTACATAGAAGGAGGTTTAATTTTAAACAGCAAAGGGTTCGGACTAATGTGAAGCAAATGTGTATTTCAGTTGTGGGCGTCAGAATGTGGAATTCTTTGGCGATGGAAGAGAAGAGCAGTACTAATATTTTTCAGTTTAAGAGGTTATATAAGGAGAGAATAGAGAAGCTTTATAAAAGGATGTAATGAAATAATTTTACGTATGGATTTTGGATTTGTTTTATTTTCATTGACTCTCATGTAAACTGTTTACTGTAATTGCTGCAATGGCAACTTATCTGATGCAAGCAGATGTTTCAAGAAAGCGGCAGGTATTATAATGAGTCTTCTTCATCCTGCATCTTTCCAATCATTTAGATTGGAATGAATAAATAAAATGAAATGAAACGTTTAGTCTTAGTTGTGTTGTGTCACTGCAACACTAACACAACAATCTTTATCCCATCATGAGTGAAAAATGGCCCGTTGTATGAAAAAACCCTGTTGCTATCATCCTGTGCTCGGCCTTGGAATGGAAATATGATCATAAAATGCTGTTGAATTGAAATGCGGCACATTGGCTCACTGATGTTCATTGTAAACGTCCTGATAGTCATTTTATTTCTATGTTAAAATGATCTCCAGTTCTGGCGATCCAGCAGCCAAGTGGTTATGGTGCATACCACGAGGGCGCAAAAAAAAGCCTCGAGGCGCGAGTCCCTGTTCAATTTCCAGCTGACCGGTCCATTTGCTCCATGTCATTCCCCTACTCTCTTCCCTAACATTTTTTTTGACTCCGAACTACCACTGTCAAATCAAGGCATAAAATGTCTGTCCTTTTTAAAGCACCACTTCATTTTCCCAGCAGAGACTGTGGCTCCACTGCAGCTTCCACCACAGCCTTTGCATACTGTACAGATAACAAACGCCACCGGCAGAATCCCATTTCCTTTTGAACAGAGTAAATATGTTTTATGAATTGCAATGAGGGAAACTGTCGGCGCTTATTAGAGAGCATTCTTTTGCGCTATGAAGATGTGATCGTTTGTATGCACATGTTTTGTGTGTTTGAAATGGGATGAATAGAAGGCAATCATGATGGTGCTTGATGGTGATTTGTGGAAGGCAGGATGGAGCCTCAAGGGGCTGATTGCTCCCCAGGCTGGCCTCTCACATTGTCTAGCATGCCTTGAAGAACACTAAAGACTGTGGATAGACTTGTCAATGAGTCTCAAAGGAATTCTCTGCTGTGTTTCTGCCAATTACAGTCAGCAGGTGGGAAATCACTGTTTCCCTCTGCGTATATATCAAACAGTTGTGTGAGAGTTTTTCAATCAAAAAGTTGATATGAATCTGCCTGTATGGACTAGAAGTGATTGTCATTTATATTTAAAAGGAATAAATATTACATTGCTAATACAGGGTGTTTATCAGAAGTGTGAGTTTGACATTTCAATGAAATTCGAACAGACTGTGAGATAAAAGAGAGCTGCTTATTGTTCGACATGAGACGGAAAAATAAAATATTTGTTTCCGCAGTGATCAATGCGCAAACAAAGCTAATTTTAGGCTACGTTCAGAGTGCAGGAAAATGTGGCCAAAATCCGATTTTTTTTGCTCACATGTGAACTGTATCCGATCTGTTAAAGACAGTTTAGTTTTAGTTTAATTTATTTCAGACACAAACATAATACAAAACATGAGGAAAAAAATAAAACAAAACAAAAATAAAAAAATAGAATAATAGAAAAAGGAACAAATAGAAAAACGAACAACTGTTGTGCCTGAAAGGGAGTAGGAAGAAGCCACTCAACCTCCTGATTCTAGTCCTCAGACTGTTAGTGCCCAATCACATAATATACCACATAAGATTGTGATTATTCATAAACACACCCCTACAAACCTGTACACACATACACATACAGTCACATACATATACACACCAATTTATATCTATATCTGTACAACCCACGTCCGCACCCCCATGTATACACACACACCATACAATATGACAATCTGACAATCCAAATAATGATCATACCTTTCCTTGAGCCAGATATTGTGACAAAACCATTTCTTTATACATTTTTTGGAATTTTTGAATGTTTGGACACCGCCTGAGGTCTACCCCCAACCTATTCCAAAGCTTGACCCCACACACCGATACACACAAACTTTTCCAGGTTGTCCTTACTGACTGGACTTTGAAATTCCCACATCCCCTCAGGATATAGCCCCCCTCTCTACGGACAAATAGTTTTGGTACGTTGGCTGGTAGTTGATTTTTATTGGCTTTATGGTTTGAACAGCACTAATCCAATTTTTTCAACTCTGACCCAGGCCACTTTCATATGTGGTCTTAAATCTGATATGCATCCCATATTTTGCAATGTGACTTCAGTCTGAACGGCCAGGTCGCATTTATCTGCCCTTTACGTCATTGAAATGCGACAAACGTCACAATTCTGCTTCCCAGGTCTGTTGCTTCCATAAACACCTGCGTGGTCACGTATTATGCCAGGACCTTGCATTTAATGTGTTATACGAACGAGCAAACAAAAAATTTGGATTTTACAAAAAAATCTGAATTGTTCATTGACACCAGTGCCACTCACACTGGTCTACGAATGCGTATGAATGTTCGGTGGTGGTCGGAGGGGCCGTTTGTCGTGAATTGGCAGCCACACTTCCGTCAGCCTGCCCCAGGGCAGCTGTGGCTACAAATGTAGTTTACCACCACCAGAGTGTGAATGTGAGAGCGAATGAATAATAGATCAATAATGTAAAGCACTTTGGGTGCCTTGAAAAGTACTATAGAAATGCAATCAATTATTATTATTATTATTATTATTATTATTACAAAACATGCAGTCTGAACATAGCCTTAGATTTAGGGTATTTTAGTTTTAGAGTTTTTTTTTTTTTTTTACCATAAGTGACAAACAATTATAACTCTATGGATTTGTATTCTGTATTTGTTGACAATGAATACGGTATATTGATAATACAGTTTAATGTATCTTAACATTATAATGCCAAACGTATCATATTTGATACATGAGTTTTGAAGCGCTCTCCATAATCAGTGCATTTTTTTTTCTTGAAAAACCTGATGTATACAATTAGATACATGCAACAGACAGATAATCCAAAAGGATTTGTTCATCAGAGGCTTTTCCAGTGACACTACATGTTTGTCATTAATGAGGAAGGAGGCAGAACTTTGCCAATTTTGAAAAGGAATTATCATTTTGTTAGACATGTTTGTGGTATATTATGTTTTTGTTTGTTCAGAAAATAATTTTTGAGCATTGAGACCCGATGTATCAAATATGATACAAAATTGAAACTCACACATGGAAATTGATATTTGAAATTATTATTTTTTTTGTTGCTCAGAAGGACCAATAAAGGCTCCAGTTTCAAAGAACTGGAATTTTCTGTCAGTGATTTAATGGTTCAGGCTTTACAGGGATAAAGACACAAACTTCCACTGGCGACTAAAACTATCCAGTCATGTAAAATGTTTAAAACATGTTGATCCACTAATCCTATCAATACATGCAAATAATTAGTGTAAAATACAGTCTTTCATCTTTTCATGGTCATCAGATATGACCCATTTGGACGTTCAGAGGCTCCGTAGTTACCATGGAAACACCGTCATCTTCTACAACATTGATTCACCAGTAAAACCCATGGAGTCGGATCAATGACAGTGGATGGAGACACTTGGTTTATGTTCAATTAATGATATATTTTACAGAAAAAGTCACTTTCTACTCAGTTTTGTCTGTTTCTGATATAATAACCCTCAATTTTAATCTGGGCTTTAACGAACATTTACATGATCAGTGAATTAAATATAGAAAAAAAAACGGATTTTTACTGAAAAAAAAAACAACAACTCAAAATACAGAGGATAATATTACAATAAATGGTGATATATCACTTAAGAAAGGTTCAATACAGAGAAAAAAATCATTTGGGAATGGCCAGAAGTAGCACTGGGTCTTTATGGGATAAATGGATTTGAAGATGGGTGTAATATGCACAGATGGAGAAGGAACCCGTGTCTACATACTAGCCTGACTTTACACAGTTTATTTTCTGTATATATACGGTATCTGGTTTAACTCAGAACATATTTGGTCAGCCAAGCCAAACATTCTATCATTTTCCACTCACCCAGTCATAGAGTAAAAAGGATTTCAAGGTCACAACCTAAATTCCCTTTGCAGAACTTTATCTATAGCAGATTTTTTGACTCAACCCAAACTCTGAGCAGTTCTCAGAATATTGTAAAATAGAATCCTATCTGATTTATTCATTGAACTACTGAAATATATTTTCAGTGAGTGTGGTCTCTCTTATGGCCTGATGTGAGAAATACAACTCTAGTAGACAAGACTAAAACTTGGAAAAATGCTTCCATCAGCATCTTATCCTAGAATGTAAACTCTAATACACAACACTATTATTTCCAGAAATGTCCTCAGTGATGACAACTCCATTGCCCACAAATGTAAAACTTTTTTGTGATGACATCAGTCTTTTGTTGCCTTGACTGCAACTCTGAATTGACAGATGTCCTGCCTCTTGTACACACAGTATAATGAAACTTTTGTGCACCAGTTTGGTAGAGGTGAAAAAAGGAGCTGTTTGCACCTCTGACCACGATAAAGTTCATGTGAAAGACCATTCTAATTATTTACATGTGGAATTTTCTGATGCTCTTCACAACATCTACTAGGAAGCATTTTCCCCATCAGTTCAGTCACACTTCTGCTCATATACTCCATATAGGTTTTTAACCCTACAACATGGACTGCTTGAATTCTTATTCAGCTAACATTGAAATGCTATTTTTTCTCAATGAGCATGAAATCTGCTTCCTTTTGCAGTGACAAGGGAGGACTGTCTTGAAAAGTGAGTCACAGATAAGTCAGTAAATTGGGCATAGTCAATGAGCAAAAGAGTGCAAAAGCTTTTAGGAGATGTCAGGAAGCTGAGGCGGAGAATCGATGCGCCTGCCTCGGTGTTGTTTCTAAAAACGGACATACTATATGTGATGTGTAGCAGTCGGTACAACAGTGGGCAGATGTGAATATAGGCACTTGTTCTGTTTGTGGCCATGAAGAGGAAACACAGGTACTATGGGGAGAGGAACAGGTAGGAGTATATCCAAGCTCAGGCATTTCAGTGTGCCCTTCTATTTTATGTCTATGGGCCGAGCGTGGTGTGAGGCTGCAGGATAAACAGAATAAATCCTGTTGGTCCTGTCAGACAGGACATCCAGCAGGATTTAACCTGGGTGAATACAATACTACAGTGTATTCTCCATAACACAGCATGAGTCAGAGGAAAGCAACTGCACAAATTCATGTCATCTCCCCAGCCGCTACAGAAGCCACTTCATAATATTTACACACGCACACACGCACACACACACACACACACGCACACACACACACACACACACACACACGCACACGCACACGCACGCACACACACACACACACACATTTAATTCAAGATTTTTTTTGCTTAATTCAAGCAAAAAATTCTGCCAATGAAACAAGTGAAAATGATCTTGGTAAAATTTCTTGAAATAAGATTTTCCAGATCTATTGTCTAAAAATCAGTTCTTATATCTCGCTGAAAAGTTACTTTTTAGGTGATTCTGTCTTATTTTAAGTGTGATGAGTTATATAGTCACAACCCAGGCACCTTTTTTTCCCCCTAATCTTACCTTGTATATATCCTGTGATGCCTGTATATATCCTTATTTCTTGTACATATTTCTCATCTGCAGTATAGATTTAGCTTTTCATATATTTTAGTAGTTTTGTAGTACTTTAGTAGTATATGTATATTTAACCCATAAAGACCCAGTGCTATATTAGTCATAGTTCCCAAATGTATTTTTCTCTCTATCTTAACATTTCTTAGGTAATTTATCACCATTTATTGTAATATTATCCTCTGTATTTAGTTTTTTTTTTTTTTACTGTGAAAATCAGATATTTTACTATAACTCACTGAGCATGTAGATGATCATGAAAAACTCAGATTAAAGTTTAGGATTATTTTATCAAAAACAGAGAAAACAGAGGAAAAAGTGTCTTTTTTAGTCAAATCTCTCATTAACTGAACATAAACCCAGTGTTTCCATCCACTGTCATTGATCCAACTCCATGGGTTTTACTGGTGAATCAATGTTGTAGAAGATGATGGTGTTTCCATGGTAACTACGAGCCTCTGAACGTCCAAATGGGTCATATCTGATGACCGTGAAAAGATGATAAACTGTATTTTACACCAACTATTTACATGTATTGATAGAATTAATGGGTCAACAGGTATTAAACGGTTTAGATCAGTAGATGGTTTTGGTCACCGGTGACTGTTTGGGTCTTTATGGGTTAATATTTTCAGTATTTTGTACAATATTTTACTACAGTTTGTTACATACTACAGTAAAGTATGTACAGCAGTAAAAATAAAAATTTCAGTGAAAGAAAACAGCTTCTATAAACCAAAGTGGTCACATTTAGTATGACTTTCCTTTCATGCTTAGCATGTCTTTTATCCTTTATTCAGACAATATGCAATTTTTGACATTCACTTACTGATGTTTGATTCCAGGTTTCATTCAACACATGCCAGATGTTTCTAACAATTTTTGCTGCTTCTTGTCATGGGTTCATAGGTTACATTAAATACTGACTTTAACCTTAAGAGCCCATTTAGTTCTGGTCTTTGTGTCTTTTAAGGCTGTGCACAAATTTCTTGTATTTTCTTGTTGAATCTGAAGAAATGAGACTGAGAGATAAATATGAATGTTAATTTCAAAGCTGCAAAAATAATCGATCTAAAGGCTGCCTACTGTTTATGCATGTTTACTTCTGAAATTCCAGTTAATTCATGGAAGCTCAGAAATATCTCTTAAAGGTAGAGTATTTCAAAATAATGTACCCTTGTGTCTAAAATAAAAGTTTAAACTGTGAGAAATCCCTTCTAGGTTAGTCACCAGTTTTTTTCTGCAGGGAGACGACATGTGTTTAACTTGGAGCAAAAAAGTGTGTTTTTCAAAAGCGAAGAACTCATCTCAGCTAATGTGGATCTGAGAATACACAGTCCCGTTTCAACAGTGCCCAAAGGTCATTACTGCAGCTCATCAGTGAGAAAAATAACACATTAAGTTGCTTTACTTTTACAAAGTAGTAGCCTCGAAAGTTTTCAAGTTGGAAACAACGTACAGTAAAGCTTCCACTGCATAAAGTAAAAATACTGACTTGCTATCATTTTAATTACAATAAAGTGGATGCACTTCAATGACCTAATAGTCAGTATAACATTTCTGCATTTAATCTACGAACACATAGGCAGATTATATGAACATACTCTACTATAAGTACTTATATGCTATTTTATTGAATTGGACACTTACATTAAATCATGTTTTCAACAATATTTAAAGTATAATTTTCACATGTTCCACTGGCAGATTTTTTGCTTAATTCAATATATTTTTTGTTTGATTCAAGTAAAAAAATCTGCCTATGGAACAAGTGAAAGTTTTCTTGGTAAGATTTCTTGAAGTAAGATTTTCCAGATCTATTGTCTATAAATAAGTTCTTATATCTTAATTACAAGTTACTCTTTAGGTGATTATGTCTTATTTTAAGTGTGATGAGATATTTTG
>JAPQRP010000030.1:15276099-15295824 GCA_037367295.1 Apogon hyalosoma
AGTACTTGAGTAATTTTTTCATTAAGTACTTTTTTACTTTTACTTGAGTAATTATTTGGATGACTACTTTTTACTTGAGCTTGAGTAATATTTTTCTAAAGTAACAGTACTTTTACTTGAGTATAATTTTTAGCTACTCGACCCATCTCTGCCTAAGAAGCACATGTGTAGCTAAAATAAGACAATGTCAACCAAAAATATAAAAGGATTAACCTTAGGAATAGTTTTCATAGTTGTTTTTATTACTTTATTTTTTTTAAAAACTGTAGGTAAATCATGATGTTAAGAAGTAGCATCTTCAGGGGTTGAAAAGTGAAGCCAATGTAAAATAAATCTGCAGTAACTTGAATGTCCACTAGAGGCTAATTCAGGAATTTGGAGCTCCTGAGTAACACAAACAAGATTCTGTCATGATTATCAGTACTTAATAATAATAACTAGTGAAACTTGTTGGCATTCATTTATAGAAAAGCTTGAAGATGTGGTGCTATAAATGTCATTTTCAGGGTCAAACAGTATAACAGAGACTGTACATGCATTTATAGTACCTTCGCCCTTTACTGAGGCACCAGTAGGGCTCAGAGGGGTCTAAATGCATTTATTTAGCTAAAATACATTCATTGCCCTTTTTCATAGTCAATTTTTACCTACAGTACATTGTGAACTTCACTCATTCATTCACTTTCTGAACCCACTTTATCGTCACTACTGTCACGGGGGGTGCTGGAGCCTATCCCACCTACTTATGGATGAAGGCGGGGTACACCCTGGACGAGTCACCAGTTTATCGCAGGACTGACATATAGAGACAAACAACCAATCACTCACACATTCACACTCACACCTACGGGCAATTTTGAGTTTCAATTTGTCAAATTCTCAAGGGCTATAAAGGTAAAATGATCTTTAAGTGACTTAAGAAATTGAATGTAGATTAATTTGTGCTTTATTTGCTGCAATTTAAGGTAATTCAAAGGATTAGGAGTAGGAGAAGCATAAATAAACCTCTGGCTTCTGCTTCTTTTTCGGTTACTAATTGTGTCAATTGTATGTTCTTTATATGTATGTGGTTTTCAATCAATCAGTCAGCGTTTATTTAAATAGCACGTTACAACAACATAATGAAGACCTAAGTGCTTTACATTTGAAGCATGATTAAATTATAAGATTGTACAGTTTAATCAAATACCATAAATATGCATGAAACAGTAAGACACAACACACAGTGATACAAACGACCACAGCTTAAAACCTCATAGTGGCTCAGTTACATGTTTTGAACGTAACTGAAATAAAAGTATTCATTCATTTTAGGTTGACCTGTTAACCTATCAGTGCATGTCTGTGAATGGTGGGAGGAAGCTGGAGAGAACCCACACAAACACAGGGAGAACATGCAAACTCCACACAGAAAGGTCCACAGTTGGAATCGAACCCAGGACCTTCTTGCTGTGAGGTAACAGTGCACCACTGTGTAATGGACCCACTAAGTGAATTCAAGTGTCTTCAATACTATTTAACTCCTGCTCTATTTAGGACAGTGCATCACTTCACTTCCTGTTCAACTGTGCGTTGACGTAAATCATTATTTTATTTACCTTCCTATGGAACGGACAGCAAAGATAAAGGGTTGACAAAGTAAATATGATGTATCAAGATGTGAAACACCTCACAGAAGCCTTATTCTAAAGGAGGCTAATCAGTAAAGGTCTGGTTTGGCAGATGCAGTGGTAACTAACAGTAGCTCAGGTATCCATAATTAGTGTGTTTAAATACAAACACAACCAAACACAACTGTGTGTGTTCACATTTATTAAAGAGCTAAAATTGCTTCATGGCGTTTCATTTTACAGTTAGTGGATGCAGACGGTTTTCTTGATAAGTTTTAGTTTCACACCTCTCTTCTCCAGCACCACTCTGTTCATCCAAATATGGCAAAAACAACATGACAATGACTACATTGCACATCTCTAGGTCTCAAAACTGCAAAAAAAAAAAAAAAAAAAAAATCAGCAAATTAGCACAACATCTTCAAGTGTTCGTCCACTATTTATATAGAGTTCATGGATTCTATGCAACAAAATACCAATGATGTTGTGTGTTAAAAAGCCCATCTATTGTGCAAACTGGAATGGACTAAGATCCCTATCACTGTTTGTGTGCAGCACAGTTTATCTCTGGAGGCGGTAGGAAGATAGAGTGTAGGAGCAGATGGAGTCGCATCACCGACGGAGCAGCGGTATCAAGTACAGATCTGTTAGTATAGTTAAATATTTTGTTTATCAGCGCTTATTCACGTCACAGTGGGATGTGTACAAGTGTTTTACTTTAAGTAGTTGATGATCAAATATTAGCAGTGTTAAAGTATGTGCTCAGTTGTGTTGGTAACTGGGGTTGACATAAGTAGAAGTGAATCGTGTGTCTTGCTTTTCTTTTCCATGGGGGTGTGCACTTATTGCCATGCAACTTTGCAACCCTGCACATTTTAAACACATATACAAACAATACATAGTTTGGTAATGTGAGAAATACTATAACATCCTGTAGATCATTGCTGCATAGGGTGTATCTGGATGGGGAGTATGAGTATTTTGGGTCCAAGCTCAAAGGGGTAGACGTGTATTGTTTTACATTTTATTATTATTACCCCGCCCCCCCGAATGGGAGGCAAGGGGTACTGTTTTTGGTTCGGTTTGTTTGTTTGTTAACGCTTTAGCAGAAAAACTATTGGTTTGATTCATACAAAAGTTGGTTATAGATTGCCAGTGACCCAGAATAAATGTCATTACATTTTGGGAAAAGTAGTTTAAAGTTACATTTTTTTTATGAATTTTTAAAATGTTTTTTTTTTTCTCCCATTTACTTATAATGGGTGAAATTTCAAATGTCTACAAAAGCATCAATTTTATCTCAATTTACTTCAGACTTGGCACATATATAGAGGCAGTTGATATACTGACATCAGCACATGCATAGACACGATGACATCAGCTGGATCGATGCTAAAATGCTACAATATGTGCGAGGGGCGGGGTTTGTTGTGCCTGGCACCACTTGTTTTTGTTGCCTTCATTACTGGTTGTATTATTTTGGGTTTATTAAAGACACAGAAAGAACAGAATATGTATGCTTTCTCTTTACTTAAAACTGCAAAGCTGCAGGAATCAAAATCAAAAGGGAAAATCACCAGTACTTAAATATTCACATGTTCGTACTGCAGTGCTCTCCTTCAGGCCCAAATAAAAAGATGACTGCAATGTCCACATTAATCATAATATTTTTTCTAAATTGGCATTTTCTTCCGCTGTTTGATTTGGGAAGTTCTTTATCTCAGTACACACTCGAATGCTAAAAGACTAAACACAAGTACTCTGACAAACTTGTTTCTGGCTTTAAACTGTGGATGCTGTAGGCTCCAGACAGTGAAACTAAGTGTTTAGGTGAAACCAGAGTTCTTTGGACATCAACCTTGACCTTCATTTTCAAGGTCTAATCAGGGCTGATTGGTCAAATTTGGCCTTCAGCAACACTGTCCACATGATTACCCATCATCCAATCTCTTTTGTATTTGGTATTTAGGTGCAGCTTGGGAAGCTTTCAGATGACCTCTTTGGGTGTCGACCTTATCCTTTATTTTCATGGTCAAATTGGGGTCGATGCACCAAATTTAACTGTCAACATGATTGCTCTTTACTAAATCATTAAATCTTCATCACCAGTTGATGCGTCAAGGTTGGACGGCAATGGTGACGTACATTTTTCAGGTCGCTCTGGGTCAGTGCATGGTCATGGGGGCAGACAGGAGAAGCTAGCACACATGAGATGAAGAGGTAGTGAGAAACGATGGGGGAGCAACAGGGGTATAGGGAAATGGTTCTGTGAATGCATCGAGTTTTTGGAAATCTTTACTTTGGACGTCATCTCAGAAAATCTCCATTTCAGTAACAGAAAACATGGTTTATCTATGGAGAAGAGCCCCAAATGCAGAGAAAAATGTTAGTTTGGCTAAATATTCCTGCTGGTGTGGACAGGGCATGAATATAAATATCAATGACCTGACACAGTTTTATACTACTGCGGAAAAGTGAAGAGTCTTTTCCAAGTTTCTATGTCAATCCCAGAATAGAGCAGTCTGAGGAAATCTGATCAGGGACCAGTAATTACAGTTGTCCATCATGGATATTTAACCCCTGCCTGTCTGAAATCACCTGTGATTTGCTGAAGTCAGTCAAGGACATTTACTAGCTACTGAAAAAAAAAACTTTACAGAAGATGGTCGAATCATAGTTTCTTGTAATTACAGAGTTTTTTACTCAGTAATGCAAAAAACATGAAGCAATGTAGCCTTAAATTAATTTATATATTGTGTTTAAATCCTCAGTCTGCACACTATTGGTCACTGTCTACCAGGGAGTTTTTTGCTCTTCTTTTTTATGCCTTTTATGCTGTTTTTTCCTTCCAAATACAGCGGTACCTTGACTTACGAGTCCACCAACGTCTGAGTTTTCCGAGTTACGAGCCATCACTCGGTCAATTTTTTTGCTTTGAGTTGTGAGCCAAACTCTGAGTTACAAACAAGCTTCAGACACGCCGCTAGTTGTCGTAGCCAATAAAAAGAAAAATGTTGGAGGACAGCTAGTAGTTATTGTGGTGGTGGATCCTCCATGTCTCTGATCACCATGGCGTCTGGAGGAGTACTGACGGGTTCCTCCTGTCAACCTCATTTTTATATATCCTACCAGCCTCTTTCATTCCTCTAATGTGGCTCCTTGTGGCTTTGGAAAATTAATAAGTATTTAATTTACTTTATTTTATTTTGTTAGTTTTTTTTAATGTAATTCTAAATTCGAAGATAAAATACGTCTATGATCAAATACGTCTACATACGTCAACATAAGTTACACATAGGTTCAAAGCACATTACTCATAAGTAGAAATAACTTTTGGATATGCTAGACATTATCTCCACATATTTCGACTTATGAGGCTGGAACGCATTAATGGCATTTCAGTTCATTTCGATTAGGTGGTGTAACGGTGCACTTGTTTGTACCGAACCATTTCCGTTCTGGGCCTTTGATATAATACAGAGGTGTAATGAACGAATACATGTAGCCTATGTGAAGAACATAAACACTCTAATTGTCAACACTACTGCAATAAAAACAAACAAAACAAAACAGGACAACAGAGAGTATAACAGAGGCACAGAAGCCAGGTCAGACGTTCGAAGCATGTTAAGTTTCACTTTCAGTTTTCGTTATGTTGCAGCTTTGTGGCACAAAAGAGTCCACAGGTTTCTTTATCGCAAAAGGTGTTTATTTTTAGCTCAAATTGGCAAAATCCAGTGAACCTGCTCCTCTTCTCCTTCATCGTGCCTCTGCTGTGGTGTTACTGTGAGGTCACGTTCACAGCACCTCAGGGAATACTGTGAGGCATTCAAAAAAAGTATTACAGTTTGCCATAAACAAACACTGAACATTAAAAAATACAAGAATACATAACATGTAGGGTGCCCGTTAATACACAAATGACTGAACACAATTTAATAGAAATGGGTAGTTACAGAGCCCCCACCCCCCACCCCCCCACACACACACTGGTCTCCTTCACTGTACTGAAAACATATTGAAAATGTACTGAACTGAAGACCCGTGCTGAAAACGTACAGAACCCAGATTTTTTCAGTACCGTTACACCCCTAATTTCGATGGGGAAAAGTGATTTGATATACAAGCAAACTGAGTTGCGAGCTTGGTCACGGAACAAATTAAACTTGTAGGTCAAGGTAACACTGTATTACTAAATCATACACAGTCTATATGTCTTTTTCATGTTTAGCTTGTTAATAGATGAATGCTGGCTGAAGTCAAAAAAGGTCAACGCTTGAAACAACAGCACAGGTTCCGAGATTGATCTGAAAGTGGTTTTCATCCACTCTGTTCTTTGTCAAAGGGCCAACAGAGAGTGCTTCTATTTCCGTCACCCACAGGTCAAATGAGTTCGCTCTCCTTTCCCCTTATTTAACAGTGACCAGACGGACCAGCCTCCTCTTTGGCTCCTCTCTGAGCTCTTCTTCTCCTCTGCAACTAGGAAACGCAAATAGTCTCTCGGCTATTTTCGTTTCAGCAAGACAGGAAGACAAAAACAGAGACGCTACTTTAGGTGTTCTGCTTTAAGTTTGGAAACTGACGAGGCGAGGCGAAAACACAACTGAAAGAGGAGAGGCAAAGACTGGAGAGATGAATGCCATAAAGTGAAATCAGATAGTAAATCTAAAGACTAAGTCCATTAGGTTAGAGTTTCCTACTTTGGATGCCAGCAGCAAATCAGAGGGTTTAAGCATCAGGGTTGTTCTACTCATGTAGCTGGCTCGTTAGAGGGGTATCGATCACACTTCTCATTAGTACACCTGTCATGAACGGGTAATTTGTTCCCACACTGAGTCAAAATTGAATTTCCTCATTGCTTTCCTGACCTTAGTTCATCCCAGCAACAAAGGGCTATAAACCAGTGCGTCCTGTGGGCTGCACTTCCTGTTTTGAGCTCCATTAGCGTGACCCCCTTCATCTCAGTGCGACCATGCGCAACGCAGAATTACACACCAATCACTATTACAAGTACACACTTCATTTCTAACCTGAGCAGATCTGCTGAGACATGTAAATGTCATCTGTTAATGGGAGAGAAAAAAAAACAAACAAACATCAATAACTGTTGATATTAACCGATTAGGGCTAATGATCGGAGGGGAAAATTGAACTGAAGATGCAAAATACAGCAACTATCCTGAATTCTCCCCATTGCATAATAAATAACACGTCAAAACTTTTCTACACAACTGATATTAATTTTAATGAGGGTGAGTGTTAGTGTAAATATGGCCTTTTGCAGAGAGCATTGGAATTAGTTTTTATTTTAATGCTACTTTGCTAAAGAGCATGTACATCCATTATATAATAATTCCTCATGCTCTGGTTTGTTAGCTATTATGAGAAGTGAAAACAGAATTTGTATCTTGAATATTCATTAAACCCATGTTCTAATCTCTATTTTAATAATAATTAATGGTCTACAGTAATATCTTTAATGTTATATTGTGTTTTCATTGTTCAAACAAAGAAATCCATTTCCTGTTTCTTGCTTGTCCTCTACAGTGCAGTGAGAAGAAAGAAAGCAATTGTAATTGCAGATCAGGATTGTGATTAAAAAGAGTTCATGTTACAATCTTTTAGGTCACATTGCTCACCTATAATTAAACCTCTCTATTGTAGATGGGTACAAACTAATTAAAAACACACAAAACATATAATATGCTGCTAGACTCACCCTTCATCGTTCTTTTCTACAGGGTAACAAGGGACTGGTATATAATCTGGTTCATTTTAGGAGAAAAATGCGTGTTTTACGGAAACCAACACTGTATTCTCAGTTAATACATAATAATGATGGGAACAGTTATGATACAAGACTCCTATGTTGGTTTATTTATTATTGGTTATTGTCAATGATGAAATGTTTGAGGATCTCGTTTTGGTTGTTTTGGTGTATGAACTAATATTACTATGTTTTTTATTTATTACTTTTTCGTTGTCCATAATGTGTGAATGTCTTGTTTGTTTTTATGTGAACTCCAGGATGTGAAGTCGTTCCGGTGTTAATAATTAATGGGAATCTTATTGAAATAAATAAATAAATACGTAATTGCCCTTTGATCCAGTCACTCAGACTGAAGCAAAAGACCTATAAATATGAAATGCAGGACACATATAATCATGGAAGGCCAGGAAACTGTAAACAATTGTGTGAATTTCTTCAGCACACTAATAAGAAAAGACTCAAAACACATAAAAAATCCCCCTCAGCTGCTGTCAGGAGCCTAAGGCGGATAAGCCAATATTCTCCCCATGTAAACTGTCATAAAGTCAATGACCTAAATAGACCTGAGGCACTGTTGCACGCTATGGATGGAATCAGGCTGGGTGTTGTGGAGGAGGTCGCATGCAGCCTGAATTCCCTGTGAGAGCTTTGTCCTCTTCAAGGTTGGTAAGTGCGTGTGTGTGTGTGTGTTATGTGATGATATGTGGAGATCTACACGGGAAACCCAGTGGCTTCAACAGTGGTGCAGGCATCTGTGACTAAAGCACAGGGCTGTTAAACGGCATGTCACGTCTTCTGATGCCAACATCCTGTGGATATGTGCAGCCACAAACTGCCCAACAGGGGGAATTAATTCCAGGACATGCACCGTGGAAGCTTTATCAATTCAAACCTGCTGCCCAAAGCCCACGCAGAACCAGGCGCAGTCTGCGGTCGCGTTGTTTCCACCATCTCTGCTTTCGGGTCAAGTAATCAGTGCCGAGGAGACTCCAGGAAAATACATGAATTAATAATCACTTTTGGGAATGTAGTTTGAGTTGAGGGGCGAAAACGGAGGCAATGCACCCAGCACTTTTTAACCCATAAAGACCAGAACCAAAATCATCTACTGATCTAAAATATTCAGTACCTACTGATCCACTAATCCCTTTTTTCCATCTACATATATATCAAACAGTTGTGTGAGGGTTTTTCAACCAAAAAGTTGATATGATTCTGCCTGTACGGACTAGAACTGATTGTTATTTATATTTAAAAGGAGTAAATACATTACATTGCTACCGCAGGGTGTTTATCAGAAATATTAGTTTGACATTTCAATGAAATTCAGACAGTGAGATAGAAGAGAGCTGCTTATTGTGTGTGTGTGTGTGTGTGTGTGTGTGTGTGTGTGTGTCCCAGGGGGAGGCAAGGGGTGTTATTTTTGGTTCAGTTTGTTTCTTTGTTTGATTGTTTACACTGTAGCAGCAAAATTATTAGCTGCATTCATACAACATTGGGTTTATACATTGCCAGTGACCCAGATCTGATTATATTTTGGGAAAAGTAGGTCAAAGTTTAAAATTTTTATGAATTTTCAAAATCTTTTTTTTCCCATTTACTTATAATCAGCAAAATTTCAAACATCTGTGGCAGCAAAAGTATTGGCTGAATTCATAACAAATTTGGTTTATAGATTACCAGTGACCCAGAAAAGATGTCATTACATTTTGGGAAAAGTAAGTCAAAGTTTCAATTTTGTATGAATTTTTAAAATCTTTTCTCTTCTCCCATTTACTTAAAATGGGCAAAATTCCAAATGTCTATAAAGACATCAATTTTGTTTCAATTTACTTCAAACTTGACACATATATAGAGGCAATTGATATGCTGACATCAGTACACGCACAGACATGATGACATCAGCTGGATCGATGCCAAAATAAACTACAATACATGCGAGGGGCGGGGTTTATTGTGCCTGGAACCACTTGTTAGAGATGAGATGGAAAAATAAGATATTTGTTTGCACAATGACCAATGCAAAGCTGCTTTTAGATTTGGGGCATTTTAGTTTCAGAGGGTTTTTCTCTACCATAAATGACAAACAATTATAACCACATGGATCTGCATTCTGTATTTATTGTCAATTAATCTAATATAATGATAATAAAGTTTAATAAATCTTCACCTATAAAGAACAAAACATCCACCAGTGACCAAAACTATCGAGTCATGTAAAATATTTAATACCTTTTGATCCACTAATCCTATCAATACATGTTAATAATTGGTGTAAAATGCAGTTTCTCATCTTTTCATAGTCATCAGACATGACCCATTTGGACGTTCAGAGGTGCCGTAGTTACCGTGGAAACACCATCATCTTCTACAACATCGATTCACCACTAAAACCCATGGAGTTTGATAAATAGTGGATGGAGACACTTGTTTTATGTTCAGTTAATGATACATTGGGATGAAAATGTCAGTTCTTCTTCAGTTTTCTCTATTTCTGGTATAAAACCCTCAACTTTAATCTGAGTTTTTATGAACATCTATATGATTGGTACATTAAATACTGAAAAATACCTGATTTTTACTGAAAAAAAGGAAATACAAAGGATTATTTTATAATAAATGCTGACAAATCACTTGAGAAATGTGAAATATGCAGAAAAAATCTGAAGTAGCACTGGGTCTTTATGGGTTAAACTCGAAGGACGCCTTTACTTTGAAATCAGTCCACGTCAACAGCCTTTAGTTTCCTACTGACTACTGACCACAACCAACTCTGCAATGTTAGAATTTCTCGTTGCGTACCGTTCCTCATTCCATCATCATTATTACCCAATTTTGAGCATTAGTGTTAAATTTATGCAGCACTTTAATATGATGACTGCGCAATTTGATTTGTTAAGTGAATGCAATTAATTTGCTAAAGTAACAGTTATATCACTTTTGTACGGCGTTGCCTAAAGTCAGATCAGATGGGCTCAAGCACAGTTTCATCATACCAATTAGTACGGGCTGGCTGTTTGATAGTAATTCAACTGTAGTCAAAAGGCAGGGGCTGTGGTGGCTCTGAGGCAGCATCCTGAAATGTGGACGTTTTCCAGCCTTTCTTCCTCTTCCTTTATTTTTTCCTTTTTCCTTTAATGCAGATTCAGAAGAGCTTGTGTTTGGAGAATTGAAAAAGTCTTGCTGAACTGGACTCGTTTAGGGGTCGTTTTCCCGCTTGGTTCAGTCGGTTTGGGTGAGTATAATGAATCCAGATCAGGCCCGGTATTAGATCAGAAGACTGCGTTCTAAATATGTGGAAAATCTAATTTTGTTAAATGCATCTAACAGAATAAAAACACACACTCGGTTCTACTTTTTGAATTGGCAGAGGCTATATTATGGGTCAAAACTGTTTAGAAGTTATGCCATTGCAGTTATTTACCACATTTACAAGCTAGATTTTATGTGTTTTATATTATGTTTATGTAATTGTATGTTTAATCTTAACCTTGAAAACATACAAGTATTTTTCTCTACGTTTAACCTTTCCATTGAATTGCCACTATTTATCATATCCTCTGCATTTTGCATTTTTCAGTGAAAATCACGTATTGTCCAATAATAAATGTCCTGATTATGTAGATCAGATCATAAAAACTAAGTGTAAATTCAAAGGTTATTACATCAAAACACTGAAAACGGAAGAAAACCAAAAAATATCATTAATTGAATATAAAAACAAGCATCTACAACTGCTGTCATTTACCAAACTACACGGGTTTCACTGGTGAATCAATGTTGCAGAAGAAGCCGGTGTTTCTGCGTTCACTACAGACAGGGGTAGTTGTTTGTTTACCTGCTTTACTAGTTTCAGCTACTTCCTGTAGACCTTTGTCATAAGCGTCACATGATCTGTCTGATAAATGAATTACCTACAATAGTTCCATTTGGAAGACAGTATGAACCTTTACCAGACATCTATATTTATTATATCTGATGCCATTGAAAAGCTTAGAAACTGCATTTTACCTGACTTATTTCAATGTATTGATAGGATTAGTGGTTCAGAAGTTATTAAACATTTTAGATCAGTGGAGGCATTTGGTCATTGGCAGTTTTTTTTTTTTAAGCCTTTACGGGTTAAAAACGGACACAGTTTACATCAGATTTTGTCCCCTTGAGCTGCTCTTTAACTGTTACAATCAATATTTCAATAAAGTACAATGTATGTAATGTATGTCATGTACAACAGAATATCCCCCAAAGGAAACAGTATGATTAAACAGGCAGAGCTGTATTTAGAATAAACTGTCAGTCTTCGTATTGGATATCTAAATTAAATTATGTGATATGCAGATAGAAGCTGAATATAAACTATATACTAAAAGTATCTTTATTTAGAAAAACTTGAAGATTTGTATACAGTCTGGTGAGTTTTCAAAGCTTGATGAGGGTATTCATTTAAAGGGGCTGTTGTGACTAAAAGGAGCTTCTGTGTGCAGCTTTTTTAAACGAGCTCTTGTTTTATCGCTTGTTTCTAGAGCACAGTCTGCTGGAAGAGGCCGGCTGGCTGTTTGTTGAGACTACACTGTAACAGTTTGTTGATTCTCAGCTCAGCTCAGCACAGGCACGGCCACGCTTAGCTGCAGCAAAACATCAGGAAAAAGGCTCAATTAGATTTCTTTCCTTTAAAATTGTTTCTAATGAGATTGAAATCAAAGCCTGCCCTCAGCTAAATGAGCCCATCTGAATTTTCTGTCTCACTAATCCTCTACAATGCGCACATGTTTTATGCATGTTGTGTGAAATGCACTGCATCTGAGGGGCAAAGGCAACCTCAAAGAGTAAGGGAATTCAACAACACACGAGGATGTGTGGCGCACTCACTTGTTTTGGTGCTTTGAGCCCTGCAAATGTGCATGGTACTGTGCCACCGAGTTCAGTGTGACGCTGCAGACTTCACAGGTGTAGCTCCGCTTCAGGCCTGGAATCAAACAGATTAAACAGATTAAGTCAACAGATGCAGCAAATACACTTCAGAAACGTTTTATCCGTGGTCAGATTTGTGAGTAAAAACAAAATAAAAGTACAATTTCCTGGTGTATTTCAGTGCCGGGGTGAAGATATTTCATCAGTTGACAGGGACTGCTTGGCAAGTCAATAGAAGTACGAGAAAACGAAATGTCCAAAAAGGTAAAAAAAAAAAAAATACCAGCAAGAATACCAGCCTGTCGATAGATATAAGAACTACTGTTTTCACAACAAACTGTCCAGTGAATGATGATCACATGCACTTTATCAAATCAAATCAAGTCAAATTTGATTTATATAGCGCCAAATCATAACAAAAGTTATCTCATGACACTTTACACATAGAGATGGTCTAATGGATGCACATGGATGCACAGCAAAGTGCACTACAACTGTTAAAAACTACATAGAACAGCTGTTACTAGTATAACTACTAATAACTAGAACAAATGTCCATAATTGTTAATACTGCTACTCCAAATACTAACAGTGGATATACTACTATTGCAGCTGTTAGTACCAATAATAGAAACCTCTACCATCTTTGGAACTACAGAATAAACACTATCACAACTATATGGATAAATGAGTGATGATGATGAAGGTATATGCCTCCACTGTCGAGTGTTTCATGAATTAGTGCCTCTAAAAGTCCAATCATACTCTTTATTATCATATGGTTTTATGCTGCCATTGACTATAAACAAGTTCAATCATTCAGACGTTAGAGAACTGTCACTTCTGTCCATCCACCTGATCCATGTGCATGCATAAGCAAAATTACATGAATGACATTTTTTCAATAATGGCAAATCAAGAAACAGATTGGTCTAAATTTAGGCCCTGTCCATATGAAGATGGTTTTGGTCGTATCTGCAAACGTTTTGTATCAGATAGGCCTTTCATCCACAGGAAAGCAGCATTTTCAGTCACTGAAACCGCAACTTTTTGAAACCGGGTCCCAGAGTGGATAAATTGGAAAACGACGGTTTTGCGTCTTTGTCTGTACGAAGAAACCGCAACTTTTCTAAAACGATGATGTCCTAGCCCCTCATAGCCCCACCTCTCTAACCTTTCACCCTTGAAGCACGACACTACTTCACAACAACAACAATGGAGGACGACCGAGAAATGCTTGTGCTACAGCAGCAATTGAGTTTATTGGAAAGATTGCGTCCAAATCTTCAGCTACTCTTTCATTACAATAAGCAACAAACAACCACAGCAACGATATTCGTGACATGCTCTTGGATCTACCCCAGAGAGGGACAACCAGAAGGGCAATAAAGAGGAAATATTGAATCAGACCCGGTAGAACCAAGCAAGCTTTATGCGCATGCTCTACGTCTTCTTCTCTGTTTATTGGGAGAGCATCACAACGCCACATACAGGCCTGGCATTTGGACTACACCCTTTTCAGTGGTTTCGTGCCATTTATGACAAGAGCCTATGTAACTCAAAACTAATAAAAAAGTAATACACTAGTCATGTAACGCATTACAATTCTGAGACAGTAATATTATAAGGTAAGGAATTACTTTCAAATAACAGTAACAAGTAATCTGTAATGTATTAGTTTGGAAGTAACTTGCACAACACTGCAGTTCAGAAAACAGATGGATGCATGTTTTAAGGCACTGTTCACAAAAAGCAGACTTTAAAGTAGGTACAATATATCATATTATATACTCACTCAACACTCAAAGGCTTAGGTCTTTTATTGGAAAGTAATCAAACAGTCCTAAGTGGGTGTATTTTGAAAAGTTCAAGGCCTCTTGATTATCTCTTCTTTTTTTTTTTTTGTCTCTCCAAACTAGGGGTGTGCCAATACATTGATTATTAGATTCATTGTGATGTGACACATGACGATTCGATAACGATTCATACATTTTCAAAAACGATTATTTTTCATAATTACTAAATGACAGGAACACAACCACAGCACACAGCAGGGAACAGATTAAGGAACGGACCAGAGGAACACAGTAAAACCAACTCTAACTGTTTGGATACAGTTACAGGGCGTCAGATTCACCAACGGGTTTAAAAGCTAGTGTTTGGAAGCAGGGCTGTCGTACTCTGATACAGACGCCAGAGCACAGATGTAAACTTCTGAACTGAAAGTATTTTGCCCAGAAAGCAGTTCCCGAACTGTACAATGAAACCGAAACCAAAGTAGTGGAATCACTGAGGAAAACATGTAGGATAATTCCAACATGTGACGCATGCTTTGACTGTGGATAGAGAAATATTTCCTTTGTTGTGAGATTTATGCTGCTCATGGAGGATTTTGTTTGGATATCATTTATTAAGACTGAATAAGCTAGCGCTTGTGTTGGTTCAGACTGAATTAGCTGTTTTCTACAGTTTTCTACAGAAGCATGTTTGTGTGGAGAGTCTGAGAGTTTGAGTGGGTTCCTGGGGAGCTTTTGAGGGGCCAGAAAAAACAAAATAAGCAATTATTGTTGTTATTATTATTATTATTATTATTATTATTATTGTTATCATTATTATCATTATTTTTTATTATTATTATTATTATTATTATTTTAAAATATGTGAAAAACATTTTTGAAATAAGTCTTATTTATTTCTAAAGACTCTTTGTTATTTGTTTTCTTAAAAAAATGTTGTTTTTTTTGTACTGTTAATAGGTATATATTTTTGAAAAGTATTGCTTTAGATACAGCAAATGTTTTGGAGGTAACTGGAAATCTGTATTTGTGAATAAGACCAGTTTTTGCTGTAAATGCCATTGCTACCTTTGTCCTCTTGGTTCCCTGATGGAAAATATGTTGGATCTTTCAGTGGTTTGGCACAAAAGATAATGGAGGTAAATGTGTTTGATTACTTGAATTTATAGATACTGACAAATATACCTCGTTTAAAAGTATGAAGCAGCCACAGAGGGAGAAAAAAATCCTGCATGGGGAAAAAAGATACATCGAAAATCGTTATAATTGTAATAATCGATAATATTGTGATAATTGTTGATTAATCGAATCATAGCACCCTGAAACGTACTCAAATCAAATCATGAGGTGCCTTAGATGGCACACCCCTACTGCAAACATGCAACGTGAGTCAAATCACCCTCCTGTGTTACTAAGTAATGGCCTCCCACAGCTATTATCTTATTACGACTGTTGAACTTGACGAAGGCTTGAAGCCCAAATACATGATCTAATAAATGACAAATGCATTTGGAGGGAAAGGTTTTTCTCTTCTCAAATGGATATAGATATTTCAATAATACTGTAATATTAAAAAGTAGCTTCCCACCATGGATAAATGCAATGAAACTAGAAGTCAGTGCAGAACAGTTATAAGATTAAGTGATCAACACATTCACACCTGATGCCCTGAGGTGTCTCAACAGTATATTGCATCAACGAAATGAAATAAGAAATCTTTTTCTTTTTTTTTAATCAAGCATTAACAGGTCCTCGGTGATTGTATGATAATGGTTATGGAGAGTCAGCGCCCTGTTGCTGCAAATTATGAGCACCCTGTGTAATTGCTGTCATGTCACACTAATCTTATTGTGGTTTGAAGAATAGCTGTCTTGATTGCCTCGCTCTCACAATTGAGTTAACTCCTTCATAAATATGTCTCGGAGCAAAAGGCCAAGAGAAAATAAATGCCACCCCGCGCTCATCGAATCACATTTCCATAACGTCTTCAATCAGATTGTACCTGTGAATGATCATTTTAGGCTCAAATGGCAGCATCTGAGCTGCCGAAACCTAAACCTGGAAAGCAGAGACAGTTCCATGACGGTGACAGGTGATGTTGAAAAGTCTAATGACTTACTTTTTAGATGTTGATGTCAGGTGTTTGCTTTGTAACATTTTGATGGCAGGCAATATTCCTGAGAGTAGGAGGCAAATGTCTCCATTCTACTTCTGTCTCGATAAGCTGTACAATAACTGCCCTGTCAAACGGCAGCCAGCAGGACTGAGATTTCAATTTTGTGTGAGTGTCCCCAGACGCAGGCATGAGCTGACATTAAAGTTCTGCAGCAGGCTGTGAGGGTCTGCACTGCAGTGGCCCTTTGACAGCTTGCCTCTCAAACAGTTTTTGAAAGGGTAAAAGATTATTGAGGCGCTCCGGTATCCATCACTGCCAGACACCTGCGGCTCGTCCGCCTTGGCGCCAGCCTGCATGAGCGATGAAGCGCCAGGAGCCTTTGGGGCCTCGGCAGGGCTCCCTCTTTATCAGATGTACTTCTACTGTACCTTGTGAGGCATTGCCGGTGACTCATAGGAGGCTCGTTTGTTTGGGTTAGCCAAAAAAGGTGAGAATCTCATGAGAGCACAAGAAAAATGTGCTCTGCAGTCTCATTTATTTGGGTTAAGTTGGAATTTTGTTAGCAAAGTAACAGGTTGTGCTGCTGATTCATGCAGAGGAAAATGCTGGCTGAGCTTATCTTACATCTTCATTCAGTGGCAGAATGTAACGATGTACTTTTACTCAAGTACTTGACTCCAACTTTGAGGAGAAGTACGATTCAGAGGCAGACTTTTGTTGGACAAACTTAGTTACGTTTCACATGACCTTTTCTGTCCAGTACAAGCCACATAGCTCCAAATATGTTATTTTTTTCATATGTTTGTGATAAACTACAAGATTTTGCACTCCACTATGGCTGGAGAAAATTATTCTACTCCATTTCCAAAGCTGCTGAAAAGGCCAATTCATAAAGATCTATGGCAGGGGTCACCAATTCTGGTCCTCGAGGGCCGGTATCCTGCATGTTTTAGACGTTTCCCTCTTCCAGCTCACCTGATGGTTGTTATCAGGCTTCTGCAGAGTTTGATGATAGGCTTATTTGAATCAGGTGTGATGGAAGAAGGATACATTAAGGGTGCTTTCACACCACTAGTTCGATTATTTGGTCCGCACCAGGCAATAAAACCGTTCTTCTGTAGCAAACAGACTCCAGTGTGGTCCGCTTTCACACCTGCAAATGAACCAAAATTGGTCCGATTGACGTTTCATCAGTGTTTATCTTCCAGTAGAAAAAAGCGCCAATTCTAACTCACTATGGAGCAACACATTCGCACATTGGTACTTGCTCTGATCTTTGTGCATTACATTCTCTGTATTGGCCATTTTTGGCCAAATATCCAATTGGAGAATGAGTCGCGGCTGCGTCTGGAGAATAATCTGCTGATGCACTGGAGTCGCTGAAGGCGTATAGTGCGTCATTTCAGGCAGAGGAGACGTACTATTTTCATGAATGTGCTCATGCTGACCTGACCTGACCCATGATGCATTTGGAATAGTTCGTTTGGACCTACTGTCTAAGGTTTGGACTCGAGTTCACGTTTTCACCAGAGGGACTGCACCAGAGTTTGGCATTCAGTGCAGAGTCAAGCGGACCGAGACCACCCCTTTTTGGAGGTCTGGGTCTGCTTGATTTAGTGTGGATCCGAGTGCGATTGATGCTTTCATACCAACGAAAACAAACCGAACTAAGAGCTTTTGGTTCAAATGGAACCAAGTGCTGTTGGTGTGAAAGCACCCTAAAACATGCAGGATACTGGCCCTCAAGGACCAGGATTGGTGGCCCTTTATCTAAGGGTCTTACAGGAGCGTGGCGCTATAAACATATGATCTTTCAATGTGTTGCTGTACATTAAACCACTAACACAATTTAAACTAGGTCACATATTCATATATAATGGACAGATTTTAAGTGTTGAATGCTTGACTTTTACTTGTGATGGTGGTATTAACACTGTGACCAAAAGCTCTATTGACTGATAGGTTTTGGTGTTACTGAACAGAAAATGCATAATTACGTTTAAGCATTCTGTATTTTAAGTTTTTTTGAGAGTCCAACCAACCTCTGTGGGTTCCACTTCTGTGCTGTAGAGAACCTACTGTGTGACTTTATCTAATCACAGGTATGTTCGGAC
This sequence comes from Apogon hyalosoma, assembly GCA_037367295.1. Classification (NCBI taxonomy): domain Eukaryota; kingdom Metazoa; phylum Chordata; class Actinopteri; order Kurtiformes; family Apogonidae; genus Apogon; species Apogon hyalosoma. The sequence continues at coordinate 15,294,417 of JAPQRP010000030.1, forward strand.
AGGTACACGTGTTAAATACAAATCACTGATCATATTTCCTCACACATAGTTGTACTGTTGTATCCTGTGGCTCAACACCAGAGCTTGTAGCATTAAACAGTCTCTGGTTCATCCATATTCATATTTAGTCTTTTGATTTGGACCGAGAGGAGACAGTAAGATGTTTTTTTTTTTTACTTCTAATATCGGCTTCTGCAGCTTTAAATAAAGCATTTGCATATGTTTTCCACCACAGTCTTCATTTGATCCGTCACAGGCATTACATTCTAATTCAGAAATAAATAAGCATCAAAGAGTCGGCAGATCATTACTGTGGAAAGAGATGCGGTGGTGTTTTCCCTCTCCCTTTTCTCATATGCATTTCTCTTTGTAAACAACGCAGCTCTTTGTTAAAAGGCCATGAACCCAATTTGTCTAATTCTACCTCCCATTCGACATGCTCTGCCAGCAGTAATGGGCAAAGAGGACATTTACTTTTAAGTCACAAAAGAAAGTAGCCAGTGGGTAAAGAAATGAAAGAAGAAATCTGAAGATTGACTTTTTCATTGAAGCAAAATCAAGTACTTTGGTCTTGAATGCAAAACCTACATTGGGTATAAGCCCAGTTGGGAACTTAATAAACTTCAGTCCAATCTGATGAACAACAAACAGAAGATGGTAACTGCTAGCTGAACTGCGTCTGCTACATTATGCTGCACATTGGCTCAGATTGGGGATTCTTATTGGGTGCTGAGTTGAGTTATTTCATTTGTGCTGTCGTAAATCTCTGGTTGTCTCACAGCTAATTGAGACCTATTGCCTGGGCCATTGAGAGGGAACATTGTGGTAATGTGACTGATCGACGGTGTAGTCCTCTGTGGCGACTGTTTATGAGCAGGGAAAAAGGTGGTGCAGGTCCAGGGTTCATGCTAAATTAACCACCAACCATATGCCCCTTTCAGATGCCGCCATTCCCTCTGTGATTACAGCGGGGCGCCCAGGCTGAAAGAGTGCTAAATCTGAATCTGTACGGGCAAATTGTGTGTTAAGTTGCAACAGTGGGACGCATAGTGATAGAGTGCTTTGTGGAATTGACTTAAAGTGAAATCATCTCTTAGAAATGCTTTCATCCCCCTGAAGCAATAGGACACCGAATTATGAAAAGGATCTGTGCCTAGAATTGGACACAGATGTAACGTGCAGTTGGTAGATGTAATATCTTTAGAGGAACAGAAAATGGCCAATCTAGTGGTGGTCTTAGCTGGTGGTCCAATCATGTGGTTAAACTGAACCTAATACTCTACATCTGTACAGGCTTTGCCCTCTGTTTCCTTAGAGACGGCCTTGATCAACTATTTGTAATTTGCAGATTCCTGAGTCTATTATTAAAATGGTAATTGATCTATTTTAGGACCAGGGTGGGGGGGTG
>JAPQRP010000030.1:15327404-15340106 GCA_037367295.1 Apogon hyalosoma
ATCATTTGCATCAAGTATTTTGGAAAATCAAACAAAAACATCATTTGCATAATAATTTGGAACGCAGTGTATATATACATACACACACACACACACACACACACACACACACACACACACACACACACATCTAGAATAAAAACACAAGATAGTGTGCAACAGAAATATGTTCAAATTAGAGATATACTGGTATACAAGGTAAAATGTATATAATGAATATTTTTCTCTGCATTTGGGCCTCTTGTCCACGTCACATTTAGAGTGCAAAAACTGCCATTTTTATCCATGTGGTCAGGGATAATGGACACATTGGGAAAATAATGGTATCACACTTCAGTTTTGTATATATCCATTATTACTTTGTGTATTGAAGCTGCACCTGAAACATCAAATCCAGGCATATAAATCAGTGAATGACCTGCAGACATTAACTTTGTTCAAATGCTTTTGGTATAGTTTAGAATAGAACATCTGTAAAATTATATTATTTCTGTTTTGTATCATTTCTTACGTACAAAATAATTAAATTATCTCTTAGTCTGACTGAACTGTGCAAGTAGAGTCACATCATTTAGGCTACACGGATCGACTATCAAATATATCTGTTATTTTTATTATGTTTTATGTGAAAGTTGTCTCTGGATGGGACAGTGGTTTTTCCTGTCTTTCAGAAAACCATTTTCTCTGCCCATAATTAGTCATATTCTCATCACTTACTGTTTGTCCTCAGGGGGATGCAAACAGTCTTGTTAGATGAAAAGCTTACATTTCAAAAGGCAGCTTTACATAAACACATTCATGCAAATGTATTTCATACACTAGAAAGCAGCATGTCTTTGGTTTTCATGGGCAAAGAGTTAAAGAATATCTGAGTTTCTGATGTGACAACACTTGGAGATTGCTTTCTGTAGGAATGCTGGGTTAGTTCTGTCAGCTGTCACTTGAAAATGCATTTATTCCGTATTTGTTTGTGCTCTGGTTTGAGCTTGAGGGTGATGGTTTGTGTGCACTCTTTGCTTACTATTGAGGAGTTAATGTGATAAAACTAAAAACCCACATAAATGAAATATAGAGCAGAGCAAAGCGGACACACAGCTTTTATCTGCTCTTTGGTAGAATTAAAGTGCGCCACACTCTTTTCTGTGTGCCACATTAATGCAACATTCTCTTTCTGAGCGAAGTAGAACATGTCATTTCAGTTGCACTAGTTTAACAGTTGTGTTTAAAAGCCAAATCCCTTCCTTGCATGGCATTTGTATGCAGACAGAGAGGCAGTACAAAGTAGACCTATTTAGTGGAAACAGCCTTATAAATCTGAGGAGATTCAGCATCTGTGAGGAGAGGGGATCAAAGTGCTCTGAATCCATGCATTTATCTCTTCCTACAATGCCGCTCCCTTTTGGGCTTTCTACTCCCCTCCCTCCTTCCTCTGCCTGCAAACCCCGCCTGTGTACGACTCCGGAAACTAAACATTTTCTCATATTTTTACTTTGTCTCTAAGGAGGAATTGTGAGCTGTGTAAGCCACGGAGAGCAAACAAACAAAACACCTCCATGTCTGAGAATTATTACTGTCTGTTAGAGGTCCTGCAAAGCTGATGGTACATCATTTGTCTGTCTTCTATACATTTCTGAGCATTTAAAAGGTTGAAAAAAACAAACAAGCAGGGCAGGTTTACGATCCATTTTTACTGAACAAAGAAAAAGGCTGCAAGAAAATACATTTATTACACTCCCCTCATTATCTTGTAAATTATTAAAGCTATTGTTTTGGTTCTCTGAGGCCTTTCAGACCATATTAACTTTTCTAAACTTTGGAAACACAATGTGAACGTGAAAGCCTTTTAGTGTTATATGTTTTTTTGTTTTTTTTTGGCATTCTGGTTTGGATGTGGCAACACCTTCTGAACTAGAGCCAATCCCAATTCTCATTTTCACCCCTACCCATTGGCTCTTGCACTTGGCACTAGTTAGGGTAGAGGCTGAAACATTCCCCTATGAAATGGGACAACCCTTCGGGACCTGTTACATCATCAGCAGTCATCGATGCCGCTACAAACAGATGCGACAATTTTGTTCGAGAAAGAATTCATCATGTCGTCAGCAGCTGTAACCGTCTCTGTTACATGGGCTTTGGGCATCTTTTTGCGGCTATCAACCACAAACCGCAGAAGTTGAAACAGCATTAAACAGACGATCAAATGATTAAGTTATTTATTCATTCATTTTCTGAACCTGTTTTATCCTCACTAGGGTCACGGGGGTCGCTGGAGTCTATCCCAGCTTTTTTTGGGCGAAGGCGGGGTACATCCTGGACGAGTCACCAGTTCAACACAGGGCTGACATATAGAGATGAACAATCACTCTCACATTCACACCTATGGACAATTTAGATTAACCGATTAACCTATCAGTGCAAGTCTTTGGATGGTGGGAGGAGCCAGAGTACCCGGAGAGAACCCACGCAGACATGGGGAGAACATGCAAACTCCACACAGAAAGGTCCCATCCCCATCAACTGGTGCTGGGATCAAACTCAGGACCTTCTTACTGTGAGGCACAAGTGCTATCCACTGCACCACCCATGATTAAGTTACTTACAAAGATAATAGTACATTTATGTGTTGATTTTGGGCTTTTTTTTTTTTTTCTGTGTTTACCTCCATCTTGCTGATGATTTGAACAGAATTATTGGAAATTTCTCATATCCCTCCATTCGTAGTCTGGCCCTGAAAATTCTCCATTTCGAGGGCCAAACAGCCCTCCCCCTTTAGCCCTTCCCCTCTGACTAATTGACTAATAAAATCAAGACACCCCTACCCCTTCATGGGAATGTGCAATATTGAGGGGTAGGGCCAAGGGGTGAACTGGGATTCGGCCTCAGAATGATGGTATTCTTTTTCTTGTTTGTTTTTTTTCTCAGAGGTGATGACAGGCAGGAGTACAGACAGATGCATATCCTCAGTACAAGGTACGCAAGAGCTTCATGTAAAAAGCATAAGTGTAGAAGGACAACCGTGTTCACCTGAGTTGTCACCTGTGAGTATGAGTAAGCAGTAGTTCCGAAGACTCAAATTGCCTTAGTTGTGCTCATCTGACAATATGGCAAAGAAAAAAAAATACAGAAAACCATGAAAGGTAAAAGAGAGTCAGAATGGGGTCTGGGTGAGTTCTTCAGAATCTTAAAACCTAACCTAAATCTGAATTTGATTTATTCTGCAGAAGGAGCTTACCTCATTTGACACAGCTTTTCAGACTTTACAGTTTGATCTGAACCAAATTTGCAGATGTCTTTGGTCAACAAGTGGTAACAGTGTGGACCAAAAAGGATTTTCTTTTGGTTCTGTCTTTAGAGGTTGCCTCTGGGGTGGGATGGTGGTGTGGTGTGGTGGTTAGGGTTAAGGTTGACTAAATGATGAAAATGCTGGTAAAACACTGACAAGACTGAAAGTCAAGTGCCGCAAATAGGAGACTGTTGGCACAAATCTGTGAAATACACTACTCACAATAAATCAAATCAAATCAAATTTTATTTATATAGTGCCAAATCATAACAGAAGTTATCTCATGACACTTTACATATAGAGCCAGTCGGAACCAGACTCTAATTAACAGAAACCCAACAGAATCCTCCAGGAGCAAACACTAATAAGTTAGGGATATTGTTATTTACATGAGTGCTTTTCCTATTTGGTCTGAATTTTAATGAAATAAGTAATAGTTCCCTTTGATATTACTATTTATGAATGAGAAGAAACACCATTTTCATTAGTTCAATATTTATTACCTCAACAATTTAGGCAATAACGAAGATGACCCCAAATAACCCAAATTGACAAAGTCAGTAGCAGGTGTTTCCAGCATTTGCCCAATGACAGCTTGACAGCGATGTCTCATGCTCCTCACTTGCCTCGTGATGCTGTTCTGAGCCAATGTGTTCCACTCCTCCACCAGTGCTACACGCAGTTCTGCCAGGTCACGTGGGGTTGGGTTGAGCATCCAGTCGCTGCTTCAGCTGGTCCCAGACCTGCTCTATGGGGTTCAGGTCAGGGGACATTGCTGGCCAAACCATGTGAGGCACTCGACTTCCTCAAGTCCAGCTGTGACAATTCTGGCCCGATGTGGTGGAGCATTATCATCCATGAACAGAAAGTTGGAGTGTGCTGGTGGAATTAGGGAATGATGATGAGTTCTATGATGTCTCTGAGGTCAGAACGTGCAGTGACTGAGCCGTCTACAATCACCAAATCTGTTTTGGCTGACTGCTGATGCCTGCCCAGACTGTTGCACCTCCTCCACCAAAGCGAACCCTGAGGACCACGTTGACCTCGGCGTATCGCTCACCTTTCCTTCTCCACCAACGCTGATGACCATCATTTCTGTGCAAGGTGACCCCACACTCCTCAGTGAACAGGACGGTAGACCACTGCTGCGTTGTCCAGGTCACATGGTCTTGTACCCACTGCAAACGGTCACAGCGGTGTCTTGGTGTCAGTGGAGTCACCTGCAGCGGTCGTATGTCATTCAAGCCAAAGCGTTGAAGTCGGTTGTGAATGGTTTGTGTGTAAACCCTAGTACCCTCCCTTCTGGTAAACAGGTCTGCAGCTGTGTGCCAGGTGCATAATGGTGTCTGAGTGCATAGGTCCTTAGGTACTGGTCCTCATTGTGGTCCATCACTGGTGGGGCTCCACTCCTGAGTCTGTCTCCAACACTCCAGTAGTTCTGTGTCTTGTTCCAAGTCTGCTGATGACACTTTGAGACACACCAAGTTCACATCAACATCTGACTGCCTGCTACCGACCTGAAGGCGCGCTATGGCCACGTGGAGCTGCTCATCCATTAAGTGACGTCGTGTGTTCATGGCTGCTTGAATGATGAACTGGGAATGACTTACTGACAATACCAGCTTTTTATACCTCCAGAATGTTGAAATTGATGCCACGATTTACACATTGATGCCACAATTTACACATCACATTTACACATACAATCTTTTTGTAGTTTTTGGTACTGGCCCCAATATGTAAGGTGCACTGTACACAGTGAGACCATTATGTGGAAAACACAAAATGAGGAGTGTCTATCACCATAATACAACTGCCTCCATATCCCCAAAACCACTGAAGTGAAACAAACACCTTATGTATGAAATCCACAGAGGACCTCACAATATCCCTAACTTATTGTGAGTAGTGTAATAATGTGTGAAAATGTAAATTGGACCACATGCTGCAGGAGTATTTGTTACTTTCAGTAGAATGGGGAACAGTTTCGGGAGCAATTTAAAAATACAAGTGACCTTTAAATGTTACGGCTACGATCCGTACACTTTAACTGCTGTTTAACAGGGTGAGGCTCTTAGAGTCATGAGATAATAGTCGCATTCAGATGTAAGAGAGTAGATCCACGGCTACGTAATGGAGGAACACTGAAACTCCAGAATCACCACAGTGTAAATCAGTGCAGGGAAAAACACATCCCACATTGAGCTGCAGATGTTAAAGGAAGTGACATGCATGGCAGCTATTGTGCTGACGGCATAGACAACTGGAAACAGGCCAGAATGTGGAAGTAGTGCTTAGAGAAACCTGATTATCCATGTGGAGGAATATAAAAATACATGTGGTTCTATTATGTAAAAATACCGACAAATTAGCATTCATTCAGCCTGCCTGAGCTATAAAATAGAAATTGAAATGGAAATGCAACACATTGCAATACTTGCAGTTAATATTTCACTAGAAATACATGCAAATGAGAATGTGTTATTTGGGTCAGTGAAAACACTCACATGCCTGAGTTAAAGGGCACAGAAGGGTTATTTGTCCGCTTATCGAGTCGTTGTGTTACAGTAGCTGAGGACACAGCCTGAGGACAAAAAAACATTAAACATTCATTCCAACTGTCAGAAGAAATTCCTCCATCTTCAGGGAGTTAATGTGAAATTCACAACAACAGCTTACGCGGTGCTTTTCAACACTTCAGCGGGCTTTGTAATGATTTCAGATTGATGACAGTGCATTTTTTTCAATCCGTATCATGGGTTTTAAATGGGGGTTATGGACCCAAAAGGATCACGTACACCTGCTCAAAGCAAGTTTATGAGATGCAGAGTATTCTCATATGTGTTAATTGAGTCTTTTTTTTAAACACCTGCCTTCTGTTTGGTGTGTACAGTCTAAGGAAAAGAAATGCTTAGCAAGCGAGTGTTTGTTACAGTAACCTGGCTGACAGCGAGCAGAAATAACAGAGTGTCCCGAGAGGCAAACGGATCAACAGAGGAGCTCAGCCAGGCCGGTGACGTTACTTATGTAAAAATCAATAGTCCGAGCCTCCTGGTGCCCTGGATTTATCTTCCTGACATTTTCTATTTGTGACAGATCTGGTGCTTGTACAATAGAGGTGCTTTAGATTACTGTTTCAAAGGATAAAACAGGCTCCGTCCAGTTCATTTATATTTGACTGGGATATATACATCACTTGGACAAGAGGTGCAGAGTTGTGTAGATTCCTTTTATGAATTATGTTGATATTATTGCAACTATTTGTGTGCACTGATAGTAAAAACTTAAAAGGTTGTAGTGCATGAGGGTAACATACCAATCATAGCCACGAATATTAATGATAAAGTTTGATAGAGAAGTCTGCTGTTAAAGGCTTTTACACTCTAAAAAGAATCCAAGAAAAGCACAGAAAAGTTGAACTTGTAAGCTTTTAGTAATAAAAAAATGATTTATTCATTTGTTTATTTGTTGAGGACAATGCCTATTAATGATTATTAACACTCAGTACAAAAAAAAACAAACATTACTTAATTTTTTTTCTATTACATTACCATTTTCTATCTGTAGTCCTCAACATTAACAGACAGACTATGGCTGAATCCCATGTCACCCCTTGGCCCTCCCCCTTACCTCTACCCCTCCATTTTGCGTGTACACATGAAGGGGTAGTGTTGTCCTGATTGTCGATTAGTCAGAGGGGAAGGGCTAAGGCGGAGGACTGTATACCCCTCGAAATGAAAGTTTTCCAGGACCACACTATGAACAGAGGCATAGGAGAAATCTCCCATAATTCTGTTCGAATCATCAGCAAGATGGAGGTAAACACAGCAAACGAGTGCAGCAGTGATGAAAGAAACACACAAATGTACAGATTTTCTTTGTAAACAACTTAATCATTTGATTGACCGTTTAATGCCATTTCAATGCGTAATAGATCGCATTTCTGCGGTTTATAGTTGATAGCCACAAAAAGATGACCAAAGCCCATGGAACAGAGATGGTTACAGCTGCTGACGGCATGGGGAATACTTTAGGAAACAAAGTTTTCGCATCTGTTAATAGCTGCATTGATGACTGCTGATAACGTAACAGGTCGTGAAGGGTTGTTCTGTTTCATAGGGGAATGTTTCAGTCCCTAACCCTTACAGCTCTTTTTCATGGGGTAGGTCCAAGGGGTAGGGGTAAGGGGGAGGGCGAAGGGGTGAATTGGGATTGGGCTTTGGGAAAGCAACTGGTGACTCTTTGGATTTGAGTAAAAAGGAACACATGGGCCGAAAACACGCGGTGAACAAAAGAACACGTGAACTAATGGAACGTTTTCAGCGAGCTCATGGAAACTCTGAGCATTCTGGGAAATAATTTGCATATTCTGGGAGATAGTTACATATTTATATATGCTGTCCAATCCAGACAGACACCAGTAAAAACGTACCCTATAGGAGAGGAAGCCGAAAAGGGGGCTTATGACACGACTAAAGTAATGTTCAAAATACCATACCATTCCATACTATTCCATACCATACCATTCCATGCCGTGCCATGCCATGCCATGCCATGCCATACCATACCATGCCATACCATACCATACCATACCATACCATGCCATGCCATGCCATACCATTCCATACCATACCATGCCATGCCATGCCATGCCATACCATTCCATGCCATGCCATGCCATGCCATGCCATACCATACCATACCATACCATACCATTCCATACCATACCATACCATGCCATGCCATGTCATGCCATGCCATGCCATTCCATTCCATACCATACCATGCCATGCCATGCCATACCATTCCATTCCATACCATACCATACCATACCATACCATACCATTCCATTCCATACCATACCATACCATACCATACCATACCAACTTCATTTATATAGCACTTTAAGAACTTTACAGCTTGCCAAAGTGCCAAACACAAATCATAAAACAAAGGAATAAAAAAGCAAAAACAGTGATAACACAGGGTGCAAAGTGGGCTGAGAACACCAAAATACAACCACCAAAAAACAAAGACAAATTAAAATCTGGTAAAAACCACATAGGAAATCTAAAAAACACTTAAAACAAAAAAGCATCTCACTGATTAAAAGCCAAGAAGGAAAAAGTGCATTTTTAGACATGATTTAAAAACAGGCAGAGACTGAGCCTAACATCTAAAGGCAAGTGGTTCCACAGCTTTGATAAAATATGACAAAAAAAAGAAAAAAAGAAAAAGGAAAAAAGGGGTACGGTTAATAGCTAAAACTCAACCTGCATTTTGATATAAAAATGGTTTCCTGAGAGTGAAAAGTCAGTTGTGTCTGCAGATTTACAAGTTGGATGTTTATTTATGTATGAATGAACATTCCATGTGGCTGGAATTCTGCTCAGTATCTGAGTTTTGCCTTTGACTCTGTGTGACATGGTACTCAATGAAGCTCCACCACCTGGACAGAAGTACAGAGACAGTAAATTCAGCTTCCAGAGTACAATATGGAAGAAGCTCAGAGAGAACAGAAACGTCTCCCACCTGCAGCCTTGAAATTTTTACATCACAACACATTACTATATAAAAGTCTACGTCACACAATACACTGTTAATACAATAAATACAGTATAAAACTGCCAAGAAGAATAACTTTTGAGAAATTAAATGATCAGACATCACAGGTGTTCATAGGTTTGTTGAGATTTCAGCCTTTTCTTTCCCCTCTTTTTTAACCTTCCTCTTGTGTTAGCTTTCTGTTACCATTAACAGGTTGGTTTTGACCATGTCTTAAATCAGCTGTAAAATACACTAAACACAATTATCTATCATCCAATTTGTTTCCCATCTCTTGGTTTCCTTGTTAGGCTTCCTTATCCATGAAAATATTGGTTTTAATATTTTTTTGGTGTGAGCCTCTGGTCCTTTTTTTTTTTTTTGTCAATATACTCCTCCATGTGCACTCTGCAGGTCACCAGCTGTATACTGACCTCACATGTCTGGACATGCACATCTTGGCTTGTTTTGTTTTTGTGCAGGTATACTGGATAACAAGGCAAAATGACAATCCCCTAAAGCTCACATGATTGGGAGAGGAGCTGGCTGTCAGTGTGTTGACTGACAGTACACTTATGATTTCAGTTTTGGCTCTAATTATTGCTTTATGATATTTTTATAACTGGGTCAAAACTGACCCTAACAACACAGAGGTCATAATTTCAACCAGAGCACTTCATAATTTAGTTTAAAAAAAAAAAAAAAAGATTTTTGTATTATTTTGTTGAAATAGAGGTTCCTGACAAAGTTAAAAAGCCTTGATGCAATAAATAAAATGTATGTGGTTCATTTATGCATTTAAAGCCTAAAATGGGTCAGTGCCGACCCCAACCCATGAGGAAGATTAAATGTAGAAAAGGTGGAGATTTCTTGAATAGTCATTGGAAAACTATTCCAGCTGTTATTGGCTGTAACAGAGCTGCTGTTTTGACTTGTTTTAGTTTGTCTGAACGGCACCTCACAGTCCCCTCTACAGACGGATTATTGTCTCTTCATCTAATAAATTCCTCCAGGCATGTGTGTGTGTGTGTGTGTGTGTGTGTGTGTGTGTGTGTGTGTGTGTGTGTGGGAGGGGGGGCATGGAGGGACTTATAGATAAGACAAAAACAAGAATAAAAATTGTTCAAAACTTAACAGATTATACTTTTCAAGAATTGTACAGTGATGGACTGAATAGTTTTTTTTTGTTTGTTTAGCAAACACCTTGATGGTTATTTTATAAAGCTGTTCTGCAGGTTTCAAAATAGTCACATAAGTTTTTTGTTTTTTTTTTTCTGAATCTCCCTTTCACCTTAAACTCTATTTCTGAGTTTGTATGTACATGTAAGGTCCTCAGCGTCCCATTAGTTTTGCAGGGTGTCAATATGAATGATGGCTGTCACCCTCTCTTTTGGCTAAATCTGAGCTTCCTCTGTTCTGAACCATTGGCCACAGATGGCATGGTTAATGGCTGTGTCTGTCACTGTCACACCACTTAAGTAGTAGCAAAATAAAATGCCTTTTTTAAAAAAAAACTAAATCTGAAAATAAACAATCTAAAACTTTACCATTTAGAATACTGACAGGCTAATAGTGTTTGACAGTACAGTCTTCAATAAATATTATGGATGTTGTATGATATCTGAAGAATGTAAACAATATTCACATTCACAGCGGTTTTATGTAGTATTGATATTCCAAACTCTCAGCAACAGGGTGAAATGTTTAACGAATCAACACTATGTATCCACAGACTGTATCACTCACTGAATACAACTCATTGTTTACACACATCTGTATTATGGTATTATCAAGTTTTCTTCTTCATACTAAAACTTATAAACCCTTATTTTGACAGTTGATCAAAATAACAGTATCTTATAATCTTCACGTGTTGCATCAGCTGATAGTTTACATTATAGCTCTGTTAGCTTAGCTTTGTTTTTAGACTGAAAACAGCCACAGTAAAACCACAAATCACCTCAGTTTTCTGTTGGGTTTGTGTTGTCAGTAGCTGAAGTAAAGATCTGCTTGGAATCGAACAAACAAGGTCAGAACTGTCAGTTTAGTCAGAACCGTGGATCAACAACAACAGCTTAGCAGAGACAATACCATCACATATTAACTCTGTACCTTCATAAGCCTCATAGTCAAACTCATCCGTGTAGAAGAAACACTGGGATTTCTTCATCAAACTCCGTTCTGTTCATTTACAGCTGTGTCCAGTGGAGAAAACAACAGTACTTCTACATTTTATCACTTTGTTAGACTCTGAAAGTTGTTTCTTTGTGGTTCTCATTCCATCCTTTTACTTTCTGATATTTTGATCAGAGACCCCATGGTATTAGTTTTCCTCACCATTGGAAACCAGCAGTGACTCACCACTCCCTCTAGTGGTCACATAAGTGCATTCAGTTCATTTCTCTACAGTCCAATACATCTTTGACAGAACTTCAGAGCTCTTTATTATCTTTATTCTTAAAACTGTACTGGTATTTTTAGACATAGAGACTCTACATATAACCCCTTTAATTAGTAGACATAAAAGTCTGAAAAATAAGTTCAACATTCATTTGAAATGCTATATCAGATATTAGAAAAAGAAAAGAAAACTTGCCATAGTCTTACACTTTTAGTCATTAGGAAAAGTCCATTTGGTTTGTGTTTCAGCTGAAGTGGTACTCAATAAAATGACAATGAGGACAGTGGGTTAGTGTTATACAGGTTTGTTCAGGTAGATGGATGGGTAGGATTGCTTCATTTTGGACATTTAATTAACTTTTACTATTATTCAGACTTTTTCCCACCTGCTACACTACCACCTCCACTCTGGCCTGGGTGGAAAACAAACACATTCATCCTGCAGTACGTCAGGGAAGGACTCATTACTCTTCACTACTGTGGGAAGCTGATGCCTTTGTTAAAGGTTTACCTGAGGAAATACAAGCCTAGCATGTACTGCATATGTGAGGCTGCAGACCTTCCTGACCACAATCTGCCTTTAACACCATGAGTTAACGTACAACAATAAAACACACGATCCTGAAGTATAAGTGCAGTCGTACCCTGTCAGAACAAGGCAGTGATAGGATTGCATTCTCCTAATCTGGTATTACTGTTTCCAAAGTCCCCCTCATTGTGTGAAAGAACAACCTCTGAGCTGCAACAACATGCTGGAAATGGCAAGTTTTGGACAAAGAATAGAAGGCCAAGACATGCACATCCCCACAGTGAAAAGTCCTCCTGCATGCTGGATAATCAGTGTAACAGAAGTAAGACAAGGACCAATCCACACACCAGTGTAGCTCCCATATTAGGCTTTACTTCAGCCATAAAGTTTTGTTTTTCTCCAGATTTTTGTGGACAAATATGAAGAGAAGCCCACTGAAATAACCCAAATCCCTTGTTACCTGTCATATGCTCAATCATCTTGCCACTTTATACATCATTAACGGAATGTCTGAGTTCAACAAAGCATTTCCATAATGCACATAAGGTTTATTTTTAGAGAAGAAAGTCCAAGTGTATAATAATAAACTGGTGTGTTATGTTTTGACAAAGAAATGTGTCTTTTTATGTGGTTTTCTTTTGTAGTCTGCTCATTTCAATACCATATGTGCATGTGTTCGACCAAAACTACTTCTCTCCAAACACTATTTTGCAAAGACGCTGTTGCTAACAACCCCTAAAAGTAAGTCTGAGGCCAACAGGACTTTGTGGACCATAGTTTGAGGTTGGTAGTGACTGGTTTTATTAATGGCAGCCTGACTATTTGTTGTGGTCACAGACAACGGACTGGCTGAAACTTACGACACTTGCCAAGTTAAAAAAAAAATGTCTGTCAAACAAGTGACAAGTGAAATCTGGCAGAACGTGAGACATTTTTAAGATTTATT
>JAPQRP010000030.1:15344788-15358124 GCA_037367295.1 Apogon hyalosoma
TGCAAGCAAAAAAAATCTGCCAATGGAACAAGTGAAAATTATCTTGGTAAGATTTGGTAGACTTAGTAAGTCCTTAAATCTCACTGAAATGTTACTCTTTAGGTGATTCTGTCTTATTTTAAGTGTGATGGGATATTTTGACTAGAGGTGAGAAAAATACACTTGGTAAGATTTTGATTTTTTCCAGTGTGTCAAACTTATTTTAGCCCAATTTGATCACAAGTGGGTCCTACCAGTAAAATAATAGCAGAATAATCTATAAATAATGACAACTCCAAATTCCAAACTACAGAATTTTAACAACATTATGTTAGTTTGTAAATGTTTTGTGCCTTTATAGATCCACTGTCATCTGTAATGCACATGGATCCGATCAAGCGGTTACACGTAGACACATTTCGTGTTCAACAGTCTCTGTCATGTAAACACAGTAACTCAAAATTTGGGGAGATAAAATTTTTAGGTGAAAAATGTTAAACTGCTGCTCAGCAACACATGGACTTGAAACGGACATCAGTTTTTTAAGCTTTATGCAAACATTCAAAACATGCGGTTCATAACAGAAGTTGATATCAAATAGGACAAAACCTTTTAGATATTATGTTCAACTATGCTGAAAATACATTTTGGAGTAAATTGTTGAAAAATCGCAGTTTTATTGACATGAGAATGTGGTAACATGTGGACAGGTTGCCATAGTAACACGTGGATGACTCTTTACCATTGTATGCATCACCCAAGATGTTGACTTATTTTTTTAAAACAACAATCCAGATATAATCACAGTGATTTATTTTATGTATTTAATACTAACACAGTGTTATTTACAACTTGTAATGGCCCATACTGATATAGGTAATTTACAAATAAAGAGTAATTGCTCAGTAACAGTTCACAGATACTCTTTTTAAATGTGACAGACTGAATACATTTTCTAATTTTGTAGATTTAATTTTTAGCGTCAAATTCAAGCTATATTTTTATGTCTGAGGCATGGCTATGTTGTAAAAAATACAATTGATAAAAACAGTAGTAACTTTTTTCAACAAGTGATATTCTAAAAAGGGTAACAGTTCCACAAAATAGAGATCTTTAGCTAAAAAACGAGCCCACTTGATAAATGATGTGTGCAGATTTACTTTTTCATGTTGATGTTCACAGACCCATATATGATAAACTGAGGCAGAATATTGTTAAAATTCAACTTATTTTGCTTAAGAAATTTCCGGATGTTTAGGATATTCATTGCTTTTGTGAAAGGAATGTGTGTAAATGTAAACATTTTAACATTTTATTTATTTAATTCTACTTTTTTGCACTAAAACAAAAAGGGAAATTTGGAATTGTCAATATTTACAGGCTACTTTTCTATTTTTTTACGGGTCCGGCTCACTTGAAATCACATTGAGCTGAATTGGGGCCCCTGTACTAAAATAAGTTTGACACCCCTTTGTTAAAGAATCCATAATCTTCACAAACAAAAAAACGCATAGAGGGTAAGCATTGTGTGGGCAAAACAGCTGCACATAGAACATGTTGCTAATTTCCACCACTTCTAAATCAAATGAGGGGAGTGGTGCAACACTCTTCCTCTAAAGTGTTTAGATCCTGGCGGGATGCAAATGGAGTCAGCTCTGTGCTCAAAGGGGTGACAATGAGGCCAGTGTAGCTGATGGTAGACCGCTCCCTGAGCCTCCATCTGTGCAAGCTGCACCGAAAACCCATTATCCTCCGAGAACGTGGAAGAAACACAAAGCAGCCTGACATGCGCTGTGAGATGGATGCTACTGTTTTTACTCAGAGGTGAGAGGGTGGGGAGGAGGGGAAAAATGGCCTGCCACCAACAGCACCACATGCAGGCAGGGTTAAAAGGTCATGGAGGGCTGGTCTAATGAATGCAGGAAGAGGAGAAGAGAGAGATTTCTATGTATTCATTCAGATTCTGATCATTCGCCAGGTGTCCTTTAGCAGATATTAATAAACAAACAGTTGCCTCAGCTTGAGATGAATTGAGAAAACAAACATGTTCACCTTTGACATGTTTATTCCCTTTTGGCGTTCCTTTTATGCTTTTACTTTTTTGTAGGTTATTGATTCTAACGTAGGAGTTCAGGTTATCCAGTCAGCATCTAGGTCTTTCTTTGACTTTTTACTGTCTTTTTTAATGTCATAAAGTCACAAGTTGTTGGTACCAGAGATGTTCTTCTCCACTTCTGCAGTGTTTCTGTAGCATCTGTTGTGTTTGAGTGGAATCCAATGAGGCTCAGTATCCTGAACAAACTGTATTTTGTTTAAAAAAAAAAAAATACTAGTTTCATAATAATCTCTCGACTGCTTGCCACTGTGCTGATCTTTTAACATCTTATCTATAGATTAGCACATTATGACAGCACTAAAACACTTCCAAGCAGGGGCTCCGCTACCAATAGTGGGCCCCATGAAAGCTAAATGTTGTGGGCCCTTCATAAAATTCAGTATCTAGTCGATCTGTCGGTGTGTGTGTGCGTGTATGTGTGTGGGGGGGTATGTATGTGGGGGTGTGATTCATACATAACGTCACTTACGCTAGCATGAAAATGAAACTGAAGCTTAACATGCTCTCAACGTCCAATTCCTGACTTCTATGTCTCTCTCATACAGTGGATCTTACACAAAATTTTCACAACTTCTAGCCTGTATCCACTGGACCCTCTCCTCTGCTCCATGGGCCCCCCACAAATCCTGGGCCCCATGAATTTGTTATGTCTACCCCATCTTATCAGCGCCCTAGCCTCCAAGTGCCGTTTTGTGTCGGTCGCAAATAATCTTGACCTTGAATGCCAACATTTTTCAGTTCGGTTCAAGTGGCTGCTGTAAAATATTATCTCCAGTTCTCGTGTGTTGACCCCAATTCCCGACTATTTTCCACATTCAGAGTTGTTCAGTCATTTCCTTTGCTCCCTTTTCTCCTTCACTGTAAAGCAGGTTTACAGCAAGTTTTTGTTTACATTTGCGTCCCCATGCTTTACTCCGTCGGGAAGGAGAATATTAAGAATATCCTGCAGTGTGTGGTGTGCTATTATTGTCAAATAATGCAATGTGTGTGTCTGAGATTAGACAGATGATTATCTGTGAACATTCTCTTTGGATGTGTGATGCAAACAGATCTCAAAATCAGTTTGGATGTTAAAATCCTCTAGTGTGAAACCATGGTTAATTGTCATAATCATCAGGATAATGTTGGGTAGTGATGGAGGACTGATACCATTGGCTCACACATGAACCTAGTTAAAGCTACACAAAAAAGAAAGCACTCTCTCCCTCTTTAAGGAGAAGGTGTCTGGTTATGGAGCTAGTTCAAGAAAGCAGCGAAAAAAGTCCATTTAATGCGGTGCTATGCTATTATTAGAAGAAAATGTCTAATATTAGCAAACTTAACTTGATACTTTTATGATTAATGTACAAACAGTGTGATGCATGATCCCAAAATATACACATCTTTAACTGCTTTTGCATCTTAATATTTTAATATACTCTGACAATTTGCTCAATTGGCTTGGATGGTTTTCTCTGCAGTTTTAGTGACTGTGCATGGGGTTTTCATAGTCTGTGTTTGAGGGGGTTTTTTTATATGTTGTATTTTAAAGTCATAAACTGAAGCAAAAACAACATTTTAGTAAAGTATTGTTCCATTATGTGCTGCTAAAATGGTCTTCAGTGTGCCTTGATATTGAGTCGTGGAACACTACTGAGAAGATGAGCGCTGTCATTCTGAAAGATGTTCCCTCATTTTGATGGAGAGCCCTATAAGGAGCATCAGTCTCCCATAGGTGATCCAGTGGGTTTAGATCATTTTCATACTCATCAAATCACTCAGTGAGCCCTTGTGCCCTATGGATGGCTCCACTGTCAATATGGCAGAGACCATTTTCATCTGTAACTTGTCAAACATAATATAGAGCCACTAGAGTAAGTACAAATGCAACATCCTGAGTTAAGTCATCTGTATACTACTTTATTCATTTTAACACTGGATCAGAGCTTGAATAAATGCAACAACTTACATTACTTCAATTCAGTGCCTTTCAAACAGTCGCTGTCTTTCCTTCTGCATGAACGAACCAATAGATAATTTCAACACTATTCAATTACTCTCAGCAGCACTCCATCACTTTCAATTAGTTGGCAGAAAGACATGCACAGCATGAATCCATATGGGGTATATCCAGAGAACTCCTGCTTTTACGTCTAGAGGTAAATGGACAGCGAAAAATAAAACAGCGGAGAAGTGATAGGCAGAAAAATGATGAGCTTTTTAACATGAAACAAGATGTTTTTATTGTACGATGGAAGAACAATTAGAGGCAGATGGTAGAAAAAATATGAAAACGATGGTGTTATTGTCAATTATATTCAATCCACTTCCTCAAGTTTGAATGAATGTGGAATTTATTCCAACTTTCAACAGCAGGGGGAAGTCATGTACCAGAACACACCTAAGACTACCAAAACCACTAATGAATCAACACTATGTTTCCACAGACTATCAGTCACTCAATGAAGTGCAAAGCTCATTGTTTACACACATCTGTGTTATGATATCAAGTTTTCTTCTTCAAATTAAAACTCACAGACACTTATGTTGACAGTCGATCAAAATAACACTGACTTATAATCTACATGTGCTGCGTCAGCTGATAGTTTACATTACAGCTCTGATAGCTTAGCTCTGTTTAGACAGAAAACAGCCACAGTTAAACCATGAATCACCCCTGTTTTCTGTTTGGTTTGTGTTGTCAGTAGCTTCCCCTGGAAAAAAATCACTTACTGTCTCAGAAAATGATATAACACCTTTTTGAAAATTTGGCAGCCATATTTAGACCATATTGGTACATCTCTAACACCAAGTACTTAATGTAATTGTCTCTATTGATCTTGCACACTAACTGTTTTTCCTTTATTTTTTTATTTTTTGGTAAGAAGGTTGACTCGCTTATTGTCACTTCTTTATACTGTTGGTAATTTTTGTTTGTACACATTTCATATAAAAAACTGAAAATAGAATATAAAAATAGCTAAACTAAAGATTTGATTGAATTCGAACGAACAAGGTCAGAATTGTCACAGTTTAGTCTGAATCGAGGATCAACAAATGACAACTTAGCAAAGATAATAACATCCCATAATAACTTTATACCTTCGTAAGCCTCTTAAACAAACTCATCCGTGTAGAAGGAAATGCTGCCATTTCATCATCAAACTCCATTCTTTATATTGACAGCTGTGTCCAGTGGAGAAAACAACAGTGATTCTAACTTTTATCACTTCGTCACATTCTTTGACTCTATAAGTTGTTTCTTAATGGTCCTCACCCCCTTTGGCCACTTTCTGATGCTTTGGTCAAAGGTCCTGTGGTATTAGTTTTTCTCACCACAGAAGACCAACAAAGTGACTCACTACTCCCTCTAGTGGTCACATAAATCCCCCAGACTATCAGTGTAAATATATTCAGTTTATTCATTTATTTATTTATTTATTTTTATTTTAT
Source organism: Apogon hyalosoma (assembly GCA_037367295.1). NCBI lineage: Eukaryota > Metazoa > Chordata > Actinopteri > Kurtiformes > Apogonidae > Apogon > Apogon hyalosoma. The sequence goes on from JAPQRP010000030.1 coordinate 15,350,316, forward strand.
TGGTTTATTTAATAGGGACCATGCACATTTATGAACATTGCTGTATAAAAAAAATACACCCATATCTCTATAATCCACTACATTGGCATCTTTGGCAGAACTTCAGAGCTCTTTATTCTAAACATGCTAATGATATTTATCTGTGATTTTTTAAATATTTGAAACCATAAATACTACAAGTAACCCCTTTAAGTGTCCAAAATGACCTAAAAATCCTAAATTGATCACATAGAGCAGCAGCATAATCCATTTTAACCCTATAACACTAAATGTATCATATTTGATACATGAGTTTTGAATCCCTCTACATGATCAGTGTGATACTTTTTGTCTCGAAAAACCTGATGTATACAATTAAATACATGCAATACACAGATAATCTACCAAGGGGGATGAATTCGTTCACCAGAGGCCTTTCCAGTGACACTATAAGATTAAATTAATGAGGAAGGAGGCAGAACTTTGGCAATTTTGAAAAGGAATTACCAATGTGTTCGACGTCTTTGTGTTATATTATGTTTTTGTTTGTTCAAAAACAATAATATTTGAGTACTGATACCCGATGTATCAAATATGATACAAAATTGAAACTCATACATGGAAATTGATATTTGAAAACATTTTTTGGGGGGGTTCTTCAGAAGGACCAACAAAGGCTCCAGTTTCAAAGAACTGGAATTTTGTGTCAATGATTTAATGGTTCAGGCTTTACAGGGTTAACCTAGTACCTTCCACATTACAGTATGAAATGACAAGACCATTCTATTTTCTATTCTGAGCCACTGACTATCTAATTCCAACAATAAACCATGGGGGGAAAACATCCCCTGAAATGCAACTTTGATGAAGGAGAACTGAATCTATTAAATCAGCAAAACCCCCAAACATGGCTTGTGCTTTGATTTACAGGATCAAACACACATCGATTGCCTGTGCTACAAGTAAAGACTGTATGTGACATGACTTGTAATTATAATCCAGTTGGACTCAAATATTTGCATATGGTTTCATGCAAGATACACTTTTCTGTGAGTGTTGAGAACATGCTCCACATTCCATATTTTCCACATCATTTGGTAACAAACAATACCAGACGAAGGTCATGTGACTTTTCAACTAAGCCCAACATATACAGTCTGGGGTGCCGTAAAGGTGGGGCACCCATGACAAATTCATGGGGCCCAGCATTCCCAGGGGGCCCAGTGGACATAGGTTAGAAGTTGTAAAAATTTAATGTAAACAAATTTACAGATGCTTTTATTTTGTGAAGGGAGCATAACATTAACCTTTCATGGGGGCTGCAATTGCTAACAGCATCCCAGTATACAGTACATCTATGTCTGTAGTCATGATATATTTCACAAAACACTTACGTTAATGAGGCAAGTAATTAGGGTAATTCATGTATTAACTGATAAAGCTTTTATCTGGGGCAGCACACAGGTGTATGTGACATCCTAACCAATCAAATCCCCTCTTATAAATGCATTGCACTCTTGTGTTGCTGCTTTTTCGTGATGGAGGACGGCTGTTTGGCTCCGAGACAAAAGCTTCTCTCATGAGGAAACTAATGTCATTGAGCGGGAGGTGCTGAATCGCTGTAAACAAACCTCCAGCTTCCAAAATAAGCTGAGGGTAGAAGATGTTAAAACAGTTTAGGGGAGGATGATACCTTTGAGTAATGCGTTATTGCAGTCGTATTCATGTCAAACATGCCAATTTGTCATTCCCAGAACAAGTAGTGAGTAAGCTAGCTGCTAAACTCTATAAACTCTAGGAAGCAGCAAAGTCAATAACTCTAAAAATTACATAAAGTGCTTGAATGTGACACCTTTGGTTCTTAAACACCGTGAATGTTGCCTGTTGCATGATAAAGTGTTCTGTTTCCAATTAGGAAATCACAGTTGAGAGGATGAGAAGATGTACTAAAAATGAAGGAAAATTGCTGAATTGATAACAAAACATTTTTAAAGGTTTACATTTTGATGTTTTAGTCATGGAAATGAAAGTAATGAAACTATTTCCAGATAATTTACAGGAAGATAAGACATGTATCATTATTATCTGTTGAATATAATTAGAGGCAAGGGGAAGAAGAATGGAAAATGATGATGCCATGGTGACACATCGATAGAAGAGGAGACAAAGTAATAAAAGGCTATTTAGTTAACCCTTTCCTGTTGGTGACAGTTTAATTTTTGCATGTGCAGTGTTCATTTATGGGTCTTTCAATGAAACTAGGTTCATTTTGGTATCTGGCGCTGTGCCAGCTTTTTTAGACCCAATAATAAAAGGTAAATTTAGACAGTATTCCCCCCAGGATGTACCTAATTATGACCTTTGATAAATGCAGAAAAAAAATACTCTTGCTCTGAGCCATCCCAAAATTAATTAATTTTCAATAAAATATTGGGGCCAAAAACAGGACCAAAATTGGGACATGAAAAACTACCTCGGTGTCAGTGCATTTGATCTGGAACACATGGCTGTAAATGGTCTTATATACCACTATAAATAAAGACACTGTGTTAAATGTGTCGATCCTAGTGATTTTTCTAATCCAGACATGGGTTTTTCATGAATCTCAGTCTTATTCCAGGTTTTGCGTATAAACCATTGTGTCCACTAGTGTTACATGGTGGAACCTGGCCATTTAAACACAAATAAATCACAAGTGATTTTGCAACAGCGGTCATTTTTGTGAAACACTCTGCCTTGCATAATTAGTTCAATTCCCAAAATGAACCTGAGAATAAAAAGATGTTTGAAAAAATAGTAGTGTGTAATTTTTGTGTCCTTTCTACTGTTACATACAGATTTTTGTATGAAAAAAAAATAAAAATGTGTTTTATCTGAAAAATAGTTTCTCTTTTATCTCAGTAAGTATTTATTTTTAAAATAGACCCAAAATGCTTCCAAACTTGCTGATGTAGACATTAGTCTACATCTGGTTTGAATTTTTAGCCCCATGTCCTCTTTTTAGGACCAGTTTCACAGAAGCACCCTTATACTTATATCTTACAACTTTAATCAATTGTATCGTTTAATCTTTTATAATTGTACTCTGAAAGACCCCTGCATAATAATTCCTATGTACCTGAATGGGTACAAATGGCAAATCAACTATCTTATCTTATCTTATCTTATCTTATCTTATCTTATCTTATCTTATCTCATCTCATCTCATCTCATCTCATCTCATCTCATTTGGTAAATTCAGTATGTTCATTAGATATTCATTTTCATTCATCCTCCTCCAGCTAAACAGAAATGCTACCTACTGAATTAATGACGTGCCAACATCAGAACATGCAAACCAGTCATTATCAACCATAGGGTGACACAGCACACACAGGTCATCACAATATACTAGCAAGCAATTTGAACTATTGTAACACACTGTGACTAACAGACACATGAAACAAAGAATTAAAACAGTCACATACACAAACCAGGGAATAGCTTTTCTGCTCCCGAAACCCTGCCTGACAGATTTTATTCAATATTTTTCCACATTGTTACATCATTAACACTGATGTGATCTCATACTGTTTTACATTATGCTTTGTTTTTGTCTTGCAATTCACTGTAATCTCATTCGTACAACACTTGTCTTCTATTTCGATTGAGAAAGTGACATAAACTCTTACATTATTGTTGAGTATTTGCCAGTTGCAAATTCAAGAGAAGCATTTTTGCAATCCATTTTGGATCCTAATGCTCAGGTTAGAAGAGTCAGAGTCAGACATTACTAAAACTAACAAATGTTGTCATATCAAGACCAGTGTAGTCCAGGGTATACAGCATGCACCTACTTATTTTTCAGTCAGCATTGTGTATACCCGGTTCTAAATCCCCCTGATGTGCACCATTCAGTAGTATCTGAACCAAATTGCCCATTTTTCCCTCCACAATGATGAAGCCATGACCCGCCCTACTTTGCCTCTAATTGGCCAGTACTCGCTGCCTTCACTGATTAGATTGGTTAACTTTAGGCATGAGAACTGATGAGCCAATCAGAGGCCGAGTAGGGCGGGTCATGCCCAGGAAAACTAACTAGCACTGGCCACCTCTGGAACCTGATTGGACACCTCAGGTGCCAGTGCCACCCCGGTTGATTGACAGGTCACTGCAAGTCTCGTTGAAAGATCCATGATTATTGGAAATGCGAAAGAAAAAAGCAGAATAAACATCTTTCAAGTGAGTGACACACATCAAGAGACCCTACTTTCGTGGAATCCATAATTCTGAGGTAAGTTTTAAGGTGGTTTCCAAATGAGTCACTGTTTTAAAGTACTGCCCACATGACTGTACATTTAGAGGAGAGATTTTGCCGCCAATAGTTAAACTGTGCGAGTAGGCTAACATTATTCAGGCTAACGTTATCCTATGTTTACCTCATGTTGAATACATTTACATTCATTTAGCTGTTTGTGTGACCAGTAAAACCTACAAACTGCTCCTGATCAAGTCATGATAATTTTATAATAGTGAGCAAATACTACTGATGGATTTTTGGGTAAACTAAACAGAGCAGGCTAGTCTGACATGTCAGTAGTCGCTTTTCCATCGACCCTCAAACTCTGCAAATATATAATAATAATGAATATATCTGTAAATCAACACGATATTTACGTTCGTCATCATGTTTATGGAATGACTTCTCGTGTCATCTTGCGAAAATGAATAAATAAATCATTGTGTTTGTGATTTAAATGAAAAATCAACATTACGCACTTCTGCTTTTTCGACAGTTAATATCAGTAAAGTTTTACGCATATGTTCAACAGAAAAGCCACTAATGTTCCTAAAACAGGGCGTTTTTCTGGACTACTTAAAACAAAGGCAAAAACTGAGAGTATACCCCTTCTCCACTACACCACTGATCAAGACCATAAGTATCACATCACTCAAAGCCCATATTCCTAAAAAGGCCAGTACAGACGGCTCCTACCTTAGATTACTCTTACTGTGGCGTCTGCAGCTTCGAAACAGACACAAATGCATATTAAGCAAATGAAATCGGGCATCGTGATTACACACGGAGAGTAACTGTGTCTAAATTGAGAGAATTGCATCTTAAACAGAATGGGTGAGCGTGCAGATATGTTTCGTCGGCTGAGGATCTCATACCGAGGTTTCACATTGAACCTGTGAGTGAAATGCTATTTGTGGTGAGCTGTAATCCAGCACAGATCACTGCGACTACGCGTGTTTATATATGTGAGGAGAAGACAAAAACACTGCTCTTCCTCCCACTGTGTGATAAGTACACTGCTGCACTGAGTCATTCTGACACACACACACGCGTACGCACATGCACACACACACACACACACACATACACACACACATATAAAGCCCCTCCTTACGCCCTTGGCCTTGTCCTTCACTAACTCTTCGTGAACACATGTGCATATAGACACCAGGATAGATGAAGCAGACCCACTGTTCTGTCTTACTGCAGGATTTCATAGTCATAATGAGCAAATATATATTCAGGAAGAGACGAAAATAAAACCAGGGGATGAGACGTCACCTCGAAATAGGAAGGAGCCATCATTTCATGGTTAATTAAAACTGCATAAATGAGGAACTAATTGCAGGGAAATGTAATTAATGAAGCTTTAAGTAGGTGTTTGTTGCCAGATTGACAATCACAGTGTACAGCACAGACCTCTCTGATAGGAGCTTTGTCGCTGTTTGGATGTATGGTGCATGCATTTTAGGTGGATACAGCATGAGCTGCAGGGTGAAATGAACAAGGAATTTCTGATAAGCTCAGCAACATAGTTTTAAATATCTTTTTTTTTTTTTATCTCCTTTTGGATTCAGAAAACTCATGAGTCATCATCTGAAACAGAACACATCCAACCTCTGCCGTATTTCTGCAGTCATGTATGGTGTTTTTTTTTTTTTTTTTGTGTAATCTCAACCCAACAGAGAAATAATTGGAGTTCTGCATTGGCAGAATATACTGCTGCACTGCACTTCTCTGAATATGTAACTGATGGAGGCGGGGACACAGAGACACACACATATTGCATTTTGAAGTGTGAGAGAAAAGCAGGCGAGGGAGGGAGGAGGGATGTCTGTCTCATTGCCATTCATGTGAGGCATGATAAAATAATCTTTTTGATTTGCAAGCAGTAAATTCTCTTTGCTGTCAGTGCCATGCTGCACATTTTCATCTTGGTTTAAGTGAAGCAGCGTGTCCTTGCCTGCTTGTATTTGTGGCAGAACGCAGACAAGCTATGTAATGTCTCACTGCATTGGACGGTTGTTTTCTTTTGTCACCGTGTCAGAAATGCAACAGTGTCAACATGCTCAAGCTTGCAGACTCCACCGACAACGCTTCATAATCTCTAAATGGCTTCGCTCCACCTGGGGATCATAAGTAGTTTAACCAGCAACTGTTTGAAGGAGGACTAGTAGCACATCTGTGCAGTTCTGCCGCTATACAATGAGACAGTACATTTCTTTAAAAAAATAAATAAATACATGTAAGATGCCACAAACATGTCTCAGTAAGTTTACAATTCTAGTTTTTTTTTTTTTCTGCTTTACTTATGTTTTTCTTACCAAGATGAAGGTTGGTTTGCTAACAGTAAATCCCAGCAAAATGAAATGTGTGATTTTAACACTTGCAACTTAATTATCTCTAAAAGACCTGAACAGCTGCGGCAACCAAAACTGTCTAATGATAGAAAAAAAAAAAAAAAAGATAACTTTTGAAGCACTAATTCATCAGTAAATTGAAATAACTTTGGTAAAATGCAGTTTCTGAGCTTTGCAGCAGCTTCAGTTTTGTCTGACTTGGATGTTCAGAGGCTCTGCAGGGAACATGGAACCAGTATTAATTCAACAATAAAACCCATAGAGTTTGATGAATGTCAGTGGGTGTAAATGCTTGCTTTTACAGTCAGTTAATGATATAGTTTGTTGAAAAAGTCACTATATCTTCTGATATCATAATCTGAATTAACTCTTTGCTTTTATGAACATCCACATGGTTAGTGATATAAACATAAGAAAAGACTTGCTTTTGACTGAACCGTGTTGTTCAGGGGTCCCCAACTGCTGGTTCAAATACAGAATGCTAGAGGTTTTCACCTGGACCCAGAGGTCGCATCATTAAATATTCCATCACTGACATTTTTTTTTATAGATGACAGAAAATTCTGAAGGCCGTCCATCATTTTGACAGATTAAAATAGTGAGGTAATCTACCAAAGAAGGTTTTCACTCAACCCTGAACACAACCTGCTCACAGGATCGCTGGTCTGTCTGTCTCTAAGGCATCAACCAGTCCATAACAGCAACCTACCTGTATATAACCCTACAGCGCCTGTATAGAACCTACAGTGCCTGTATAGAACCCTGCAGCGCCTGTATAGAACCCTACAGCGCCTGTATAGAACCTACAGTGCCTGTATAGAACCCTGCAGCACCTGTATAGAACCCTGCAGCACCTGTATAGAACCTACAGTGCCTGTATAGAACCTACAGTGCCTGTATATAACCCTACAGCGCCTGTATAGAACCTGCAGTGCCTGTATAGAACCTACAGTGCCTGTATAGAACCCTGCAGCGCCTGTATAGAACCTACAGTGCCTGTATAGAACCTACAGCGCCTGTATAGAACCTACAGTGCCTGTATAGAACCCTACAGAGCCTGTATAGAACCCTACAAAGCCCGTATAGAACCTTACAGAGCCTGTATAGAACCTTACAGAGCCTGTATAGAACCCTACAGAGCCCGTATAGAACCTTACAGAGCCTGTATAGTACACTACAGAGCCTGTATAG
>JAPQRP010000030.1:15365309-15402979 GCA_037367295.1 Apogon hyalosoma
CCCCCCCCCCCCCCCCTCCGGCACACGTGCCAGGTATGATGAGACTCTGTAGTAACTCAAAAGTAATACAGGAGTCAATTTCAATTCTGACTAATACTGTAAGGTAAGGAATTACTTTTAAATAACAGTAACAAGTAATCTGTAATGTATTACAGTTTGGAAGTAACTTGCACGACACTGTCCATCACATGCCTCTTGTTTCTTTCCACATGTCCTTCCATCACCTCACACGTTCTGCACCTTGCCTTTCCCTTTATTCATCGTTTTTCACGCTGATGGCATTAGAAACAAATTCAGTGTTTGTATATGAAGGTGTCTGAAGATAGGGCACGGGGACATTCCTTTGAGCTGTCAAAAATCAAAGACGTAAGGCACCGACAAAGGTCAGCACGATTAGCCTCAACGGGAAGATGCATATTCAAGGAAATATTTTGTGTTTCTGTAAGCGTGTGTGTGTGTCGGCTTGTCTGGAGGGGCGGGCTGGATAATGTGTGTACATTGCGGCACAAAGAACCGACCGGCTGCCTCCGAATTGTATGACTCATCCTCATTGCAACTCGCAGACTGCAATCCCAAGAGTGAAAAATTCTATTACCTTGCATTAGTTTGCCTCGTCCACCATCACAGCACAGAGCAACATACATTTACTTACCCTCCACCTTATTTCGTTCGCTGTTCGAACTGCCTTGATGTAAAGTACTTGAATGTCCATATGTGCCAATTTTTAACACAATTCCTCATGACTCATAAAGAGGAACAGCGTATTCTCTTTGGATTACCATATGCATAAATCTGTAAATCCTTCCTGTTGGTCTCTTTCATGATGGTTGCTTGTATATCTGTATTTTTTTTTTCAACAGATATGTGATTCTATAAGAGGATCCTCAGTTTTATATGCTCTGTAAACACAACTATCTCCTACTGTTACATATGTAACACACCCATAAGTGCTGATACACAAGTTCTGGCATGATCCCACAAAATGCACACACATATACAGTGTGACTCTTCGCTCTCCATACAATACAAGCTCCATCCACGTAATATGAAGAACAATGCTGCACAGGCTGCATTTCTCTCGGTTGAAAAGTGCCTCTCACCACTCTGTTGAGGTGGTGTTGCTGTGGTGCATTCACACATCTCCAGCCAGCCCCACTGTTAGAGAGCCCATTAGTGGCTTTGTGTGGCCAGACCCTGGCTTTGGAGAGGCAGAGAGAAAGAAAGAGGGGAGAGGAGGGGTGTGCAGACAAAAAAAAACAGTGAAAGGCAGAAGACAGAGAGAGCGAGAGAGCCATAAACAATGAGCAGGAGGATGGAAAGAAAGAAACGAAGTAGGAAAACAGCCTACTTTTCAGCTTTAAACTCCATCGCACTGGCTTTGTCAGAGCCTGTGCAGCGACGGTATATAACAATAACAGGTGGTGGAGTGGAGGGCTCAGATGTTCTGTTAAACAGCCTTTGATGCAGGTGATCCGCGGTTAATAACTTTAAAAACATCGTAGAGCTACGAGAATTCCTCGACTGAAAAATGCATAGTGATGCAGACATGAGGCTACGGTCGATGTTCACACTGTGGAAGGTTTTCTGCTTCGTTTTGGTCGTGTTTGTGTGCTCAGGTGGGTGGATGGGTGGAGGATGCAGCTGTTGATGTCAAAAGCTGCTGTAGCCCGAGTTGCGAAATGACTTTAAAGGTAAAAGGGAGTTCAGATTTACTCGACTGTAGGCAGGCGCAGTAAAAATAGAAAAGGAGGATGTTGTTTATATGTCGACGTACTAAATCGTTCATAGTCTAATGAAATTGTGAGACCAGTCAAGAACCACACAAGCAGTAAGTAAGTTCTACCACTAGGGTCTGATAATCAAAACAATCAGTAATGAGGCAGTTTGATGGGTTGGATCATGTGAGTTGTCAAATTTAGGTCTTTGCTGCAAAATGGCAAGAAGTTTCCCTAAATTATCAGAATTTACAGTTTTTCCATTTAAAAAAAAAAAAGTGGAAATATCAGTAACCAAATGAAAGAAAATCACATATTTCTCTGAATTTGTCAATATAATAGTCATTTGTAGATATTTCAAAGTTGAAATGTTACATAATATAGCTTTCCCAATTGAACTGACTTTTTATTCTAATTCTGAAGTTAATTTCAAACATGGGGAAAGTTTAATATCCCCTCCTGTAATAAAAGGTTAAAAGTCAAATCCACAGTGTATAAATGCAACATGCCCGTGGCTCGCTCTTTCATCTGAGGGCGATGCTAAAATGTCTGACCCATTTCATGCCCTGTTACTCTTATCGGTTCACTACTGAGCTGAACGTATAATCATGACCGTGAACATCTGGAGCCATTAAACACCAAGGAACTGTGGATTTTCATCAGTTTATACAATGACGTGTCTCTATGTAAAGCAGTGGAAGTAGAGAAAATTAGCAGAATGTTAACTTTGCATGGTATGTTACCAAGAAATTCTCAGTTCTGCTAGAAAACTAAAGTATTGACTCAGAAGGGGTCAAAGGTCACTGATGAAGCACAGAAACAGAATAGACAAAGATGCCTCTTGCTGTATTACATTTTAAAATGAATAATCTTTCTTCCTGAATCGACTTAAATGAGTAAAGTTAATAATTCATTGACTTTTTTTACTCTTTGGTGTCACTGCACTCTCACTTTCTGAGATGAGTCACAATCAGTTATTGTCAGTCAAATATTAATCTATCATGCCGTAAGATTTAATTGTGTAACACCTGTGGTCCACGTCAGACTATTTGGCTTTTCATCTCATTGCAAAAAACCCTAAACTGGGATGTTATCCAACCGCAGTGGTACATGTAGCCAAAGTCTTAGACAGTGACAGCGAAATGAAGCCGTCCTCCAGAGACGCCTGAAGCCTGACCGGTCTGAACCCAGCTGGACTCGGGCACTGGGGCCGCCTGATGGACTCGGCGAGGGGACGCCTGACTGCCTGTCTGTCTTTCTGGACAACATCCGCCTGTATCCCCAATCAAACCGATGAGACAGAAAGATAGGAAGGAAGTTCATACAGGAAGGCGAGCAACTCTAGCAGACAGACTGACAAACAAGCAGAGACCAGCCGAGAGGTGTGAATATCTAGAGAGGACAGCTGGAAAGAGCCGTAGAGAGAGTGTGCTTTTTAGACTAGGTGGTGAAACACACTTGTCAAAATGTCTGAATCCTTGTTCCTTTCATTAAAAACGAAAAACTGCAATCATGTTTAAAGCTCCCTAAATAAAACACTCTTAATAAAGCACAGTCTGCTGAGGGCACATTGAAGGAAAACTACTCATCAAGTTAATTTGCTTAATTATTCAGCGGTGCCTTCTGTCTGAAAGGACATCTGTTACAGAACAGTGTGTCTATGTATGTTGTCGTATGTGTGTGTGCGTGTGTTTGAGTGGGAGTTGAGGAGAAACAGATATGTTATCAAACGGGTTTACAAAAGGTTGTGCTCAACCTGACACAGTTAGAGCGGTAAACTACTGCCCCCTTCTGCTCATACTATGTTGTTGCAAAAACCTGTCACCTCAGAGTGACATTAAAGTGTGGTCTGTGATGCCACCTGGTGGAAAACTACAGAACACATGCTGGCACTGGGGGCACTATAGTAATACTCATTCATTCATTCATCTTCTGAACCGTTTTATCCTCACTCGAGTCGCAGGGGTGCTGGAGCCTATCCCAGCTGCCTATGGGGGAAGGCGGGGTTCAAGGGTTGGACGAAACGAACAACCAATCACTCTCACATTCACACCTATGGGCAGTTCAGATGAACCCATTAACCTGTCAGTGCATGTGTTTGGATGGTGGGAGGAAGCCGGAGTACCCAGAGAGAACCCACGCAGACACGGGGAGAACATGCAGACTCCACACAGAAAGGTCCCACCCCCATCGACTGGTGTTGGAATCAAACCCAGGACCCTCTTGCTGTGAGGCAAGTTCTTTATGTACTGAAACAATGCGTAGTTACTTGATAATTGATTTTTTTATAGTAGACTTCAATTGTGTTAAAAATGTGTGTATCAAATTTAATATTAAAGGTATATAAGGGGCGTTGTAAAAACACCCGATGGATCAAATGTGATACAAAAATATATCAGAAACAAAATAATATAGCAAAATGTTTTGCTTGGATATTGTTAAAAGGTCTAATGAACATTTTCTTTCTAAAAAAATGTGAATTTTGTGGCTAGTTTTTGGTCAGTCTAACCCAGGACCTTCTTGCTGCGAGTACTGCACTACCGTGTCATCCTCTGTGGTAATATTGTATTTCTCAATACTTATGAGAATAGAATTAAAGAAAAGATTTAACTGCATTTATGGGAGAGGCTTATTGTACTAGAAATAAATGGCTCCTAATCTCCATATATTAATAAAGCTTAAAAAAAAAAAAAAAAGATTTAGTATGAGGTTAATGTCGCCCGGCACCTTTATTTATATATTATTTATACATATACATGTGTAACTGCCAAGATTAATACAGTCATACTCACACATATGCAAAAACTATGCTGCAATGAAAACTATTCTCATCTATTCAGCTATAAATAAAAATGCCTAAAACTACACAAAAAATGAAGCAGCAAACTAAAGTGACACATACTTGGTAAAAGGTAAGGTAAGGTCATTCCTTTCCCCTTTGATTTGCACTGCGCAGGTAAGAGAAAAGGGCTTTGGCCAACGTAGTTCACATCTTATGAACTTGTAAAATTAACTAACTAATAAATAGAAAGAAAGAAAATAAAATAGAAAAATCAAAAAATATAGTAAAATTTTAGTGTTTATTCTTACATTAGGCGCACCATTAAGGTATTCACAATAATGGTAGATATTTGAAGACTGAAGACATTTCTGTTTAAATAGGCTTTTAATGGCCCACCAGGATGTTTTGTCTTACATTTAGTGTTTTTATTTTTAATGTAGTATTTTATTTCTTTTAATGTTGGACTTTTTCTCTCTGTAGCGCTTTGAGATTCTGTTGAATGAAAAGTGCTTCATAAATGCAATTTATTTTATTATTATATTATTATTATTATTATTATTATTAATAATAATAATAAATAATGGTTCACAGTTCTAACTCAAACAGCATGAAACACTAAACTGAGAATAGATCATTATTTTTTTACAAGAAAATGTATTTTGTTGAATGAAATTAATTGCAAGAAAACAGGTTTTAGAATCAATCAAAATCATTAAAAGTGATTTGACGGCACCAAATGGGAATGCATTCTTCTAATGATTGTAAAATAATTGTAATATACTAGAATAGAATAGAATAGAATAGAATAGAATAGAATAGAATAGAATAGAATAGAATAGAATCTTATTGACCTAAAAACCTACTTCGGTCATGTTCTAATACGTACAAACAGTCCAGTGAGTAATAATTTCAGATTTGTTTTCTCCCCAAACAGGTTGTAGACTTTATATGAGTTTTTGTTATATTCATGTCTTCACCTTCACACACAGTGAGGAGTGAAATTAAAATGAATCCCTTCCTTTCCCTGCATGTCCACTTTAATTCTACATGCACTGGCTGATTCACCTCTGAAACTGCCCCTTCTCAATAAGAACAGATCAACTTTTTCTATTCAACAGACAAATGTGAGAAAATCCTGTGAGTGGCAGATTCTCCACAGACGATTACAGTGATCAAACAATAAAAAAAATACTTGTTTCTGCATGGAGGGAGTTTTTTTTTTTTTCTCCTTCTGCAGAAAAGCAGTTACATAAAAAGGTCTGAGTAAAGGGGGAGAGTACTGGCACATAAGATGAAGACAACACTGCCCCCTACAGGAACTCAAATTAACTACAGAAATACTGACTGGGCACTGTGTGTGGTTTATGACGACTGGAACTACTGGTTTTGCTAAAACACATCATCACATTGACATTACATTTTTTCCCCAATTTCCAAATCCTCAACCTTGTTCTGTGTTTTTTAAGCAAAGCCCGAGAAAACCAACAAACTACCACTACGACGCTGTAAAAACTTGAGACTTCAATTAATCATCAGTAAATAAATGCAACATTTACATATAATAATAATAATAATAATAAAGCAGTGTAAAGGTAGTTTTGATGAGTATTCATGTGATTCAAACATATTTCAAAAAAATGTACCAATGAAATTTCAACCAATTTTATTGAAAAAAATCTGTAGTCTTCATAAATGAGTCGTTTTAAAGTCAGTGGTTTTTTTGTATTTCCACCTTATTTTGTTGCTTACTATGACATAATACTTAAGAAGCACTACTTTAAAAAGTAGTGGTTTCTGTTGGGGAAAAAAATTAGCACCTTAGCGCCTACTTTGAATTCATTACACTTATTCATTATGAGCTATTTACACTATTTATGTACATTTTGTGAAGCATGACTGATGTTATAAAATAGATCAGAAAAAAAACTGTTGCAGAAAGTCAACTGAATAGAATTTCTAAAAAAAAAAAATAATAACTGAAAGGTACTGGAACTATAAATCAAGTCAAATTCAACAGGCCTTTAGCCAAACTAAAATTTAAATCTCCAGGTACTAAATCTGAATAAATGAAATATTCAGTAAATCTATCTTCTAAGTTTTTGCCAAATATTTAAGTTTGAAGATACTTTCATTATAAAATTAATTAGATTTTGATTTAAAAAAAATAGGTCAGATTAAAACAAAACTGATCAATCATTGCAATCATTGAAAATATGTGTAACAAACATCAAAAACACAAAGGAAAAACCTTTTTGCAATGTATTACTGCTTTAGTATGTATGCTTTAGTACAAGGATGTCTGGGGCTACATTACAATTCAACATGATCTGAAGTGGGTGGGACAAGTAAAATAATAATATATAAATGATGTCAAATCCAAACTTTTCTCTGTATTTTAGAGTGAAAGAAGTAACATTACGTAATGGAAATGTTCACATCTACTAACTATCCTTTAAAAAAATGTGAACAACATGAACAAACTGAAATTAATTAAGAAAAATAAGTGCAATTTTGACAGTTTTATGCCTCAACTTCTCATTTACACATATGCACTATAACTTAGAGATCAAAGCGGATCTACAAATGCACAAAACATTCGGTAACAGGCAGAAAATTGGTGAAATTGCACTTAAACTCTCTTAAGACATTTCAGGTTGTTCATATTTTTTGGTGAAAGGATAGTTTGCACATGTCAAAATTTGTATGTAATTTGACTTTTTTTACACTAAAACAAAGAAAATTCTGGATTGTCAGTATTTATAGGTTATTATGATAGTATTTTACTGACCGACCCACTTGAGACTGAATTGGTGGGAACGTGGAACCTGAACTAAAATGATTAATATCTTCAGTGTAATTTTTGCGTTTCACAAGTTTATCCAAAGCGCCGGTTTTGGCCCAGGGGCCGTATGTTAGTATATAGAACTGTTTTATTCCTTAACACCGAATGCAAATTGCAATATACATATATACATCATATAAAACTAAATATGTTCTCACACATGTTTTCATGTTTAGTACTTCTCTATATACTTAATTTATTACTGACTTCATGCTGATATTTTAAACATATTTAATTAGTTCATGCATCTGTTTTTTCAATCCCTAACTTAGGTTTCCCGCCAATACGACAGTAAGCGCCAGACTCTAAAAGGTTCCTGATAAAGACATCATTAAGTGCATATACCATCTACTTTGTAACTCCCTCTTGGAAGCTTTTTTTTTTGTTTGTTTTTCAGTGTCCTCATCTCTGTGTGTTTTGGGGGGGACTCTTACCGAGCTGGTGGGCCTTTCTGAGGCAGGAAAGGGAGGCGTTGAGTCGGGCACACTCCTCTTCATTGGCACCAAACTTCTGCAGCAGCTCACACACCTGCTCCTCGCTCATCTCCAACAGGCCTTCCAGGGTCACTTCGCCGGGGCTCATCTCCTGCAAACGGCAGAAAAGCAAAGGAAAACGCGATACATCATCTGCAACAACCAGAGCATAGACTGAACATCAAACAGTGTCAAACTCATTTTAGTTCAGCTTCCACATTCAAGTGGCCGGACCAGTAAAAATATAATAGCGGAAAAAAGTCGAATTACATCATAATAATGTTCATGTCTACAAACATTAAAAACGTAAATAACACAAACAACCTGAAGTGTCTTAAGAAATATAAGTGCAATTTTAACCCATAAAGACCCAGTGCGAGTTTTGTGTCAGTTCCCAAATGAATTTCTCTATATTTAACCTTTCTTCAGTGATTTACCACCATTGATTGCAACATTATCTTCCTTATTTTGCATTTTTTCAGTGTAAATCATGTATTTTCCTATATTTTATTCACTGATCATGTAGATGTTCATTAAAGCTCAGAGTAAAGTTAAGATTTATTATATCAAAAACATAGGAAACTGAAGAAAAAGTGACATTTTCAGCTAAGATATCATCAACTCAACATAAAAACAAGTGTGTCCATCCACTGTCGTTGATCCAACTCCAATGTAGAAGATGACTGCGTTTCCACGGTAACTACGGAGCCTCTGAACGTCCAAATGGGTCATATCTGATGACCATGAAAAGATGACAAACTGCATTTTACACCAATTATTTGCATGTATTGATAGGATTAGTGGATCAGCAGGTATTAAACAGTTTAGATCAGTAGATGGTTTTGGTCACCAGTGGAGGTTTGGGTCTTTATGGGTTAACAATATTACGCCTCAGTTTATCATTTACACATGTAAATAACTTACAGAGCACAGTGACATTCAGTAACAAGCAGAATATTGTTAAATTGCACTTATTTCTCTTCAGTCATTTCAGGTTGTTTATATTTGTTCAGATTATTCACATATTTTGTATAAGGATAGTTTGTAAATGTAAACACGATCATGTAATTTTACTTTTTTCATACTAAAACGAAGAGAAAAAAATGGAATTGTCATTATTTATAGGTCATTATGATAGTTTTTTACTGGTCTGATCCGCTTTAGATCAAACTGGTCTGTATGTGGAACCTGAACTAAAATGATTTTGACATCCTTGACTGTTAATATCTTTAGTGTAATTTTTGCATTTCACAAATTCATCCCACGGGCCAGATTGGATCCTTTAGTGGGCCTGTTTTGTATGTTTGCCACCTGTGCTTGTACATGCAGATCATCTGTATCCAAAGGGGTGAAAACACACAGGAAAAATCATTATTTATTATGACTTATTCTTCTCAGATACAATGAAACGATTTGCATCTCTGTCAAAAAGCCCCTTTATTTTTAACAGGCAAAATATCCTTATTTTAACAGTGTATCTATGATAACACACAAGTGAATCACAGCACTGCAACCATTCAGCCTGTATCATACACAGTCCAGGGGAGAGGAGGGAAAGCAGGACAAAGGCAGAGGAAATCTGTGAACGAATAGTTTCTGTCCTATGTTTTATTTTCTTACAGTGGAAATAGCAGCGTTAGCTCATTTTAAAATTTATTTTGTTCACATCAGTTACTCCCACATTAAATCCGTTACAGAAAGTTGCCTTTTTGGGAATAACAAATCCAAGAGATGCCCAGTTTCAAGAGACCAAACATACATTTTTATTAATATATTTGTCTAGTTAGTGAATGTTAACCCAGTACTCCTCCTTTTCCAAATACCCTTTGGGAATAAATAGTCTTTGTATCTTTTAGATGTACTTCTCTTTTCTTTTGAGTGTTGAAATATAATATAATCCCGTCCCAGTGTCAAGACTCCTTGTCCACTTCAGAAAAGCCCAGAGTCAGGTTCTCCTATCTTCACCACTTCTGCACAATTTACCCATAACTTGTAACTTTAGGGGTTTTTTTGTTTTGTTTTTTTGTTTTTTATTATTGGTAAGCTCCCTCAAATGTAGTCAATCTAAAGTAACTTACCCGTTTTAAAAATAGGTGTAGAAAGCATAGATATTTGTGGAAATCTATGAAGTATTTGTTTTGGACTCAACATTTTTTACCTGTGTTAGACTATGGAGACATGCTTCACATGAACGCACTTGCCCATTCTCTTCACCTGTTGGACAGTGTTTATTTCAGGGCTCTGAGATTCATCACAAACTGTGCTTCTTCTCTCACACATTATTGTGTTCTCTACAGAAAAGTAAACTGGTCATCGTTACAGTCACTGGTATATTTTAATTTACAAAGCAATTTTGGGGAGATTTCCTTCTTATTTATGTTCACTGTTGATTGATTGATTTCGAATATGAATGTCAAAACAGAAGAAAAATAAACAAAACACTTAAACGCAAGACATATAATACATATTTGAAAAGGAGTGAGAAGAAGCATAACTTACGAACTCCCAACCCTTCTCCTTAAATAATTATCATCATTAAACAATTTGGTTTCTGGCTTTATATTACTATGAACATATATAATATGACTTACATAAACATATTCATACATATACACACACATATCTATCTATCCATACACACCTAAGTACACACACACACACATATATACGCATACACATCAGTACATACATATACACGTACATATACATACATGCACATACTTGTACATCCTTATAACCTCCAGTGCTACCCAACACCTCCCTCATCCCTGTACCTCTGAATAATTGTCTTTGTGCCTCCTTTTAAACTGTGTCATGCTTAGACTTTGCTTTAACTCCATGTTGAATCTGTTCCACAGTCTCACCCCGCTGACTGAAACACAAAAACCTTTCCTAGTCGTACGTATTAAGTGAATTTTAAAGTTAATTTTCCTCCTTAAATTATAACCCCCCTCATGAATACTGAATAATTTCTGTATATTTGTTGGTAACGGATTATTTTTAGCTTTGCAGATTATTTAAGCTGTTTGATAGTCCACAATGTCTGCAAATTTGAGTAATTTCGACTGTAAAAATAATGGGTTTGTGTGTGCTCCTGGTAGCCACTGTTAACCTGGAATTATGGCAGTTTGACTGATTTTAAGGAGAGCATTAAAGCTCTGGAACCAAGACTGTTGGTCTTTAATGTTTCGATTGATCGTATGTGTTTTTTTCTCTGTTTGCAAATGCTTGTATTATTACCCAGCCCCCTGAAGGAGAGGCGAGGGTATTGTTTTTGGTTTGTTTGGTTTTTTTTTTTGGTCTGTTTGTCAGCAACTTTATGCCAAAACTACTGCACCAATTTCCATGAAACTTTCAAGAAAGGTGCGAGGTGGTCCAGAATAGATCCTATTAAATTTTGGTGAATGTAGGTTGAAGGTCAAGGTCACCAAAAATGTGTTTTCGCAATGATAGGAGATAGGGCAAATTAGGTAAAACGTTTGCGAGGGGTGGGGTTTGTTGTGTCTGGCACCACTTGTTGTAAAACTGTAATGATGTGACTGTATCGCTGCCGTCTTGGCCAGGTCTCCCTTGAAAAAGAGACCACCTCAATGGGACCAACCTAGTTAAATAAAGGTTGAATAAATGAAAAACAAAAATTATCTAAAAAAGCAAACATAGTCTCTGCATAATAGGAAAAAAACTGCAATTGCATATATTCCTTTTTAAATTGTCAACTTTGTGCCATGTGTACACAGTTTTCCAACTAAACCACCAGGTTTGTTTATAAAGTGAAACAGTAACTGAGCTACACCAATAATTAAATCCTCAGGGCTAGATTTACTGATGCTCTGCTGCTAAGATTTACTACAAAGGTGACGCACAAAGTTAACAAGTTAGCACTAGAACGATGTAGACACTTTTGTGCTTGGCTTAATTGCACATCTATTTATGGAGGTTTCCTTTTCACAGGGCAAAAGTTTAAGAGAAGAGTATTAAATCTGATTTATTAAGGTTTGCAGTTTCAATTTAGTGCTAATAAGTTGTTTGCAGGTGAAGTCACATCACAGCTCCTACTGTAGAGAGACGACAAGGAGCGATTTCTCCGTAGAAAACACTGGGTGCATCTGAATAGTGGTTTTTGTTTAGGACGGTTCCTTAACTGAGTGAAATGACCTGGAAGTATCTGAGTGTCAGCCACGATAAGAGCTTTCTGGAAAAAATGCAAAGGAAAGGAGCTTCACTGTTGCCTTTAGCAAAGCATACACTGCACCACCCTTTACCAAAGCAGAGGAGAGAATGATGTCCCACAATTCACTGCAGTGGCAACATCAGCCGACTCAGCTGCTCACAAAAAACAAAAGATCAATGTAACAGACAGGACGATATGTTAAATAAATATATATTTATTTAACATATCATCATGTTAAACAGTCCTGTCTGTTACATTGATCTTTTATCTATCTATCTTAAACACTTGGAAGTTAAATATTCACAACCTGTACTTATATCACTGATTAACCCATAAAGACCCAGTGCAACTTTTGTGGCAGTTCCCAAATGAATTTTTACCCCACCCCCCGAAGGCAGGGGGTATTGTTTTTGGTTCAATTTATTTGTTTGTTTGTTAACACTCCAGCAGCAAAACTATTGAATTCCTACCAAATTTGGTTTATATATTGCCAGTGACCCAGAAAAGATCTGATTACATTTTGGGAACAGCAGGTCAAATTTTTTTTTAAATTTTTTATGAATTTTTAAAATCTTCCCATTTACTTACAATGGGTGAAATTCATGCAACGGAGGGGTTTGTTGTGCCTGGCACCGCTTTTTTTTTTTTCTCTGTTTAACCTTTCTTAAGCGATGTATCACCATTTATTATAACATTATCTATATTTTGCATTTTTTCACTGTAAGTCATGTATTTCCCTATATTTAATTTAGATGGTCATGAAAACTGAATCAAAACAGAGAAAACTGAAGAAAAAGTGAGTTTTTCAGCAAAGACATCATTAACTGAACATAAACCCAGTGTCTCCATCCACTGTCATTGATCCAACTCCGTGGGTTTTACTAGTGAATCATGTTGTAGAGGATGACGATGTTTCCACGGTAACTACGGAGCCTCTGAACATCCAAATGGGTCATATCTGATGACCATGAAAAGATGACAAACTGTATTTTACACCAGTTATTTACATGTATTAATAGGGTTAGTGGATCAGCAGGTATTGAACAGTTTAGATCAGTAGATACTCTTGGTCACCAGTGGATGTTTGGTCTTTATAGGTTAATATTTGGCTCCTTCAGTCACAGATGCCTTAAAAAAGCTAAACTGTAAACAGGGATCTGTGAACTGGATCTTCAGGAAGAATATAAATACAGTGGAATGATCCTGGAGGAGGCATATTTGTAGGTGAAAATATTATGAATGTCAGTAGATGATAATTTTATTTAAACGTAACAATGATCACATGTAGGCTAGTCGATTTACAGACATAATTTACAGCGTTATGCTTATTTTGCATAAATTTACTATTTCACTTTTATTTAATTTCTTACTTTTATTTTCATATTTTATTATTCATGCTGATTCGGGATCCTTACTGACAGATATGAGCAGACAGGAGGACGAGTGTGACTAACTGAAAGTGCAGCTTTAGCCTTAATTTAGGAATATTTCAGTTTCAGCCTTGAGTCATGAAATCAAATTTGTCCTCTTTTATATCCTGCATTAAACAACATGCTAAGAATGCACCAGGGGAAGTATCCAAGATGTGCTTTTAGTCGTTCACCCTCAGGACATTGTAATTTCACCACAGCGGACCTACGTTACATCTGTCTATAGTCTAAGTGTAGTCGGACTCTCTCATCACTACAGGGTCTTTCCATAAGTCCTAAAGAGGAAGGAAAAGAGGCTTTTTTTTGGATGCACCCACTGTCAAAATGCCTCTGCTACAGGAAGCTTTCATTATGTAACAACAACTGATATCAACTGTATTATACTGAACAGTTGTTTATATCAATTAGCAGCTAAAATCAACAGCACTGACACTTAAATCAGGTTTACAGATACACAAAAGACGCAAATCCAGAGGAAACTGCATTTAGACATTTAGTCCGGTCAAACTGATCGCCATCAGCACATGATTATTGTAACGGAAATATTCTAATTTGTCATCTCGATACTCAGGTTTACTAGTGATAGTTAACCCATAAAGACTCAAACATCTACCATCGACTGAAAGCGTCTACTGGTCTAAACTATGGATCCATTAATCCTATAAGTACATGAAAATAATTGGTATAAAATGCAGTTTGTCTTCTCATTTTCATCAGATATGACCCATTTGGACGTTCAGAGGCTCCGTAGTTACCATGGAAACACTGTCATCTTCTACAACATTGATTCACCAGTAAAACCCATGGAGCTGGATCAATGACAGTGAATGGAGACACTTGTTTTATGTTCAGTTTATGACAGATTTTACTGAAAAAGTCACTTTCTTCAGTTTTTATAGAATAACCTTTGAATTTACTCGAGTTTTTATGAACATATACATGATTAGTGAATTAAATATAACAAACTAAATGATTTTTTACTGGGGAAAAAAATGTAAAATTCAGAGAATAATATTAGAATAAATGGTGATAAATAATTAGGAATGGTTAAATAGAGAGAAAAATGTATTTAGGTACTGACACAAAATTCACACTGGGTCCTAACGGGTTAATTTGACTTACTGTAGGGGTGGTTTTATGAGCAGGGTGCTTGAGCAGGTCTTGAAAGACTTAAAAAGTATGGAATTTTGAAAAATTTTTTCCAGATCATAAAAGTTTGGAATTTTGTGTGAAAGTCTTAATAAAGTATGGAGAAAAGTTTCTCTCATAGTTGAATTTTAAGAATGCTCAAAGGCACATAAACTTGTAAGATAAGAAATACACGAGGAAAGCAAATTTTAAAAACTATGATTTCACTAACCAGTCAGTGCTGGAATGATTCTAGTGAAACTTGTATGTGTGATATCCATACACTTTTGTGATTTTCATATGTTTTGAAAATGTTTCTGCCAGTAAAACATAATTTACTGTGAATTATGCATTCATTCAGTCCTTAAAATGAACTTTTCTACTACACACAACAGGTACAATCTCAACAAAAAAAGTAGGCACATAAGTATAAAAGTACATAAAGTCAAGGTCTTTGGGGAAAAAAAAGCAGTTTTGAAAAAGTCTGGAATTTTTATTTGGATAAAGAGCAAACACACACTGTTGTGAGAAAAAATCCTGGTTGTAGCAGTAGTGGCTTTTACTGTCTCGTCAAAGAGGAAAAGTCTCAGTTCAGAAAAACAGCTCCATTTTCATAGCATAACGTCTAACAAATGCTGTGATTTCTTGTTAGTACTTTTCTATTTAATATTCTCTAAATCAAAGGTGTCAAACATACGGCCCAATGGCCAAAACTGACCCGACAAAGGGTCCACTCCGGCCAGTGGGATGGATTTGTGAAATGCAAAATTTACACTTAAGATATTCACAATAATTTTAGTTCAGGATCCACATTTAGCCCAATTCGATCTCAAGTGGATCAGACCAGTAAAATACTAAAATTACATTATGACATTGCATTTTATAACCGGGTTCCTACAGGTTTCTACAGGTTAAATTTAAGACCTTTCTAAGACTATTTGGAACACAATTTAATCTTATTTCATGGCCATACTGGCAAAAATTCATCACTCCTAGAATTTGGGAAAATTTATTGATTTATGCCCGAGTCATTTCTCACCAGGGGCTGTAAAGTTAGCAATAACTGGTTCCTAATTTCAAAATAAACAGTCAACTAATGTTAGTTTCTTTGCAGTTTGGAAATATAACATGTAAAGACAATACAGCCAAAATGGCAACCTAACTTGAGACCTACCATATCACATTTAATACCTTTTAAAGACTTTTTTAAGGTATTACATGCAGATTTGGAAATTCAAGCCTATTAAGACTTTTTAAGACCCCGTATAAACTATCTTTTCACAAAGTAGTGATTAACCTGAACAAATATGACCAACTTGAAATGTCTTATGAGAGAAGTAAATACAATTTTTTACCAATATTCTGCCTGTGACTAAACATTTCAATATTTTTGTATTTGTAGATCCCCTGTTTCTGGAAGTTGTAATGTGAAAATGAGAGGCTGAGGGTGTACTTCTGTTAAAATTGGACTTATTTTTCTGAATAAATTTCAGTTTTTTCATGGTCGTTTGTGTTATTCACATTTTTTATAAGGATAATTTGTAGATGTAAATATTTTCATAATGTAATTTCACTTTTGTCACTAAAAAACAGAACAATTTGGAGTTTTCATTATGTATATATTATTATGTTATTATTTTACTGGTCTGATCCACTTGAGAATATACTGGGAGGATGTGGCCCCTAAACTAACACAGTGCACACTTTTCTGGTTCATTTGGCTTGTTATTTTTGGCCCTCCATCTGAATTTTGCACATTACCATGTATCACAAGCAAACTACTACATCATTATCTAAGGCCAAAAAAAAAAAAAAACATGCCCTAATCTATTTTGTCTGAGATGACTGTGGCAGTTCTACAGAGAGGAGGCGCTGCTGAGAACAAAGAACAGGTGGGAAAAGAAGAGAGGGGTTTTTTTTTTTTTTCCCCCCACTTGTTTGAATTCATTTTCACAACAGAGCAGGACATTATCAAAATATAGTGACTACAAACAGTTCACATTTTCACATGTTGGTTCTGGTCCTCAGATGACAATTGAAAAGATCCACTGATGTAAGATTACCAAAAGACTAGGAGGCTCAACAGAGGTTTTACTTCATAAAGTCATAATGTTTTGTGTCAAAAAACTCACTTCACATACAAGAAATCTTCAGCTTCATGACATCAAATTCCCAAGCTTTTCATGCTTCTGTAGCCAATACGGACTGCATGCAATATTTCATCTGTTTTACTGATCTTAAAAACAGCAACCTATCTGCCACAAAGGATAAAAATAAATTACTACTATGAACACAGAGTGAAGTGAACTACGAAGGTCAGAATCCAGTGCTACGGTGGCCGACAACTGTCACCTCTCTGGGTACTGTAGTGTCTTCTTTAATCCTTAAAGACCAGAACATCCACTGGCGACCAAGAGTATCTAGTGGTTCTCAAATCCGGTCCTCGTGGCCCAGTGTCCTGCATGTTTTAGATACTCCCCTCTGCCGTCACACCTGGAAGCCATTACATCATTATCAGGCTTCTGCAGGGCCTGATGATGAGCTGATCCTTAACTGAACCAGGTGAGCTGGAAGAGGGAAATATCTAAAACGTGCAAGATGCTGGGCCGCGAGGACCGGATTCGAGAACCGCTGATCTGATCTAAACTGTTCAATACCTGTTGATCCACTAATCCTATCAATACATGTAAATAATCCAGGTTAAATGCAGTTTCTCAGATTTTCTCGGTCATCAGATATGACCCATTTGGACGTTCAGAGGCTCCGTAGTGAACACGGAAACATCATCATCATCTTCTGCAACATCGATTCACTGGTAAAACCCATGGAGTTGGATCAATGACAGTGGTTGTAGACGCTGGCTTTTATGTTCACCTAATGATATATTTTGCTGAACAACTCACCTTTTCTTCTAACTTTTGAATTTACTCTGAGCTTTCATGAACATCTATATGGTTTGTAAATGAAATATAGGAAAATACCAGATTTTTACTGAAAAATGCAAAATTCAGGAGATAATATTATGATAAATGCTGATGAATCATTTAGGAATGGTTAGATGTGACGAGAAAAATGCATTTGGAAGTCTCAACAAAAATAGTTCTGGGTCTTTGAAGGTTAATTTCCTCACAATGATGTGTCTTTATATACATGTCTTATATTAGGATTTTATTGTGTCTTTGTTAGTTGAGGTCACAATGACCCATTAACTTCTCAAGTTCTACCACAGAAAACTGCTCCCTCTACTGCCTCTATCTGGTCTGTGTTGCTGTTTCCAGAGAGAGACACATGCGTTAAACCTACACTTGTGTTGGTCGAACTACAGTCACAGCCTGTGTTTCTGTAGATTCTCATGTCCTCGTTGTGTGTGTCTACACGCAGTCTGGCTTGGAGCTAACCTGTGCCGGTCTTGGTGAATCAGTGTTGGTAGTTACTGAGTATGTGTTCATCATTTTGCGTACTGTTAACAGATCACAAATAAAAATGGCCTTCTGTAACTACAGCCTCAGTGATTTGTGTCGCCTCAGTAAATGAGTTCAATTAATCACATTTTATTTATATGGCACCACATCATAACAAAAGTTATCTCATGACACTTTTATTTAGAGCTGGTCTAAACCAGACTTAGTAAGCCAATTCACAGACACCCAACAGAATCACTTAAAACTTAAAGAAAAAGTTATATAAAAGGAAGAACAGTACATTTAATCCCAGCAATTTTGTCAGTTTTAGGCCATTGTTTTTATTTTGATTCAGCTGGTGATCAGGAAAGATGAGTGTATTTACAGAAGGAAAAGTGACCAGGGACTTGTAAGTCCTACCTGTGTGACCTCTTTTCTCAAGTTGACGATGCGGAACCAGTGGCCGAGGCGAGGGAAGTCCTCCAGCTCAGCACTGCGCTCCTCTAAGGCCACTTTGCACTTACAGGACAGCTGGCGGCTGAAGTACTTCACCAACTTCCCCTGAGAAAGATACAGACGAACACGGTGAGGAATACAGTTCTTTTTCTTTAATGCTGTACAAACATTTTCAACATTTTTACACATTTAGTCTTTTGCATCACGTGGCAAGTTTGGCCTTAGAATGTCTCTTGTACATCAGTGCGTTTACTCTTGTGTGTCACTTCCTAAACATAATCCCAATAATGGGAAAAGTGTTGTAACAAAAAAAAAAAAAAAAAGAAAAAAAATCAGTTTTAAGCCACATGTGGAAAATAGGATGGACTATACAGAACATAGGGTTTTTCATGTTATTAACCATGGCAGTGAAATGTCAATAGTATTCAGTCCACTTCTCACTTCAGTTCTATTTGTGCTTTGATCATCAATTAACATTTTTAGCCATTTTCAAGCAAAGGTACACACATTTTGCAAAATGTGGCCTTTTTCTGTATATGTGAGAATGAACTGAAAATATGTGGGTGTTGAATTGCTGCTTGAAGAAAAACATACATAACACCAGGCTGTATTAAATTATTGCCAATATTAATAATAAACAATTAGTAACACTACTAGTAATATAATAATTATCATCATCATTATTATTATATTTACACTGTCAAAACACGTCAGAAATGGTGAAAAGTATTTAGATATATTTCTTATGTCAAATTGACAGAAAGGCACAGTCCTGTCCTCATTGGAGCTTATATTTTGATATAATGATCATAAAGTGCTGTTTAGTTTTGCATGAAACACCTCAATGGACTGTGTGTCATTGCACATGACATGACGCCAGCACCAAAAGGCTCATCACCTTGACGCCTTTCACCTCATTCTTCAAGTCACTGCAACATTCTTAGCCTGCAATATTCTGTTTTAAATGGACAAATATCATGTTATTGATGCCAAAGTTCAGAATGAGCTTTGTCTCTCACTACTGACTACATAACACATTCTTTCATAAGTAAAGTCAAAAATGCTGAACGACATGGTTCACTGTGGAGTCACTTCCTGTTTCTGTGGACACATGGTTTCTCCACAGTCCTGCTCCTTTAGGGGACTAACAACAGACCCCATCCCATAACTCCAAGAGAAAAATGAACATAATTTGCAGATATTGACTGATTCTTTCACACTAGTGTCATCAAAGTAAGGATTGGACTTGGACCCACACGCTACATATTTACTGAACTTTCTGACATTAAATGAAATTCTCAGAAACAGATCAGGACTTTGTTTGAGGCTCTTGCAAATGTGAGATCTCTTTACATAAATCTTGTCTAATGGAGGTTAAAACTAGCAGTAAAATAAAGTGACTATTACCCCATTAATCTACCTTTATCCGTCCACACAGTGTTCTTGACCCTGCTGACCACCCCTACGTAGCAAACATTATGAGGGTTTTATAGCATTAGCAGAGCGTACACTGCGTCATCTCTGTAAGTACAGGATCTTTGGTAAAATCCACACAGGGATGGGACTATATATTATAATAATACCTAAGAACATACAAGATGCTGGGCCACGAGGACCGGATTCGAGAACCGCTGATCTGATCTAAACTGTTCAATACCTGTTGATCCACTAATCCTATCAATACATGTAAATAATCCAGGTTAAATGCAGTTTCTCAGATTTTCTCGGTCATCAGATATGACCCATTTGGACGTTCAGAGGCTCCGTAGTGAACACGGAAACATCATCATCATCTTCTGCAACATCGATTCACTGGTAAAACCCATGGAGTTGGATCAATGACAGTGGTTGTAGACGCTGGCTTTTATGTTCACCTAATGATATATTTTGCTGAACAACTCACCTTTTCTTCTAACTTTTGAATTTACTCTGAGCTTTCATGAACATCTATATGGTTTGTAAATGAAATATAGGAAAATACCAGATTTTTACTGAAAAATGCAAAATTCAGGAGATAATATGATAAATGCCGATGAATCGTTTAGGAATGGTTAGATGTGATACGAAAAATGGGACTTTGCGACACAATTTTAAGTTTAAAGATTATAGTTAACACTTTATTGTCTGTGTAGGGAGATTCAGCCTCTGTATTTTGCCCATACCTTAGCATTAGCAGTTAGCATTAGCACATAGCATACATTAGGAGCAGTGAGCTGCTATAGGAAGCTCTCAGAGACCAAGTCCAGATCTTCATCATCACAGTGGTTAAGGACCGTAGACCGTGTATTAGTTAAGGGCACTGACAGGAGCATTAACCTATAAGCACTTGTTTTTAATGGTGGGGAAAACTGGAGGAAAGTCACATAGCTTAGCTTCACCACATTTCTCATAAAAGAAACTAAATTGTTATTGACAGTAAAAACTAAAATTAACTGAACTATACAATATGAATGTAATAGCATGAACCAAATTTATCATTCAGAACCATAAATTATGATTTCATAGAAAATCATGAATTACATTAGTTTAGCATCACTACTTTTAGCATATGAGGCTAATTCTGCCATTCTACTGCATGTTTGAAAAGGTTATTGGACCTCTATAAAAATGTAAGTTGTTGTATCAAGCTACATAATTCTGTTCAACAATACTCCTAAAATCATAATATGTTAAACAAAATATGCTAATCTGGGAAAATTCACCAAATAGAGCCCTCATATCTGGATATTATCATAGCTACATAAGCTAACTTCCTGTGAGGAGGCTAACTGAAATAGCGACATGTTGTGATTGTTTTTGTTTAACACGTTTTAAACTGAGTACTCGACAGGGATAAGCTCATGTTAAATCCACACAGACTGACTCCATATGACATTTATTTTACCTTTTCCTCATTCCTTTTTATGATGTTCTGACTTTTGAGGCCTCTATCGACACACTAACCTCAATATAGTTTTTTTTTTTTATCCCAGGCTGTACATCTGCACATTTGCAGTTTACATTTTATGTGCACTGACAACGCATTGGTGTAGCAGCTATGTATATGCGCAACAGCCTATGTAAATACTGTTCTTTTGTAGAATTTGAAAGGATGTGCTTACACTTTTCATCAAAACCACTGAACACAACTAAACCACCACAGATTACATGGGTGATTTCAGTTATTGTGCATTTTCCACTACTGATGTCAAGACAAACCCTGACTTTGTTTCTGTAAAAAGACAGAGCCACTGCAATGGTTCTCTCATAACCTCTTTATTTCAATAGCAAACAGTTGCTTGTTATTGGGGCAATAGGGCACTTTAGCACAGAAGAGTCCATTAACAGGAGGTCTCGGTAAAGTGCATCCACTCTGCTGAGAGGTTTTTGAGGGAGAAATCCCCTTCAGCAAAAGCAACGATATCCTGTGTCACTAACAACTACATTTACTTATTTGCTCTGGTTGTAATGAACTTGAGTAATGGTAAAGGGCCACGGCACTGATTATATGAACATAGTGTACATTAAACGAAAACAGATAATGTCAACTCTCGTATTCACTCCCTAAACTGAACACATAAGCACAATGAATTCATCAGACTTTGAGTTTGATACACCGTATTTACATACTACTAGAGTTTATAGATTATTTAAGGTTGTGATTTTAAAATATGTACCTTTAGACTATCAAAAAAAACTATATTAAAGTAGTGTTTTTTCATTTTTACAGCTTCTATTTCCATCTCAAATGTAACCTGTTGAACCTGTGGTCATGAACTGCTTTTCAATCTGGTCTTGAGTTAAAGTAATAAAACTCTAAAATGTGTTTTTGCATTATATGACTCAACTGTAAAGAAATACATGAAAGCTGGATATAATGTGTAAAAAAAAAAAAAAAATCAAAATGTTCATACTGAAACTTTTATACCACTCTACTATGTAACAGTGGACTCTCAGATGATTTTTTTTTTACTTTACACAGTGCAAATGTAGATATAATGGTGATTCTACTTCAATGTAATATATTAATTGATCTATAACTAAGTTGTAATGCAGGTTAAACATGTTGGTGCTGCAGACCTGTACATGAGTAAATTTTCTCTTTCCAGACCTTCTTAAATCATAAAATCATAACTGACATTAAATATTAACCTTAATCAGACCTACAGAACATTTAAAGTTTGATAAAATGATTAATGTAATTATATGAAACCGATGTCTTACAGCTATAGATGTTAGTGAGGAAACATCATGTCCTTCACAATCCAAACTTTTAAAAAGTTTAAAAAAAAAAAAAAAAAAGTTCTCCTTTCCTGATAGATTTTGTGTTGTGAAAACACTTCCGCTGGGTTTTATTTGCCCTTCAAAACATGGGATGTCCACTTATAATGAACCTTATAATAAAATCATACAATTAGCCTAGTCACACATTTAGTGTTACTCATTTTTCTTTTATACTACCTTAACTTCACATACTAATTTAACATGCTAAAGGTGTTACTTGACTAAATGGTTAAGGTGTTTCTTTATACGTAAAAAGTATGGATGGAAGGGGAGGAATTAGGACAAGAAATAAAGACATAAATGCAGGAACCAGAATGTTTTGAACGAATCAACCTCAAACAAAACCATGACAACACAGATAACTGTTTGAAATATATAAATGCTTCACCAAACTTTTACCACACTGTGATTATTTCTTCCTTTTTATTGATCCTTCATTATAGGGTTTGATAGGCAGTGACCAGAGCACATACAGTACCACCTCCAAGGCCCCACAGTTCTGTAATTCAGACACTATTTGTAACGCTAGAAAAATCAATTACAAAATTCCAGCCCCAAACACAACTGAACAAGTATTACTTTTTTTCAATACATTTAGGAATCACACCTGTATGTAGCCTGTCCGTACTAATTGGTTCCATTTATGAATGATGCACATTACAAAATAATGACGAAAACCTGATGTGTCTAGAGCGGTGGAAAACAAGTGTCCATTTCTTATATATTTTAGGAATGTCCACTTATGAGCTGGATTAATAATGACATCAGTATCAATAAGTAGTCATCAATTCCCCCAGCCACAGTTCTGTCTCCATCACCACGGTAACACTGTTACGCTTGTAGCAATATGCACATGCTATACATCCATCTAACCAGAAGAACTCAACTAAAAGTTCAACAAAACCAGTTGTCAGACAAGAAAACACAATCCAAACAAGTACTTAAATGGACAAATATCAATACTAGTGTATGTTATGAATATTTTCGTAAAACAAAAGACCAATGTGACAAACATTGCACAGCTAAGCTAACACTAAGCAGATCCAACAATACCAGTATTATCGCTCTACCAATAAAACTCAATGATAAGACAGAAAAGAGCAGAAATAAAGGTCATGTTATGAAATGATGATTGGGAATTTTCTCTTACTTTTGTTGCTTTCATTCTTATAAAACCAAGTTTTATATGAATGAAGCTTCTGCGATCAACTGCTCCATTGTGTTACACTGAAATGATTCTGACTGGAAACAAATAGCCCAGGGCTTAAATAAACTACAAGAAACTGTCGTATGCCTCCACTGAAAAAAGTTTTAGTTTGTAAGTTAGAGGTAGACATGCAGCAAAGAACCTAGACCTCCAGGAACTGAGCCCAGATGAGCCCACAGGTCACTCTAATTAAAGGGTATTTTGACAAAATGGTTGTTATATGTTGATTTTATTTTGATTCTTCCAATAACCCTACTGAGAACTTCCTCACAGACATGCACTGATCCAATACTGACATGAGCAGGATGGGGCATCAGTTCCAATGCATAGGTCAATTTATTCAGCAACTGTTTTAACAAAGTGCTGATACAGCATATTTTGTTTTCCAAAGCAAGAAATCAAAGTTTCATCATGAGTGACATAACTTTACAGGAAAGAGAAATATATGATTAAAATAGATTTTTTTTTCTTTTTCTTTTTGTCTTTCACACATTTTGCCAATAAAGCGGATTCAAATGTAAATGTGAAAGCAAATGGTAAGGTGCTCTGAAATGGAATTAATAGTTCTAAAAGTTAATATTGCTGACATTCACTACCTACTTACACTGAACAGCTCTCAAAAAATACTGCTATTTGGACCCTCTAATGAGTGATCTAGTGCTCTGTCTTGGAATGTTTCTACCAATCTCAGATCAAATAGAAGCTTTGATATCTGACAAGTACATTTCAGGGTTTTGGTTTATTTCATAAAACACATGTTTTCTTGACTGTAGTTGTACTTAACTGGTTCCACTAACAAAATTGTAAAACACTTAATGCTTGATGAAGTTTATCATTTTACTACGTCAGTAAGCTAACATTTAGCTTTATCGCATCTGATTCCTCTTGTACCTTAACCCCACCCCTTTTGTCCAAATATAGTCAATTGTGGCTCCAAAAACCCAACATGGTGATGGCCAAAATGCAAATTACTGGCTTCAAAGTTCTGAAACCATCGCTTGACATCTATCAATTTAATTATTTACAGTCTATTTATAACTGACTACTACGTATATACTTCCAATGCAAATTATGCTGCTAAGTTCCAAACTCTAAAACATGGATGTCTCACACACCTCTTCAACATGGCAGCACTGAAGATCTATACAATCAGTTCAATACCCAAGATTGATTTCACCAATTATCAGACCAAATTTGAAAATACGGTCACAATCTCCCCTTCTGTTCCTGAGTTCTGATGTTTATTAAAGGCTAGATGCATGTGTTTGATATTGCAGTAAACGTCATCTTGACCTTTCAGTTAAAAAAAAGGTCATTTTATCCAATTACACACTTGTGAAGAGTGTTATCTTAGGGTATGAATTATTGAGTTAAGCCACAGTGACATTGAACCGATAAAATCTATTCAGTTCATCTTTGAGTCTAATTGGACATTTATACAAAATCCAAAGAAATTCCATCAACGCATTCTTCATATATTGCTGAGGTATAATGTTGTTAAAATTGCACTTCTTTTTTAAAAATAAATTTCAGTTCATGTTATTCACATTTTTTTAAAGGATAGTTTGTAGATGTAAAAATTTTCATATTAGAATTTTACTTTTTTCACAAGTTTGGAGTTGACATTATTTATATATTATTATGCCTATTATTTTACTACTCTGACCCAATTCTGATCAAACTGGGTTGAATGTGGCCCCTGAACTAAAATGAGTTTGACACCCCTGGTATAGAATTGTAAGGAGTTGTCTGTTGCAGTGTTGTATATTTCTTTTAACTGTAAATTTGTATGCAATTTCTTATCAATGTGTTACATCTTTGAAGAAATAACTCAGAAAAATCTATGTTTTTTTAACCCATAAAGACCCAGTGCTACTTTTGTGTCAGTTCCCACATGTATTTTTCTTTTTATTTTAACCTCTCTTTAGTGATTTCTTATTTATTCTAATGTATTTTGCTTTTTTCAGTGAAAATCAGGTATTTTACTTTATTTAATTCTCTGATCATGTATAGGTTCATAAAAAGCTCAAATTAAAGTTGAGGGTTATTTTAATCAAAAATAGAGAAAACTGAAGAAAAAGTGACTTTTTTCAGTGAAATACACCATTAAGTGAACCTAAACTAACTGTGTCCATCTACTGTCATTGATCCAACTCCATGGGTTTTACTGGTGAATCAATGTTGTAGAGGATGACGGTGTTTCCACGATCGCTATGCAGCCTCTGAACATCCAAATGGGTCATATCTGATGACCATGAAAAGATGACAAACTGCATTTTACACCAATTATTTACATGTATTGATATAATTAGTGGATCAACAGGTATTAAACAGTTTAGATCAGTGGATGGTTTTGGTTGGTGATGGATGTTTGGGTCGGCAGGAGGCTCAGGATGACATAAAGGTGCATTTGTTTAAAAAAGGTTGAGAACCACTGAGTACAAAGAACTGTGATTCTTTTTTTACTCCACTGTTTTTATTCTTATGTTTTTATTCTTGACTGTAATTAATGTGTGTATTTTACTGGAGCACCTTACCAAATTTCATTACACTGTGCAATGGGTATTTTTCAATGATAATAAAGCTTATTCTATTCTATTCATTCATTTTCTGAACCCACTGTATCCTCACGGGGGTCACTGGAGCCTATCCCAGCTACTTATGGGCAAAGACGGGGTACACTCTGGACATGTCAGCAGTTCATCACAGGGCTGACATATAGAAACAAACAATCACTCTCTGGCTTTTCACATCTATGGGCAATTTAGATTAACCTATCAGTGTATGTGTTTGGATGGTGGGAGGAACTGGGGTACCCGGAGGGAGGGAGGGGAGAACATGCAAACTCCACACAGAAAGGTCCCACCCTCATCGACTGGTGATGGAATCGAACCCAAGACCTTCCTGCTGTGAGGCACGAGTGCTATCCACTGCAGTATTCTATTCTATTCTATTCTATTCTATTCTATTCTATTCTATTCTATTCTATTCTATTCTATTCTATTCTATTCTATCATCAAATTCCAACTGCAGCATTTCACTACAAATGCAAGTATTTCTACCAACTGACGATACGACAACTCTTCTCCACACCCTGTACTTCTGACACTATTTCATACCTGAGCACAGCAACAGTTCTACTCTTTGCCCTCGAGCATCTCCATGGGAGTCGTTCTCTACTTAAGCGCTTTGTTGAAGGCCGCCTTAACAGCTGTTACAAAGAAGGGGGGACAGTGAAATTATCTTCTTTCAGCTGCTGGAAAAACACACACCAAGCCAATCATGGTCTGCAGCTATTGTTGGTCCTCATTGTGCACATATTGTACAGTGGAAGAATCAAGCCCCTTCCCTTGTTGATGTATTGTGATTACTACCGTCTCCTTATTGCTGTGGGGAGAACATTGGGGATACAAAGGCATCGAAGGTACCATCCAAGGGAGCCGTCTGCAAATGAAATGGGCTTTCTTGCAACACACCGAGCCAAATAAAATACAAGTTTCATGTGTTCAGAGATGGAAGTGCAATAGCTCCTTGGAGTGAATGTTAAAAAGAGGCATGCTGTTTTCTTGATTAAGAGTGCTGCCTTGTGCTGCTTCTCTGCAAAGGGGGGGGGGGCTTAATCAGATATCAGGCGCATATGGTGTTCATTTGACAGCAATTTAATGCGTGGATGGTATTTGAATGGGAGGAAATTAATGTATCGCTATAAGTTAACGCTAGACGAGTGCTCTAAACAAAGGTGAAGGAACAGCTATGAGACAAATGAGCATCTGGCCACCTGCAGCTGCAACTACAAGATTCAAAACCCACAAAGAAATGTCGAAACACGATTACACACATATTTCATGACAGTCTGATAGTCCATGGAAGCGTAATGGTGATTTTAATTACTCATTTTGTTCTTAAAAAAGATTGAACACGAGCTTTAAAACGAGCATCTGACAATTTTCCACGAGATGTTAGGGACGTTAACCCTGTATCAGGCAAGTGACTATTTTTGATAATTTCCTCAGACATTAAATATGGGGCTGACCCCGTGCCTCAGTGAGGTCCAGAACCATGTTGGGTTTTATAACATTATACAGTGATTCAGAGAGATTTTATAGACATTTTGAAGCTGTAACTAGTGAATATGAGTGATTTTTGTCAGTTTATGACCTTATAACAGTTGTTTTATTGCATGTGTTTACTTTTTAGCAAGTGCTGCTCAGATGTTTTATGGCAAGAGGAGGTAAATTCCACTATGGTTGGAATTTAGAATTTTAGAGTATTTCAATGAGTGCCCTATAAAGGGTTAAATACAAATATGGCTGCATCTCAGTATCTTTAAAGTATTATGTTTAACCCATAACCTAAGTGGTACTTTTGTGGTAGCTCATAAAATTATTTTTCTCTATATTTATCCTTTCTTAAGCCATTTATCACCATTTATTGTAATATTGTCCTCTTTGGTTTGTGTTTTTTTCAGTGTAAATCAGATATTTTCCTATATTTGATTCACTGATCTTTTAGGTGTTCATTAAAACTCAGAGTAAATAAAGGTTATCTATCTAATTTGCTAAAGACCATCTTTTACAATTTAAATCTAATTCCAGTGGAACAATTCTTGAAACATAAATGTTCTTAATGTTGAATGATACTGGTTGTCTCTTTAATTAACTCTTATGGACCCCTCGGGCTATTTTTTTGTACATTTTTCTTTTTTGATTTGATGATTGTTATGGTTGTGTTACATGCAGCTTGTGGCATGAATTATTGCAGGGATGTTTTTATTTATTTATTACATTTTTTTTAATTATAATGTCAGTTCCTCTTACAGGTCTATTATACACTAAAATCATTGCATTGAGCCAAAAATGTAAACACTAAATAATTGTTTAAAAAAATAAATAAATAAAAGTAAAAACATGTCAATATTTTTTCTGCATAAAACATTCCTCTTAAACTACTTCAGTTTTAAATGTTCAGTGAGATTCAGGATTTTAACCCTTAGAAAAATAAACAAAACAAAATCCTAACCCTCAATGCAACCCTCCCAACACACTCATCTTCACTATTTATTACATAAAATTTTTATTTTTTGTGTTATTTCATATTTTTCATAAATAACACTGACATCATGTATTCAAAATTATTCAAATGACTGAACTTTTGGTAGTTTTTAGCAGAGCTGAAGTGGTTTTAGACATGAACGCAGAAAAAAAAAACAGAAAAAACATTGATGTATGATGGTTTTATAGCAGTTTTTCGTGCATGTAATATCATCTATGTATCTATTAGCCCTGTAACGGTACACATACCAAACCGAACCGTTTCGGTACACAGCTGTACCGAAAAGGCACAGTATGTTGAGAAAAAGAAAAAGGAACGAAAGACGTCGTTTGATGAACTTTAAACTCGCGCAAGTTCCATACGGACATATTGACCCGAAATATAAAATAGCAGCTGCCATAATGTTAAAAAAAAACAACAAATATGATGTCAACCTGGAAGGAAGAGATTGAAGACCCTCCGCCATCACACTTGCTCTCTCTCTCTCACACACACACACACAAAACACAAAGTGGCCTAAACAGTTTAATAGCTGTCCTAAAATAAATAATTTGGTTAATTTTATTCTCAATGTTGCTCTTTAGTTTGTTAAAAGAGAATTTGAGTTTGCGCTCTTTGTTAATGTTGCACTTCATGTGGAGTTTTTTTGTTGTTATTTTTATGCAGAATG
Organism: Apogon hyalosoma; assembly: GCA_037367295.1. Classification (NCBI taxonomy): domain Eukaryota; kingdom Metazoa; phylum Chordata; class Actinopteri; order Kurtiformes; family Apogonidae; genus Apogon; species Apogon hyalosoma. The sequence continues at coordinate 15,394,900 of JAPQRP010000030.1, forward strand.
TGAACTGACAGAACTGTGATTTGATTTTTGTTGTTTGTTCAAAACTACCTTTCAGGGAAAAGTACAATATTAATGTTTAAAATACATGTAGTAGTATTTTATTTATTTTATTTCCTATTTGATTTATAGCAGCAGAATTATATTATTCCTGTTTTTTTTAAATATTCCATTGTCTCCAAAAATCGGGGGGAAAATGTTCAAAAATTCATAATAAATGCATTAAAGACATTTTGAGGGTTTCTCTTTCTTCCCATACAGAACCGAAAAAAAAAAAAAGAACCGGAGATATCTATCTATCTGTCTGTCTGTCTGTCTGTCTGTCTACCCACATCTACACTGCATTTCAGGGCATTTCATAACTGATGAGGTGTTTGACTGTGGTCCGAAGAGCAGAAAGGCATATTGTGGACCACTATTGTCACCATCGTTCATCCATCACCACAAAGGACGTTCTTAAGAGTGAACTTCCCACCAGATCAATAGTTGCTAAAAAAAAAAAAAAAAAAAACCCTGAAAGCTATTCAATTTACCATAGAAAAGCAGTTATTTGGAAAGCTATGAAGCTGTGATCAGCAAATATTTGGTATAAATGACTTAGAAGATTAAATGATTAACAGAGCTGTCAGATCCATTTTCTGTGTCCCATCTTATCGATCGGTGGATTTCTCAGCTCTCATATGCTACATAAATTAGACCACACATATATTTCCAGCTCTGTTATCGACACAAGCCTTTCTGCTGCAGGCGAATGCTCAAACTTTTTGCAATGCCGGGGATATTTTTGCTGAAATTTGCAATTTTGACTCGGCACACAAATCTGATGTTTCATAATTTGCATATAAATGGTTACGATGGAAACACTGCTACTGTCTAAACATTAGAAAGGAGTGCTGAGAAAACTTCACTAACAGATGATATCTCGGGGAGGGGGAAGCGATGACTGTGAGGAGGTCGAGAACCATCAAAACTGCATCGTCTGCGGCTGATGTTTCTTTCACTTTTAGTTTTTTTTTTAGGTTTTTCACACAAAGCTAATTCTTGCTTATAGCTCAAAACAGCCTTCTAGCCTCAATATCTTTAGCCCAAAACATAACACGGCTTGAGTTTTAGTCCTTTAAATGACTAAACCCTGAGAACATACTACTTGACTGACACCCCCTCCCCCGCCTGCATGAAAGCAGGTTATCACAGCAGCGACTAGCATGACCAGCAGCGTGTACAGTTGTCAGATGCCATCAGCTCAACCAGGTCCAGACGCCGGGCCATGCCAGGCCGTACGCACTCCCACAGTCTCTGGAGGCGGTGCTGCTGTGAGTATTTTTAGACAGTGCCACCTTATAAGCGCAGCCTGGTCGCATCACATCTGTGTAGTTTAAGTGGAGCCCCTCCCATCACCGCAATGTGCCCTTTTACCAACGGCCTAAGGTCAGACTGCAGTTCCGACGTAGATTTATTGTGACACTTAAAAAAAACCCCACAAAGATAGGAACAATGTGTGAGGCTGTTTCAGGTTTGATCACAAATTCTGTCGTACCATTTGGATACTAAGCAAGGTAGATTATGTAGAAGCTTAAAGCAAAAGAGTAGCAAAGTCTTGCTTAAAGCTACAGAAAGAGATTTTTTTTTTTAACCTATAAGACCTATAGTTATTTTGTGGTGACTTCACTATGCAATCTTTCAAAAGTGATTTATCATCATTTGTTATAATATTATCCTCTGCATTTTGCATTTTTCAGTGAAAATCATGTATTTTCTTATGTTTACTTTAGTGACCATGCAGATTTCCCCATGGTGGGATCTAGAAAGTCTTATCTTATCTTATCTTATCTTATCTTATCTTATCTTATCTTATCTTATCTTATCCAGTGTTGGGGAAGCAACTTTGCAAACGTAGCTTGTAAAACTACAAGTCGTTCATCAAAGTAGTTCAAACAAACTATATGTGTACCCCCAGAGTAATGTAGTTTATAAAACTATGGCTAGAAAGTAGTTTTAGGAACTACTTTTTATTTTCATCGTTAAATTGAGAATGTACATGTAGTGTATATGAAACAAAATATGGCTATGGTTGGGGCGGCACGCTGCTATCGGGGGTGGTGCTGGTGGGAGGGTAGTCCATGGTGGTGACGACCACATGACATCAGTAATGATCGCACATCTGCAAAGCAATCGAGTGCTGCCAGGGCAAGCCAATCAGAGGCAGTGTTGGCTGTGATGTCATGACATGATCATGCCTTCAAAGCAATTCAGGATGAAAGGAAAAGGGACTGTCATGTTCAGTTATGAAATACAATTTATATTACAAAAAATACATCTAACAAAAAACACATAATTTTATGCTGTTGCCCAAAATTGTAGTTTAAAATTTGAGTAGTTAGACTACAAAAAATTACCCAAAAAGTATTTGAACAAAATATGAATGTAGTTTAACTACCAGCAAGTTACAGCAAAATGTAGTTTAACTACATAGTTCAACCACATGTAGTTTAAATCTCCCCAACACTGATCTTACCTTATCTTCATTAAAGTTCAGAGTAAAATCAAAGATTATTATATCACAACAAAGAAAACTGACAAAAAAGTGTCTGTTTCAGAAAAACACATCCTAAACTAATCAATAAAAATCATAGCCAAATTGTATTTTGTTTTTTGTCAAAAAGCTTTGCAGCCTGGATGAAAGCCTCTAGTGGCCTGGATTTGGACAGGAGTCCACCGTTTGAGGACCCCTGATCAGTATTGTTCAGTGAAAAGCGAGTATTTTCTTAGATTTACTTTACTGACCATGTAGATTTTGAGTAAAGATTAGAGTAAATCCAGAGGTTATTGTATTATATTGTATTATATCAAACTGGTGAAAACTTGACTTCAGCAAAATCGACTATTAACTGAACATAAACCCAGTGTGTCCATCCACTGTCACTGATCCAACTCCATGGGTTTTACTGGTGAACTGATGTTGTAGAAGATGAGGGTGTTTCCATGTTCACTACGGAGCCTCTGAACGTCCAAATGGGTCATATCTGATGATGATGAAAAGCTGAAATTATTTCAATATATTGATAGGATTTTTAGTTCAAAAGTGATTAAATATGCTCGATCAGTAGATACTTCTGATCACTGGTGGATGTTTAATGGCGCTTTCACACTGCATACCCGAGTCTGTATCCGAGTACGTTTGACCCCAAAATTCACTTAACTTTATCAATGTGAATGCAAACGTTCCGTGCTCGAGTACCGTACCCGAGTCAAGCTGTGAAGGTAGTCCTGGGTATGGACTGCGTGGACTCCTGTATGGTATGTTGCAGTGTGAAAGCGATCCATGTCCGAGACCAGAAGTGACATAATCACCATTCTGACAACGGAAGTGACCTAATCACCACGACACCATTGACGGCACTCCTGTTGTCTCCTGAAAAAGCCTCGGATCCACGCGGGACGGGCTTACCTTACCGACCGCATGACTCGGTGATACATCAGGGACAACGAAGGTCGCTCTTTTTTTGCTTCAAACAGGCTAACAGATAGAAAAATATTGCCGCCATTGTAGACAAATGAACAGAACAGTCGCTCGGTTGATAACATAAGGGTTTGTCTTCTTCTGACTTCTGCGTTTGTTGGATAGCTTCAGAATTCCTTCCACAGCGCCACCTACTGTTTGCCCTGTAACACCCACTCGTACTCAGGCACAGGCAGCAGGAAGATCAATAAGGTGTGAACGTATCCGAATACGGTACAGACTGAGGTTTGCTGTGTGAAAGCGCCCTGAGTCTTTGATGGTTAACAAAAACAAATAAGAACATACCTAGTGCAGATATCATCAAAGCCCTCTGTGACACATCCCTCTCATCTCTAAGTTTCTATATCCTCAATTCCATCCCTCACCTTGTTTACTGGTGTTTTAACCCCCCCACCCCCCCGCCCAATATAAGAGCTGAGGAAGGGAGAAAAGTCAAGGCAACATTGCTGTAAAATGATGTCTTTGGAGGCGTCATTTCAAAGCAACATCAAATAAATATGTTGTTGCTGCATAATGTGTCCATTCTTCTGTAATCGCCGACTGCTGTACTTTCATGTTGTCAAATGGGCATAACGGTGTTTTTGTTGATGTATATGTTTACTTGTATAACTTCACAATGTGGCATAATGTGAAATGTGATGGCAATGAAGGGTTGTCGTGATCATTTTTATCTTCCACAGCTCTTTTAGACATTTGCACCCTCCCAATGTTTCACATTCATAATAATTTACTGGTCCACCTTTACTTTTGATCACAGATCACATGATTTTGCTGGGATAAATGTTGTTTCTGTCAATTGCATTGATTTTTCACCAAGATCTTGTATCAGTGATGGAGAGTCAGTCTGCTTTGGAAAGTCAAGTAGAGAATATACTAGTGGTTCTCAATGGGGTTCAGGTCCAGACTCTGGTGGCCAATCCAAGTGTGGAAATGATACCTCATAAGCCTGATGAATCCTGGTATTGTCATGTTGGAATATACCAGTGTCATCAGCAAAGAAAAAAATCCATTCATAGAAAAATCTAGTCATTTCGTATCTTCAGATCAATCAGCTGACCTTGTCTTTTGGACATATAATGTTACTGAACCTGGACCTGACCCCTCAGGCTTGTACTGTAGGCATTAGGTATAATGGGTAATTACTTCATCTGCCTCTTTTCTCACCCTGATACATCCATTACTCTTGAACAGGGTCAATCTGGACGCATCTGACCACATGATCTTTTCCCATTGAAACACAGTCCAATATACTCTCTGCCAAACTGATGGTTGTTTAAGAAATGAGAACCATCAAACACCACAGTAATTATCTAATGGAAGGCTCTTAGACTGTACCTCTTATATCGCTCTAGTTAAATCTATGTGGTGACTTTTTTTTTTCTTTGGCTTGGTAGTGTTCACCATACGTTATGAACAGTGTTGGGAGAAAGTTACAAAAGTAAATATCATTATATTAATATATTGCTGCGTTTCCACTACGTGGAACCGGCTCAACTTGGCTCAGCTTGACTTGACTTGGGTACCAGGTACTATTCCTGGAGATTGTTTCCATTACAGTATACTACCGACTTTAGAGTACCTGTTCATCATAGCAATGTGTTGCGTTACTTCCGTGCTGTCTGCTCAGAGAGTTGCTGATAAACTCACTTGTTGCGTGTTGTCTCGTCTGAATTTTTACGTCAGGCACCAAAGACTGAATCTCCTCGACTGACCATGGTGTAGTTCTGGGCTGTCATCATGTGGATTAACCTACCACTATATTTACTGTCAACTTCTGCATCTGTTTTTTTGTAAAACAGCAGGTCACAGAGACAACTGTCTGACCAATCAGTGGTCTGCAGTGTTTATACGTCATGTTATAGTATTGTTTGGAACCTCGGTGGAGGTGATACCAAAAAACTGGTACCGGGTACTAGATTCCAGGTCCATTTTCGTAATGGAAACACAAAAAGGCCGAGTCGAGTCGAACCAGTACCACATAGTGAAAACGCAGCATGTTATTATAAAGATTAAATATTTTACTCAGAACATGTTGTGTTACAACACACCTTTTGCCAATAATTTAATTGCTCAAATGAAAAAACAAAAACAGCAAGACTGTGAGGCCTTATAAATCAAAAATGCATCAGTAAAGTTCTATTTCCTGTTGGTGTTCAGCCAAGGGGTGAAGATGGCAGAAGACAGTCCATTGTCCACATGGACGTATGCTCATCACTAACCCTAACCCTGCTTTACAGACGCTAGTTAGCATTAGCATGATCTTTGTGATCAGCAGTGACAAGGTAAGCTAACATTAGAATTCTTTATCAATTGCGGGTTTATCTACTGGTGTCCTCGGTGCCACGCCCCCTGTGAATTGCCTCGTGTATGAATTGTGCTACACAAATAAACTTTGCCTTGCCTTGCCTTGTTTGAATATGTAAAATGTTGAAAAAAATGCAAGCATTCCTGCTGGGATCTGGACATCATAGACCATAGCGTTACTTACTGAATTATCCGTCCACATGTACTTTGGGGCACAAAATTATGCATCCCAAGAAGGTTTCTTCTATCTCTTGTAGTGGGGGAGGGGGTTATTATTTGACTTTGGGGGGGTTTCTACTACACATGCACCATTTATGAGAAGGGTCTGTATGTAACTCAAAAGTAATATAGGAGTCATGTAACACATAAACATCCTCATCCAACTGACTTTCCCACCTGCTTGCTTGACCACCATGGGGTCCAGAGCCTTCAGTCGCTCAGCCCCCTGCCTCTGGAATGCCCTCCCAGAACACATAAAAAATTCAGAGTCTGTCACCACCTTCAAATCCCAGCATAAAACGTATTTATTCAGACAGGCCTACTCAGTTCCATTGTTTCTCCTTTATCTGCTGCCATTTTATGTACCTATGTGTTTTATATGTGTAGCTGTGTACTTTTAATTGTGTTCTATTTTAACAACTTTGTACAGTGACCTTGAATGTCCTGAAAGGCACCTATAAATAAAATGTATTATTATTATTATTATTATTATTATTAATAAATATAATGGAATGCATTACAATTCTGAGAAATAACAGTAAATAACAGTAACAAGCAGGGTGTGATTTGTCCAAAAAATGTGGTGGTGGGCAGCTATATACATGGGGGTGCAGTCCATAACTAATGTAACTGACGCTGACGTGAAACGAAAGTGAAACTTTACACACAAACGCTGGGCCCCATGAATTTGTCACATTTACCCCCCCCCTTACAGCGCCCCACTGCATGGGGACATTTGCAAATTCTGAGACTGCCGACAGCTCAGTTGACGTGAACGTTAGTGCCAGTAATGTAGGACATAGGAGGAAGAAAACTGACACAACCTGCCTGTTATTTTAGTTGGTTGGTTGACCCCCCCCCCACCCCGAGGATGAAATTCATTGAGCAGAAGTAGGGATGTAAAAACCAGAGGGGGGGTGGGGGAGGTGGGGGGTGATCTCCCCCATTGCCTCCAACAAATTGCACCATGGTAACAAGTTAATCTGTTATATATTCCAGTTTGGAAGTAACTTGCACAACACTGCTTATGAAAAAGACTTCCATAAAGAATGCACAAGTACCTCCTCACTCACAACCCCCTTCTTTTGTCGAGGTGCATTTTAGGAAGTGAGATATCCTTCAAGATGACACGCTGAGAGTGATTTCTAGGTCAGTGGCAGGAAGAAAGAGGAGATGGTGTGTCGCAAAGTAGTGAAAAGAGTCCACAGACTGAACCGCCTGGCAGCAGCGGTGAGACGTTCCCTCCTGTCCTACTAATCGAAGAGGCCAAAGTTAGGGGTACAACCTTAATATCGCTCAATCAATACATGCACATGCCTCTGGCCTATAGCTCCTCTTACACCAAAGCTTCATAAAGGCTCTGGCAGCTCCCGATATATGCTTTAGCTGAGCCATGTACACATCAGAAAACAACAAGTATAGAGATACAGAGAAAACACACCTTCAGGAGACAACAGTTGCAACATGGTTGGCCAATATCAACATGTAAAATGACATTTTTGGCTGATAGCAGTGGTGTTATCAATGTTATTTTAAGTCTGTTCTTCTTTATCCCCACATTGACAAGGATGTTTCTATTACAAATATAAAAAGAGTTACTAGTTTAACATATTTTAGCTGTTCCACGTATTATCTGTGAATGAACAAAATGCCAGTATGCAAATTTAAAGAATCTGTTGAGAGTTACTGCCCTATAATTTAGATTACATTGTCTTAGTGTAAAACTTATTTCATACATGCTTATATTAGAAGGTACTCAGATATTATAACTGCACATGTCCATTTGACTTTGAAAAAGGAGGTCAAGGTCACTTGTTTTCAACAGGCTTCTGCTCCATGCCAACATCCATCCACAGTATAAATATCTCAATGCATTCTTCAAATAATGCGATTATGTTGTTGAATGGACAGATGGACGGACAGACGACAAAACGATTACAATACCCCTTCGGCCAGAAGTTGTAATAACTCAAACTATGAATTATGAAAGAGCTGCAGCATCTCAAACCGACCACAATGAACATTTGACAGATAAACAGT